>OZ023269.1:38639675-39092175 GCA_964006375.1 Tillus elongatus
TATTATTACATCCATTCTGCATCGGGTCGCAGGAGATTTATCGAGAGGTTTTCTACGCCTGTCTTACATCCACATGCTTTCTTCTTTTAGAACCCCCTTGAGATATTACTTAAGACGTATAGCTTTCTTCCGATTCGGAAAAGGAAACAGTTCGGAGTTGTCACAGCTGCGATACCTTTCTTGCTGGTATTTAATTTTTTAAACTTTATCGATCCGAAGACTATTATACACAGGACATGTCAAATTATATAGAAATAAATACTACATCAACAGTACAAAACACATGCGCACACAGTCAACATAGCAAAAGGCCAACTCTAATATAAAAACATAAAATACTAAATATAAAACATAAAACATAATGTATGTGGTACAACATTAAAACAGTATATAATCACAAGCGAATAGCTTACACTCCTACAAAAACAAACAAACTCTTCTAATGAATAGAAAGCATTATCCAGCATCAGTTCACTAATCGCTCTTCTAAACTGCTTAAAAGATTGTATGTTCTTTATCTTCTCTAGTAGTATATTATGCAGTTTTATTCCTAGATAATATGGATATCTTTTGTATACCTCAAGTCTTGGTAATGGTAACACCAAATTAGCACTGCGTGTGTTATAACCGTGTGTATCACGATTTGTTGTCAGTCTGTGCTTAATTTTATAGTTAGAACAAAGCAATCCTAGGATATGTATATATATATATGTATATATATATATATATATATATATATATATATATATATATATATATATATATATATATATATATATATATATATATATATATATATATATATATATATATATATATATATATATATATATATATATATATATAAGGCAGTGTCATAATGCTAAACTCTACGAAAAGAGGCCTACAAGAACTTAGTCGCGATGCAAAGAACATGCACCTGACATTTTTTTTTTGAATAATGAAAACGTCTGCCAGCATTGGCGATGAACCCAAAAGATTACTCCAAAACACAACCTGGAAAAGACGTATGCGCAGTAGAGTGCGTATCGTTCAACCGACAGCGCCTACATATATGCAACTCCTGCATACACAAATCCATTTAGGCGGACGTACACTAATTTATTGGTCGACTGTAATTCATCACGGAAGTGCTGAAAGTTTATGCAGTAGGCAATTTGCTTAACACCTTTGCGTGTTGATATAGTATACCTATGATTAAGTTAAAAGAACCCTTGTTTTGAATTTATAAGACCATTTTAAGCAAACCTAAATAGCCAAACTAACAGATATTTTATGATATTTGAAAAAAATTATAAAAGGCACCTAATAAGAGTTATCCATTTGCAATAACAAAATAGTGTTGACGCAGCAAGTGCGTTTTGGTAGCGAATTTGTTGTGGTAGCGAGTTTTAATGTAAAAAAATTGGTAATCAAATAGGTAGTAAATAAAAATATTTAAAAAAGTTTTTCATTCATTTCAAATCTTAAAACCTACCCATTCAGCTAGAATCTTCAAAAATCTTAATACATATATATTGAAGTCTTCAGAAAAGCACGCATCAATATTAGAGCCAGTCGGCCAGACAAATACTGAAAAAAAGCGGTATTCTCGGTCGAATCGGCGCTCTATTGTAGTGTCGACTTTAAGATGTGTCGGCCCAACGATACGCCACGTGCGCAGTATATATATATATATATATATATATATATATATATATATATATATATATATATATATATATATATATATATATATATTTATTTATTTATTTATCTGCTCAAGGCCCACACTAGATCTTAAATTAAAAATGACGTGAAACGCGGAACCAAGGGCACTCGTCACATGACCACAGTGAATGTCCCAGCGAGGGTCGCTGTGCAGATGAATGCCAAGAAATTTTAAGGTAGCAAGGGGTTGCAATGTTTCACTTCCCATCCTCAAAACCATGGAGAGGCCAGATCCCTCACGCCCAGCATGAAATCTCACGTAGCATGCCTTGTCAATATTAACGAAAAGTGTGTTCTGAAAAAAACAGCGTTACAGGCTATCCAAGGCAGCATTGGACTGGGTCTCAATTTTATCCGGATTAGCTGTAATTAAAATGGTCCTTTTGTTGGCATACATAACGATGTTCGGTAACGCAGCCAGATCATTTACGTAAACATTAAACAACACAGGGCCCAATATAGAATCCTGTCGGACTCCGTATTTGACTGAAATTGTCTTAGATCTGCTGCCATAGAATCCGTCATCACCAGAAGACACCTCAATAAATTAACTTCTGTTAAAGAGATAGGACTCAAACCAAGCCCCAGCTACATCCCTTACACCATAGTCCGCTAATTTAGACATTAGTATTATATTATCAACGCTGTTGAATGCCCTACTGAGGTCACAAAAAAACCCAACCGGACATCCCCCAGCATTAAATAATGATCTCGTGAAACTTATATATTGCATCTATAACAGAATAAATTTTCCTTAACCCATATTGATTTGAAGGCTGTTTGCATTATGTTGGATATTATACATCATGCTTGCCCTTTACTGTTATGATAATAGCTGCGCGTATCTTTGGACTATAAACCCTTTCCGTTTGATATAGTTATAAGTTTATCAGCAATGAGCGACCACAGCAGAGGTGATAGCACTTCTCCCCGAGGACAAACTTTTACCGTCGTTACAGTTGCGTTGGTTTCATTTAAGTGGCAGGGGGTAGTGAAGTTTTCCTTTACGTGATAGTAAAGGATTTTTCACGCCCGTTGAGGTACCACCCAATACATCAACATGTCCCAACAGACGTTTCCGGTTCTGGTGTATGAGTCGGTTTCCCTTATAAGCAAAAATGATGATGGCTCCTTGTACAAAAGAGTTCGGAGGTAAAATGCCCCTTCATTCGGATATCCGGGAGAGGGGTGTACAGGGAGCGCCAGAATCAAGATTTAACATACCCTTCTCGAATATATGTGGCCTAAATTCTAACCTGAACTCCGTCCACCATTTCCTCCAGGCTAATAGGCCCCAACTCCTCTTCCTCACCGAAACCCAAATCAGTGCCAAAAAAAAGCCACTAATCACCTTAATTTCCCGGGGTATGAGCACCTTACTTACTTTAGATTGCATAGAGGTGTGTGCGCATACGTACGTAGCAATCTACCTTGCAGCAGACTCCCCAATTTAGAAGCTGAAAAAAAAGACACACTATGGATAAAACTTTCTCTCAGGGCTGCAACTAAATTCATCTGTTGCATTTACCAGTCACCTTCTGACAACTTTCTCCAGCTCTTTGATTACCTTTCTGAAAAAAAAACCGACCATCTGATTTCTGAATATCCTTCGTCCGAGGTCGCTATTATTGGTGACTTCAATGTCCATAATAAGGAATGGCTAGGATCTTCAAAAACCGATCCACAAGGGAGAGCAGCGGAGCCCTTTGCAGTCAGCAATTCTTTAGCCAATATGGTTCAGCAACCTACTTACTTTCCTCGCATCTCAACACAACAGCTCAAATCCCTTAGATCTCCTTCTTACAAGACCTGAATGCTATAAGATATCAGTCACCGCCCCCCTTGGTCGCTCAGACCAGGGCATGGTCATTGCTTCCTGCGCAATGCAACCCGAGATCACACAGTCATCACACCCACGTATCGTTTGGCACTACAACTCCGCGAACTGGGACGAAATGCGGGAGTACTTTTCCTCATTTCCATGGGCGTCTTTCTGCTTTTCTCATATTTACCCATCTGATATCTCACAAAACGTCACCGAAATTATTCAAGCTGGCATGGAATTATTTATTCCACGTACACAGAAAACCTCTTAAGCCACTCAACAGCCCTGGTTCTCTAAATCCTTTGACAAGGCCAGACTTGAAAAGGTCAAAGCTCACAAAACGCTTCTACACAATCCCAGTCAAGAAAACCGTCAAGCATTTAACGACGCAAGAAACCGCTATGTCTGCATTCTTTCTGGGGCAAAAAACTCGTTTAATAACCGCATCAAAAACAAAGTCCTCTTAAGCTCCAACGGCAGCAAACCCTTCTGGACTCTTACTAAATCTATTGTGAATAATTTCTGCAAGAGCACGTTCTCACCTCTTGTCTCAGGGGATGAAATTGTTTCTACCGCCCTGGGCAAGACTGAACTTTTTGCCTCGTTGTTCGCCGGCAATTCTACTCTCAACCCACCTCCAAATGTTCAACCACCAACAGTCCCCAATGTCGCGCATAAAATGATGGATATCATTTTCAAAACTAAAAAGGTACGAAAGATGTTCTCTTCTCTTAATACCAGGAAAGCCTCTAGCCTTGGCGAGATCCCAGCAATTGTTCTCAAAAAATGCACACCAGAACTTGCTTCTGTCCTGACTCGTATGTTACAGACATCTTACAATAGAGGCATATTCCCTAATAACTGGAAAACTGCTCGAGTACAACTCGTCCCCAAGAAAGGATCCAAAGCGCTTCCTAGCAACTACAGGTCTATTTCTCTCCTTTCAGTCGTCTCTAAAGTGATGGAAAAGTATATAAAGCCCGATTTACTAAAATTTCTTGAAAAACACAGTCTACTCCACGACGGCAGTATGGATTAAGTCAGCGCAGATCAACTGCCGACCCCCTTTCCTTTGTTACCCATATTCTTGGAACAAGTATATGGAACTACACAGTGAATCCCAGATTGTCGCTCTAGACATATCCAAAGCATTCGACCAGGTCTGGCACTCAGCGCTGCTTAATAAACTTTCGGCCTATGGCCTACCACCAAAACTCTGTACCTGGACAGCAAATTTCCTCTTCAACCGGAGCATTTCTGTTGTCGTGGATGGCCATTCCTCTAAACTGTATCCAATTAATGCAGGAGTTCCTCAAGGTTCAGCTTTAGCCCCTACTTTGTTTCTTCTTCACATCAATGACCTCCTTTCTAGCACTTTACTTTACAAATAAGGCCAAACCTCGAATACTGCTCCCACATCTGGGGTACCGCTGCCGCTTCTACACTCGCTATCCTGGAGTCCATTCAGAAGAGAGTTATACATATCATCGGTGACCCTACCCTCACCCAAAGGCTGCCATCCCTTGCCCACCGACGTGCCGTTGGTGACCTATCTCTCTTTTATAGATATCTGCACGGGCACTGCTTAGAGGGGCTTTCTTCCATAGTTTCTCCACCTGCTGCCCCAAACAGATCTACCAGGGGAACAGAGCGAATGCACCCTTTTACTGTCCAGGTCACCAGACATAGAACATCTTGTTATGCGCGCTCTTTTGTCCCGAGGACCCCCAAGTTGTGGAATTCCTTGCCGGCACATGTTTTTCCTTTTCCTCCGAACCTTCAAGTCCAGAATTAACAAGTTGCCGCTTTCCTCCTTGTCGACACCCACGGTACGATAGTATTTAGGCTGTAAGCCCTCGTGGTGTGTTGTTGAAATATTAGAAAAAATGGTAGCTATGCTAACACGGCTTTTTCGCATTGACTTAATCCATCTTACAATGGGAATTTCCACTTTATTTTTTGTAGGCCCAGTTTGATGGATTGATATCAGGTGTTGTCAAAGGCACCCTCTATGTCAATGAATGCACTGACGGCTACCTCTTTCGCCACAAAAGTTTCCTCTATATCCCTCACATACTATAAATAGTGTAGGGCATCTAATGTGGATTTCCCCGCCTGATAGGCGAATTGTTGTGCATGAAGCGGTTTTCTTGTGAGGAGTTTCGCTTCTAATGTATTGATCTAACGCCTTCTGGTCTCTAGAAAAAATATTGTGGGGCTATACATATATAGCTGTCCAAGTTCAATCATACACTGAAAATCTGCTTTAGCGTCAATACAAGTCCGAAATGACAGACATTGTAAGAATTCTTTAATAATGTAGGGTAGGTATTACATTGGTGTTTACAGTAGGTGTTACATTGGTTATACTCATAATCCTAATTTCCTTAATGCCAATGGCGGGCTTTGGAATTTTAAAAAAGCTCACTGTTGCAGACTTCATATCAAATAAATCGACTAGCTCCATTTTTACTAAATTAAATTGGGTTGGCTTCATTCTGGCATTTAAGATTACCTTATTCCAATTCTCAGCCCTTGCAGCTCTCTCCAACCGCCTCTTTTTTTTTCTATCACGGCAAAATCGGAATAGTTTGGTAGACATAAGAATGGCCTCTCATGGTAAACGCATATACTCTACACAATCAAAAATGTTTCATTATGTGGACTAATGCGTATAAAAAATATACCATCGCGTAATTTCATTGGGGATAGCATCACTAAATATATAACTAAGTTACGATTATGTACGTAACTTTTAAATAATGGAAGAGCATTATTGTTACTTCATTAGCTCCTTTTTTTGCTTCATTTTCAGGCTAGGTATACAAATTAGCTTCATCAGTTATCAGTTCCCAGATCGTGTATGCCAAATACAGAATACCGAATTAGATGGTACATGCGTTGTGGTAGGTATAAAGAGTGAAGTATTTCGAGTGTAAGAATCAAGGATGTGCGTGTGATGCCGCAATGGGTGAAGGGACGGCAGTAGCAGTAAGTTTGAATAACTCAAGTTTCTACGAACTTAGAAAGTTTTATTTTCGTGTATAGTAGGGTCTTATCCAGGGCAACATAGCCACCAAATTTCATGAAAATAACTTTGTAATTTTCGGAGAAAACGAGAAAACATTTTTTTCAAAAGAAAACTCGAAATTTGAATAACTCAAT
This sequence comes from Tillus elongatus, assembly GCA_964006375.1. Lineage (NCBI taxonomy): Eukaryota > Metazoa > Arthropoda > Insecta > Coleoptera > Cleridae > Tillus > Tillus elongatus. Next base: position 38,646,376 of record OZ023269.1, read on the forward strand.
TTTGTACAAATGTAGAAAGTTGAATTTTAGTGCGTAGTAAGGTCTTTTACACGGCAACATATCCACCAAATTTCATTAAAATACCTTTGTAATTTTCGGAGATAAAGAATTTTTTTGAAACAAAACTCAAAATTTTCCCGGAAAACGTTATCCGATTTTCCTCACTAACCGTCCAAGCCATTAATAAAAGAAAGGCACTTGCCGAGTTTCATCGAAATCAGTTGCTTCCTCTTTGTTAGTGAATTTTTTTAAAATAAAAATTCACTAAAAATGAAGGGCGCGTCTATTTTTTCCCCGAAAATGTATTATAAAAAACCTACTTACTAAACTTCATAATTATAAACTACTTACCAAGTTTTCCTCTAGTTAGTTATACGTTATAGTAGTTAAAAAGTCCCTTAAAAAGTTAACCTTTGAATTTAAAATATTATCCACTTAATTAGTCACAGTATCACAATTATTTTGTCCACTTATTAACCAACCCGAAGTAATGGCCATAATAATAATAATAATTATCTTATTAGAACATGTAAACAACAACGAAATGAGCTAATTAAAAATCAATCCGACGCGAAGACGAAAATTACTAGGTAGTGGGTAGACACGCTCTGCCAAAAGTCCACTACAAACTGGAAGTGTGTAATTTTATAGCGCACAAGAGATTGCTTATTCGGCCGTTTTCGACGATGATAGGCGATCGTTTCGCACTGAAGTATCGCATTTCCTGAGAACGCCGAAAAATACACACCGCCGCCCGACAGCTTTATAGGGATATGGATGTATATAACGTCTGCAACGATTAACACTACTTATTCTGATTCTGTATTAATGGCTGTCGACTCTCTGCGATCCTCTATATACTAATTTTGTTTGTTGCATGCAGGAGGTAAAAAAGTGAATAAAAATTTATTAAAATATAGCATAGCAAAAATATTATTTTTCCACTGCAGGCGGCAGTGCGCGCGCACGGGCGCACTTATTGAAGAGCCGCCCCTGAGGGACGGGAGGGAGAAAAGGAATAAAGGAATAAAGGAACCAACGTATGTGCGGTACAGAGGGATGGTCGTGTCTCCGCTCAGTTAGTGGGACACGAACTCTCAAATAAAGACTGACTCTGATTAATTGAGTTAACTGATTCTCTTTTATGATTTATATAGAGGGCCGACCCACGAAGCCGCTAGAGTTGTAACAGTATTGAGAATAATACAATTTAAGTTAATTACGAGGGTCTAATTGAAACCTTCGCAAAGTGAAAGAGGAATATGTAGCATAAAATTCACGCTTATGCACACTACTTCGCCAGCTTTAGACTTTACCTTGTACTTTCACTTTAAATCAAAAAATGCTTCAGATTTTCGGAGAATAACTATTTTTCTATTTCCAGTCTATTTATATGTTCTACACTTAGAACCAGCTTGCAATATGGTAGGTGGTAGTGGAATTTTCCTTTACGTGATAGTAAAGGATTTTTTTCACGCCCGAGGAGGTACCACCCCTTACATCAAGGGGCCGGTGAAGTCCCAACGGACGTTTCCGGTTCTGATGTAGATTCCGGAGGTAAAATACCCCTTCATTCGGATCTCCGGGAGAGGGGTGTACAGGGGGCGCCAGCATCAAGAGTTAACATATCCTTCTCGAATATATGTGGCCTAAATTCTAACCTGAACTCCGTCCACCATTTCCTCCAGGCTAATAGGCCCCAACTCCTCTTCCTCACCGAAACTCAAATCAGTGCCAAAACAGCCACTAATCACCTTAATTTCCCGGAGTATGAGCTCCTTACTTCTTTTATATTGCATGGAGGCGTGTGCGCGTACGTCCGTAGCAATCTACCCTGCACCAGACTCCCCAATTTAGAAGCTGGAAGAAAAGACATACTGTGGATAAAACTCTCTCTCAGGGCTGCAACTAAATTCATCTGTTGCATTTACCGGTCACCTTCTGACAACAACTTTGTCCAGGTCATTGACTACCTTTCTGAAAAAACCGACCATCTAATCTCTGAATATCCTTCCTCCGAGGTCACTATTCTTGTGACTTCAATGTCCATAATAAGGAATGGCTAGGATCTTCAAAAACCGATCCACAAGGAAGAGCAGCGGAGGCCTTTGCAGTCAGCAATTCTTTAGCCAATATGGTTCAGCAACCAACTTACTTTCCTCGCATCCCAACATACAGCTCAAATCCCTTGGATCTCCTTCTTACTAGAAATCTTGACTGCTATAAGATATCAGTCACCGCCCCCCTGGGTCGCTCAGACCACGGCATGGTCACTGCTTCCTGCGCAATGCAACCCGAGATCACACAATCATCATACCCACGTATCATTTGGCACTACAACTCCGCGAACTGGGACGAAATGCGAGATTACTTTTCCTCATTTCCATGGGCGTCTGCCTGCTACTCTCATCCTGACCCCTCTGATGTCTCACATAACGTCACCGAAATTATCCAAGCTGGCATGGAATTATTTATTCCACGTACACAGAAAACCTCTGCGGCCACTCAAAAGCCCTGGTTCTGTAAATCCTGTGACAAGGCCAGACTTGAAAAGTTCAAAGCTCACAAAAAGCCTCTACACACAATCCCAGTCAAGAAAACCGTCAAGCATTTAACGACACAAGAGACGGCTATGTCCGCATTCTTCCTGAGGCAAAAAACTCGTTTAATAACCACATAAAAAACAAAGTCCTCTTAAGCTCCAACGGCAGCAAACCCTTCTGGACTCTTGCTAAATCTATTGGGAATAATTTCTGCAAGAGCATGTTCCCACCTCTTGTCTCAGGGGATGAAATTGTTTCTACCGCCCTGGGCAAGGCTGAGCTTTTTGCCTCGTTGTTCGCCGGCAATTCTACTCTCAACCCACCTCCAAATGTTTAACCACCAACAGTCCCCAATGTCGCGCATAAAATGACTGATATCATTTTCAAAACTAAAAAGGTACGAAAGATGCTCTCTTATCTTAATACCAGAAAACCCTCTGGCCTTGACGAGATCCCAGCAATTGTTCTCAAAAAATGCGCACCAGAACTTGCTCCTGTCCCGACTCGTCTGTTTCAGACATCTTACAATAGAGGCATATTCCCTAGTAACTGGAAAACTGCTCGAGTACAACCCGTCCCCAAGAAAGTATCCAAAGCGCTCCCTAGTAAATACAGACCTATTTCTCTCCTTTCAGTAGTCTCTAAAGTGATGGAAAAGTATATAAACACCGAATTACTAAAATTTCTTGAAAAACACAGTCTAATCCACGACAGGCAGTATGGATTCAGTCTGGCACGCAGCGCTGCTTAATAAACTACCGGCCTATGGCCTACCACCAAAACTCTGTATGTGGACAGCAAATTTCCTCCCCAACCGGAGCATTTCTGTTGTCGTGGATGGCCATTCCTCTAAACTGTATCCAATTGATGCAGGAGTTCCTCAAGGTTCAGCTTTAGCCCCTACTTTGTTTCTTCTCCACATCAATGACCTCCTCTCTAGCACATCCAACCCAGTTCACAGTTACGCGGACGACAGCACCCTCCACTCAAATATACAATATTCTAAGCCTGTCTCTTTAGCCCAATTAGATGAGAATCGCAGACTCATTGAGGGTTCTATCTCCGTGGATCTCCAAAAAATATTAGACTGGGGAAGTAGAAATCTTGTACAAATCAACCCTACCAAATCACAGTCTTGCTTTCTTTCTCATAAGAGATACCCCAGCTCTAGACTCATCACAATAAACAACCAAGTTATTCAAAGTAATGAGTCCTTTTCACTTGTTGGCATTTCTGTGGATCGAAATCTCAATTGGCACCAACATGTCACATCAATTGCAGAAGCGGCTGCTAAGAAATTAGGTTTCCTCTTCCGGGCTCGTAAATAGTTTTCACCAGCTAATCTCTATACCTTATATACTTCACAAATAAGACCAAACCTCGAATACTGCTCCCACGTCTGGGGTGCTGCTGCCGCTTCTACACTCGCTATCCTGGACTCCATTCAGAAGAGAGCTATACACGTCTCATCGGTGACCTTACGCTCACCCAAAGGCTGCCATCCCTTGCCCACCAACGTACCCTCTCTCTCTTTTTTAGATATCTGCACGGGCACTGCTCAGAGGAACTTTCTTCCATAGTTCCTCCACCTGCTGTCCCCAACAGATGTACCAGGGGAACAGAGCGAATGCACTCTTTCACTGTCCAGATCTCCAGACATAGAACATTATGCCCGATCTTTTGTTCCGAGGACTTCCAAGTTGTGGAATTCCTTGCCGGCACATGTTTTTCCTTCTCCCTCGAACCTCCAAGTCCAGAATTAACAAGTTGCCTCTTTCCTCCTTGTCGACACCCACGGTACGATAGTATTTAGGCTGTTAGCCCTCGTGGTGTGTTGTTGAAATAAATAAAATAAAAAATATATATAAAAAAACCAGGGTAGTTTATGTGCGAATTTATCACACTCTGAACAAGTATCCTATCTAGAAAATTCAAATTTAACATTAAATATGTCCTATAAAGGTTTCCAATATGTTTTGTAAGCTATGTTTATGAGGAATTTTTGCAGAAGGTCTTAGGGTAAGAGCCTCTGGCAAATAGAAACAGTTCTGATTTTTGTGCCGCGAATAATACGACTCCCTGGCAGGAAATGGCCACGTGAATTTAAATGATTTCAGTTTATAAATTGTTATTGCCCTTAGTTGGTGAAACTGCTCCATACTAAATACAGATATAGCGATTTCTTCTCTGGCCTCAAAAGTGTTGGTTTATTTTTCTCTAACCGGTTCTGCTGTTTGATGATGCGGGGCACAGAAAAGAAAACCAAACAAATGTGTAGCCAAAGAAGTGTATGTATGTAGACATCTGTATTTAACCAGTTCAGTTACAGACTCAGTGATTTTCTTGGGTCTATTTTCATGGATTTTTTGTCTTTGTAAGTATCTGTTATTATTTAGAAAATCCCGATTTACCTTAAACGTGCATCTTTTATCCCATACAAGCTAAGAAAAAGCATATTCACAAACTTTTGTTCCCCTTTCGCTAGTTCCAATTTTGTAGGTAAAAGAGCCGCGTGGGTTTTATTGTTGTCAGTCACTTCGAGGACGTCTTCACTTAAGATGATTCATTGAAATGAGGCCAGCTAAATGAGAGGGTGTTTTTGCCACCAAGATCATTAAACTGTTTGAAAATTGACATTTCTTTCTCGGAAAATTTTGTAAAACACTGATTTTTACATCTACAAAAAAATATGAGACCCAATATAAAGGTCTACATTACTTGCTAAAGTATTGTAGGTTTACTTACACGGTTCTTCAGTTGTACGAGCACCAATAAGTGTGTTCTTTACCTCAAACTTTAGCCTAATTAGCCAGTTTATTTCTTTAATATTTTTTTCCTTTGTCACAGGACATTCAGTAGATATATCATAATTATTTTGCATATTTAAATGATCAATATTTAGTAAGTAAATAATGTTAACACAACTAGAACACAATAACAATCGTATAAAAATGTCTGGCATAAAGCAAAGCCATCTACCTGAATTTCTGTCAAAAAGGGCCTATGTCCACGGATTTGTGTGGTATTTGAATGAAATGGAGTGGACTTATACGGGTTTTGTGTAATCAGCAATACTTTAACTGTACTTACGTATTTAGCTTGTCTGTTTTTTCAGAAATTTTGTCGCTAAACAGTTTAGCGGCAGTTACTGATGACGACAACTTCGTTGTCGAAATACGTATCTAGCGCATAACTGTTATTATTTTTGTGGTGATTTTGCTTTTTGTTTTTGTTTCAACGTTCTTATTAGTTTGTTTCATTAAATAAATTACCTATAAGTACCGGCAAAATGGCAAAATCAATAGACTACATTTTAACAAGACTGGACTAAACTGATCATCTGAAATGATGATTCATGTATTATTATGCGACCTGAAGGTTTGCAAAATTTACTGAATTTATTGAGAACAGAAAATAGGGTGAAAGAAAAAATAGTTGCGTTACAGTACCTTGTCATCGTTTATTTAGAAATACCTAAAAGACCAAAGGCACACATAGAAAATTGATTACATTTTGTGGTATAATTTTTCTATACCTTCACAATGATTAATACTTTTGTGGGTAAAATATCAATATATAGTATTTGTTCATAAAGATATATGATATACAATTAAGTCTGGTCTATTTTTTTATATTTTTTAAACAATTCAAGCACATATTTTTTACAAACCTACAACAAAACAAGTTTGGGGTCAATATGACAAAAGTATTAAGAATTGTTAAATCATTCATACAATTTATAATTTGAAACAATACTTTTTGGTTTACATTGAAGGTGAATATCTAGACAAGAATGTAACAAACACTGAGGTATACATTTTACACAATTAACATATACTTATTAACTCTATATAATCTAACATCATGAAAACATACTTGCACTTGTTATATATTTTACTTAAATAATGAAACTGAAAAGGTGGATAAATATGTATAGGTACCTACTAACAAAATGCTTACATTTCAAAACATATACTCTAGAATCAAGGTATGAAGATGCAAAAAGATGAAAAAGAAATCAAACTGTCTTTCATTCTTTAATACATAGCGCGTACAGATGACAGCCTGTTAAACCAGATGTCCTGGGAAAAGGTGTAAATGTAGTTATAAAATTGGATTTTAATGATAAGCCGAGCATCATTTACCTGATAACCTCTTAATCAAAATGTCCTGAGCTGGATTCCTGAGACGAGGAATACAGCATTCTGGTCTAAGGTGTGCATGTTGTTAGTTTAACCAAACATCCTTTACGCCCTTCATACATAGTTTGTACGTGGGCTAACTTGTTAAACAAGACATCCTGGGTCAGTTCTCTGACACGACAAACACCATTATTCTAGTCTGATGTATTAATTTAGTTACAAAATGGGTCTTTGATAATAAACCAAACATCTTTTACGCCTTTAAACATAGCGATGTAATGGACAGGCTGTTCAACAAAACGTCTTAGGTTTGATTTTTGGGAGGAGGAACACACAATTGTTCCAAGGTGTGTATCTAGTTTTCCAAAAATTCGTCTTTAATGATAAATGATTTTTTGATATAGTCGGAAAACTGTTAGGTAGCATAGCCATTCAAAAAAACTAACATTTTATATGTTAATTATTGAAGAACAAATATAAAAAATTATAAATCATTTCAACATGTCCCCTACCAGCTACATAGTTAAAATACACATGAAAAATGTTAAAGCCTCATAATGGTAAATTTGCCCATTAAAGTGAATAAAGAGAAAATCATACAAAATTTGACACCACTATTTAAATAATTAACATGTTGTTCACTATACCACATCCTTACCATCGTTTGTAAAATGGTTTACTAATCATATGGAGTATATTAAATTTTTAGGATAAATATTGAATAACGTCATAGCAAACTGAAAATAGTGTCAAATACTTCTTTGCCGACAGAATATAGGATAACATTTTCAATGCTAATACACAAAAACTTAGCTCTACACACATACTTGTAGCAAATATTGTCAACATTTATTCACATATAGTTTTGAAATTTTACAAAATGTTTCATTCAGTCAGGGATTCTTACTAAAATTTCAACATTTCCATAATTTAATATGAACTGTTCTATTATAAATCTAAATAGCGACCAGAAATTCCGTTTTATCATTAGCAATAAATTAGCCACAAAGCCCACAATATACACCTATGCCGGTTACAGTTTTTGAACCGTATGCTTAGAAAACTTGGCTATTTCATTGACTAGCTGCTTCTATTGTATCCCATTCAAATTTAGTTCTAATAACTTAACACTAATTCACATAGTTTTAAAATTTTACAAAATGCTTCAGTCAGGTGGGATTCTTACAACATTTTAACATCGTTTCCATAATTTAATATGAACCGTCTTAATTGTAAACAACCAGAAATTCAGTGGACAATAAAGTAAATCAATAATTTTTAGACGACCATACAATTTTGCTATTATTTAAACTTATCAACAAAAAAACTATAGAGAAATCTCTATTTATAATAAATAAATAATCATTATTGATTATGTATTTATCATCAAAAAATCATTTAATGGAACACACAAAATAGGGACCTAGATATATTTAAAAACTTTTTATATACCTAATACCAAAATCATTTTAGATTAAAAAAGAATACCTCACTAAGTGAAGATTGGAACCTGTGATAAGCACTGATAAATACACTTGGAGAATCCAAATTCACCACAACACATTTTTTTAAAGACCTGACGATCATTTCACTAACAAGGTTAGGTCAGGTCAGGTCAGAATTTTTCATGCTCTGATGAAGCTAACCTTGTTAGTGACACGATCGTCAGGTCTTTAAACAGATGTGTTGTGGTGATTTGGGTTCTCCAAGTGTACTTAAAAAGAGTACCTGATGCTAATGGATTTAAATCAAACCATTAACAACCAAAATATTTGAATCATAATATTGTCTGGCTAAATTTTACCGAGATTTATGAACCAAAGATGAACAAAAAAGTAATTTTAAAAATTCCCCATATCAAAGTACAATAACTGAAAAAATTACTTAATAGTCGTGTAGACTTTAAATAGAAGCTTACAAATAAACAAACAGTATTAGTATTATTATTAATAATACTCAATTTACTTACACAGAAGTGTAACATACATATCTTTAATGGTTAAGGTTTGGCTAGATACATATAACTATGTGAAAACAGTACACACAGTATTTGTGATTTTATATATGTACAGGATATATTGCTATACCATGTGTAGAACTTTTTATTTACCGATTTTGAATACCAGTGACATAAACACTAATATACAAAAATTATTGTTTCCCAACTGTATGTACTTGCAATTAAATTATTGTTGTAGTTATGATAAATTGTTGCTAATAAAGGTTTTTCAATTTGGGACAATAATCACCATGTAGATCTTTTACAGTCTAGGTAATGGTTTACAGAGATCCTGACGCCTAACTGGCCAAGTGAGTAGGCCCAATCAGAACAAACAATTAATTCATGATTTTAGACTTACATGGTCAGTTTGGATTGATATCCTGAGTGGTTTTCGGGCTGTTAGGGTTAGATTTGGGCTTTTGTGGTGTTGATAAAGCACAATATCGTATGTTTCGCTTGCCAGCCTATAACCCATACCCTATTCAATAGAAGTAAGAGTTCTATTTAGAATAGTTTCATAAATTTTCGTATATTTTTCCTCAACGGTCTGGTTTATGAACACAGGGCAGTTTTCTGTAAAGGGGAAAAAAACAAACAACTGAAGGGAAAAGAGACAGCTATTCACCTAAAAAATAATTGGAAGTGAGGTTATATATTATATTAGGCAATAACTGGAAAGGAAGTAAACAGATAATTGGTAAAAACGGTAAAACCAGGCACCTGAAAGCTACTTTGACAAAAAACTAAATGTCTTACTGGTTTTCAACCTATGATTCATAATAAAACAATTTACCCTCAAAGCAGGCAAATGCTAATGATTAATTTGACTTATCACGGAATCCTGTGAAGAAGTTTCTTGAACTTTTTCCATTATTTGCTTGTAGTGCCTAAGGAGAAAATTCTGGGTTTGGGTCTGAATCTGTAGCTGAGATTTCACTATGACTTCCAGAATCACTATTTTCTGCTTGATCTTTATCTGACAAATGTTCATCCGACGAGCTTTCAAAATCTGCACCTTCAACGCTTTTGCCAGCAGGAAAGTTACAGAAGAATTACTATATTCTTGAGTGTTCTCATTATTCATCAATATACCCAGATCATTGGTTATGTTCGTTTCATCGTAATCTATTATATTTGATGGTGGTAGATCTTTTACTGCCATGGCTAGATTGGCAAAATAGATAAAGTCCTGAACAGAGAAATGATCTTCAAATTTCGGTATTACTTTACTTTTACTGCCTAGGTAATGGTTTACAGGCAACCTGATGTCTAAATGGTCGAGTTATATATATATATATATATATATATATATATATATATATATATATATATATATATATATATATATATATATATATATATATATATATATCGTCGATACCCAAGAAAAGTGACACAACTCAGAAATCGCCATTTTTGAGTTAAGTGATAAAGTGTACTAATAAAAACGTTTACTTTTATTAGGAAAAATGTCATGAAGATAGTTCGTCACACAGCCAGTAGAAAGAGCAAGTGTCATTTTGATTTGGCGCGCGACAGTTACAGTGACACTCACGAAAGGTGACATAACTTTAGTTGTGTCGATCACGTCATCGAGTGCATGTCGAAGCTTACAAGAAAAACGACACATTTAGAAATAGTTTTGTCTCCAGTAAGTGTTTATGAAGGTTTATTTGAAGAAAAACGTCACAATTATAGTTGTGTCATTTGTGATCATAAGGTAAGTCCATTTTAATCAATTGGATGTATCTATGCATGTGCTGATTCAAGTTGTGACACTATTCTTAATATTTTGTTCCCATTTAAAAAACATTTTAGGCCGAAAACGTATTATTTTGTAATTGTGTCACTTTTCTTGATTCTCAAGTGATACTTGATAAATGCAATATGACCACAAAGACGTATTTTTTTGAATTGTGTCATTTTTGTTGAAACAGTTGTTGTATAAATTTTTTTTGTTATGTCATTCTTTTAGATAAGAAATTATATTCTTTCAATAAGAATAATGGAGAATAAGCTATTAGAATCACTCAGTGACCGAACAATACTGTTGATGCGATTGTCAAATCAAATAATCCACAGAAATGATGGCAGTACTTCTGAAGAAAATACCCAATGGGTCCCAATAATTAATGAAAACAATGACCACATTGTAATAAACAGTGGCAATACAAATAACATTGCTACAAACACTTCCGAAACTTATATTACAAATATGGATGTTGCAACTGTTTGCTATCCTGACGCGGTTGGTACTTCTACAATTGCTCTCAATCAGATCATTGAAACAATTAAAAAGCAAACTGCTATTTGAGGTAAGCCACAGTAACAAATTTGTTATAACAGTTGATTCATGATTTTTTTGGTATTTAGGAACCTATGCAGTAGTTGCTGATATGGCATTATCAGATAGCGACAACCATTCTTAATGTGATAACTCCGATGCAGACCCAAATTACGAATCCAGCTCTGCCTCGTCGTCCAATAGTTCGAGCGAGAATTATGAAGAGGAGCTATCTGCAGGTGAACCCCGGGCAGAACCACTCGTATTGCCAAACGAAATAGAAGATGTAAATAAAAAAGCTCAAAGGGACAAGAAAAGAAAAGCAAATCCGGAGGCATGGAAAAAGTCAATTGCAAAACGATGTAGGAACTCTGGCTTAGAGTATACATCCAGTTCCAAAAGTAATAAAATATTTAAAGCTAGAAGTTTGGGACCACCGTGCAGTACAAAATGCAGACTTCAGTGCAACACTAAAATCACAGAAGAGCGAAAATTAATTTTTTCTGATTATCGGAATTTGGCAAATTTACAAAGACAACGCGATTTCCTTCTGAAAAGTATGGATATTAATACTCAAAAATATGAATACAAACGAGGACAGAGTAAGCGAACAAGCAACCATGTTTTATTTTTCAATTAGAGAAGCTAAATATAAAGTTTGCAAAACGTTCTTTAAATACACGTTAGGAATAACAGACAGACCGATCAGAACTGTAATTACGAAACAAAAATTAACTACTAAGCGAATGATAACCCAGAACAGCGAGGAAAACATGATAATCACTATCATGTTGACATCCATGTAAAAAATGGTGTACGAAGCCATATTAATTCGATACCTCGTAAGGAGACCCACTACTGTAGGAAGGATTCTAGCCGAGACTACATCGAACGGGGCAAAACAGTGGCGCAACTACATAGACTATGTAAATATCTGCAAGGAAAATAATGACCCCTACGCGAATTACCTAATGTATAGCAGAATTTGTAACGAGTTTAAAATATCTTTTTTTATTCCAAAAAAAGACCACTGTGGAGATTGTGTATCATATGAAATGGCTTCAGCTGAGGAAAAAGAAAATTTGAAGAAAGAGTATGATACACATTTAAAAGAAAAGGAACTCTCACGTAACGAAAAAGAAAATGATAAAGAAAACCATGCGGACAATGTTGTTGTTGCAGTATATGATCTGCAAGCAGTTCTTCAGTGTCCCAGGGGAGATGTGAAATATTTCTACTATGTCTCCAAACTGAATGTGTATAACTTAACAGTTTATGAACTCAAATCAAAGGCAGTTAAGTGTTTTATGTGGGATGAGTCTGAAGATAATAGAAGTGTTTGTGAAATCGGAACGTGTATTGCAAATTATCTGGAATCTTTGGAAGACAGAGCCAATACCACGGAGAGCAAGAAGCTGGATGTAATCTTTTATTCAGATAACTGTGCCGGCCAACAACAAAAATACCACTTCTTATTTGCAATGTATCTTTATGCCGTCCGGAAATATAAGCATATAAATTCAATAACCCACAAATTTTTAATTAAAAGACACACACAAAATGAAGGTGACAGTGTTCACTCTGTCATTGAACGTCAAATAAAACGTGCTTTGAGATCAAGGCCGATTTATCTTCCAAAACAGTACATGTCCTTAGTAAGAACAGCTAAAATCAGAGGAAAACCATATGAAGTTCATGAATTGAATCATGACCATTTTTTCGATATATAGAATCGGGATTAACTTCTCAAAAAACATGAATAGAGAGCCAGTCCAAATATAAAACATCAAAATTATCAAAACTGAAAAAGAACAACCAGATAAACTCTTCTACAAAACTTCCTATGATGAGAAAAAATTTCAGATCATTCAGACAACCTCAAGTAAAACGAGAAGGTCAGCGAAAAGAAGTAGTGACACTGTGGTGACCGAACTAACCAAGGTGTATAATAAATACCAAACCTGGAATAACCTAAAAGAAGAAAAGCAGCATATTAAGCCCATTTACTCAGAGAAAATTAAAAAAACTCCAATTCCTCAATATTACTTTAAACATTTCAAAAATTTGTAATCATAATATTAATGTATTTTATCTTTACAGTACTTTTCCTTCCATTTAGTTATTTCAGTTTTGTTCCCACTTCTAAGTTTTGAACCAAATTCATAAAACATAAACTAAAATTGAGTTATAAAAACTAAAATATCTTAGTTTTATTTGATTTATTTAATAATTTTGTGTTTGAACTCCAACAGTACTTAACAAGAAAGGTGACACAAATCGAAAAAGGATTGGATATTGAGGGTACTTTATTGAACTTTTCCAAGGCAATAATTTTTTTTATTAGCCCATAGTATTGTACAATTATCGCAATCGAGAGAAAATTAAAAAAATTGCTTTACTTTTGTTTTTTTTTAATACACAATAATAGTAATATTTAAAAGCGCTCTCCTGCAAAATGCTTCTTTTTGAGATGTGTCACTTCTCTTGTGCACCGACGATATATATATATATATATATATATATAATATATATATATATATATATATATATATATATATATATATATATATATATATATATATATATATATATATATATATATATATATATATATATATATATATATATTGAAACTAACCTCCAAATGGATTCTATGGGCACTAATTTGAGCACAAGTGTAACATTTTTCCTAAATTTGGTTTATGTCACAAATACTGGGTGTAAGTCACATAGTATAATTGTACAAGGAACAGACTCTTGAAATTAGAAAAGTTCGGGACGCAGCAAGTGTGTTATGGTAGTAAATTTTTATTAAATGCTTCAAATTTGAATAACTCAATTTTCTATAAACTTAGAAAGTTGAATTTTGTTATGTAGTAACGTCTTTCCCAAAGCAACATATCCACCAAATTTTATTAAAATTATTTAGTCATTTTCAAAGAAAAAAAATTTTTTCACAAGAAAACAACATTTTCCAGGAAAACCTTGTCCGATTCTACTGGCTAACGAACTCATCCATTAATAAAAGAAAGGCACCTGCTGAGCTTCTTTGAAATCGGTTAATTATTTTTTGAGTTATCGGTCAGATACATACATACATTCATATATATATATATATATATATATATATATATATATATATATATATATATATATATATATATATATATAAACATATAAAAATTAAAACTGACCCCGGATATGGGTTCTAGGGGCTCTAGTTCGCGCTCATTTGAAAAAAATTTTGCAGTGTCACCATCAATACCTCTCTATTAGTGAATTAAAAAAAATAATTCACTGATAGATATTGAAAATTATAAGCAACAAAGAATCTCCTATATGCATTATTTTAATCTGTTGCCTTAAAACATAATATATGTATTCTCAGACATCACAAAAATTATCAATTAACATACTGCATTAATGTTATAAATAAATAAATACTAAAAATAAAATTATATATAATTATTCCCATGTATTACTATGATAACATATTTGCAATCTACAGAGATCATAAGGTAATGCTTTAATGATTAACTGTTTCTTTACTGTAATATGTTTGCACCTGCATCTCAAAATTAAGGAGGTGATAAACAGGTTTATTTAAGTGAGTCTGTTGTTATTTTTAAGCTATTCAGTAAAAATATTTAATAACAAGTTAAGATTTGAAAAAACCGGAGTTTAAATATGAATCACAGCAATATTTAAAATCGTAACCGCTCCTGCATGTATATGATAGATATGGTAATCGTTCGAAACTAAGAAGATTTTACTTAAAAATGGAAGAATATCTCCAATCAATATCCTTTAAAACTAAAGAGTAAAAGCCTGCTCGTGCATGGAAGAGATAGGGGATTCTGTCACCAGCATCAGCTGGTTATTCTGGCAACACAAACATAGGTTTGAAAAGGATTTAAGTAATGTTTAACCTATTAATATTGGAATATTAAAAATATCTATAGAAACATCAAAAATGAATGTTTCATAAACTTGACTCTAAAGTTAATATTAAACAGTCCACAATGTCCATACTCATTTTTGCAGTTTCCAGTATATACTACATTTCAAAATAATATTAATTAAAGTTAGCAATGTCTCTCCAAATAATGTTACCATTAAAAATATCCGTAACTTTTGACTTACAAGTTTGCAAGCATTGCAATTTGTCAGCTTCAAAGTCAAATTTAAAAACTGTTATTCAATATTTGATGTCCTTAATCATTTGAAAGTCACATATTTGTTACAGACTATTTCAAATTATTTTTCTATGTGATTAAAAATTGTTAATATTTCGGAAAGAAATTTGCAACTTGTCAGCAGTTGGTTTAGGTATTTACCCCCAAATTCTGAATAACAAAATAACCAAAAAACTATGCTATACTGTGTTGTTACAAAATAAGTAAGGAGTTAAAAATTCTTCAAAAACAAGCTTTTGTTATGTAGGTGTACTGAAACGAACAAAATAGCCATATTCAATTTATGAAAGTGTCAATTGCGTATTATTTTATATTTACATCGTTCATGTTGTTTTTTAATAAACTTTCCTTATTTCTAGTTTAAAGAAAATATGGTTGAAGCCAGGCCAAGAAGGATAGATGATTAGATTTACATCCAACATAATATATGATGAAGCAGCAATAAAGGAGACTGACAACAACCAACCCACCAACCGGCTAGAATAGTGGCTAGAGACTAGGGATGTATCATGTAACATTAAATCATTATGTAAACTCTCTGCGTAACAACTTACGGTATCCATGTCGTTTTTCAATAAAATTATGTTATTTCTAGGTAAATGAAAATATGGTTGAACTCGGACCAAGAACGACAGAGATGGGATTTACATCTAAAATAATTTCTAATGAAGCAGCCAAAAAGATGATTGATAATAACCAACCTGTTGTGGCTAGAGACCAGGGAATATGTCATGTCACATTAAATCATTATTTATACTCCCTGCATAACAATTTACAGCTTACGTTAGGATGCAATCCCTGTAATAGTGTTTATTACAGAACAAGATTTACAGCTTGTAAAATATTGTGGAAATACTGTAAATTTATATTCCAGACTCACAACAAACGATCTTCGTAAATTAGACTTTTGGTTTTAAACTTACATATCCTAAAAAATTAAATGAAACTGAAATAATTCCGCTAAATGCCAACAACACAATGTTTGCCTAGTCTGTGGTGAGGATGCTATAGTGAAAATCAAATACTTAAGTAAGAATAGTAATAAAAATAATGGACACTTCTTTCAAATCTTATAAAATATCTTGGTTACAATAACGATCCTGCAAAAGAATTGTGGATGTCCAAAGTGAACGGAATAACGTCAGTTTTTTAATCAGGTTATGATGCCCCTGACCATGCAGGAGCAGATTTTATGATTGTTACAAGATGATATGTTGACACTGCTTTTAAACAAATAAAATTACACTAAAATATAACAATATATGTCGAGACTTATTGCAGTATATGTTTAAAAGCAGATCATAATACTTTAATAAGAATTGAGTGTAATAATTTAATACAAATTACGTGTAATAATTTAATAACAATTAAGTGTAATAATTTAACAAGAATTAAGTGTAATAACATAATAAGAATTAAGTAGAGTTTGGGGTTTAAGAAATAAGTAATTTTAATTGATAAAATAACTTGGAGAAACAAATTTTGTCAGTACTTAAAGTGCTTATGCTTTTTTCATGTGCAAGTGGATTCTGATTGTAACATAACATTTTTAGATTCCCTGGGCCAATAAAATATACTGCTTACACCAATTCAGTAAAATGTACCGAATAAAGAAAAGAGAGTGTTCTGAAACTAATCAATCAATCTTTTGCTTGGATAACACTGTGGATATTTTTTATTTTCTTTCCATATCTAAAGTGAATACTATATTTTTCTTATTACGTTGTGAAATTTGTCCTGATACATGTTACTACCTAATTCTGTAAAACAATCGTATTTCTTTTGCATAAAAGTTTAGATAGCCAACTGAATGGATCATTGCATTACATATTTCAAAAAGAGGCTATCTACAATACGCATTCATAAATGTCTCTAGATTATTTATTGACAAGAAATATTTTGTAAACTTTATTTTACTTTTAGAAACTTCAGATTGAGAAGAAACAATAAAACATCGAAATTATAATACTATTGCACGTTCCGCTATGAGTAGTTATGCTCCATTTAATTACTCTATGGCAAGAAATATCAATTTACTAATCATTTTCATCAATGTAGGCACCTCAGTATTTAAAATAAGCATTTAAATTTTCAAGGTTAATCTTTTTTAATAAAAAAATAATAATAGCTATCACAAAATGGTTTGAGTAGAAACTAAAATGGGAATCTTCTTTAAAATCACTACTTAGGAACTAAGCCACTCAATCGCTTCGAATTTGTATTCAAAAAATCAACAGATGTCACTTAAACTGCTTAAAGCACTGCACAGTTACAAAGGATAATTATCCTGGAGGCCTCAATCTCCAGGTTTAATCCACCCCTTAGAGAAATCAGCTCCTCTCCGGGTTCGTTTAGATCCGACACACGGATTAGGGATAATCTTTGAACAACTTTCGCAGAAAAATCTTGATGACCAAAATGATGAGAACACTAAAGGATATAATAAATCTTCTGTAAACCTTCCTACCGGCAAAAGCGTTAGGTAGAGATTTTGAAAGCTGGTCTGATGATCAACTGTTGGATAAAGAGCAAGCGGAAAATAGTGATCCTGGAAGTTATAGTGAAATAGATACAGATTCAGATCTTTTACAAGTAAATAATGGAAAAAGCTAAAAAAACTCCTTCACAGGATTCAGTAATAATTCAAATGAATCATTAGCATTTATCTACTTTGAGGGTAAATTGTTTCGTTATGTTTCTTTTATTTTGCCTCATTTGATACAAAAAGGAATTTGACCCTTAGCGTGTTTTCCAACAAAATACATGTATAAAAATATTTTTTTATCAACCAAGTGACTCATATCTACGAAAGGGACATTCAAGCTACTTTCTTAAGTAGTCATCCCAAGCAATTTTTAGGATATATTTATGGATTTCCAAAAATTTCCAATATTACCAACTTCCAAACAGGCTGTTAGGAAAGTTTTTCCAGTTCAAGGTGAGACAGAATGTACATCGAAAAGAGACATTTTAGGATTTAATGTGCATCAAAATTATCTAAATTAAATATTATGTCTCTGAATTTGTCACATTTCTATAGAAAAAAATGTTGTATTCTAGGCAATTTTTTGTACATATTTTTAGCGTTTTCTTTTACATTAAAAGTGTTTCTTTACGCCCTTGAGTAGAGCAAATAGCAAATTTCACTAAAAAAGATTGTTGTGTTTATTCACTTTTAATTTTCTTCATAAATAAAAACTATTTTGTTATTTTTGAAATTGTGCATATCACTGAATTATTATTATGTCTGGCCTTCATGGTTATGAATGAGAAAAATGCTAGGTTATTTGGTTGAAGGACAGGTTGAAAACAGGTAAGACATTTAGGTCATTGTCGAAGTAGCTTTCAGGTACCTGGTTTACATTGCTGTTTTAAAAATTGCTTGTTTACTTGCTGTTCCAGTTATTTCCTAATATTACTTTCAATTATTTTCAGGTGAATAAAAACAAATGCTCTTTCTATTCACCCCAGTTATTTGTTTGTTTCTTTTTCTTACAGAAAAGTGCCCAGGTTTAAAAACCAGACCCTCCAGGTACAAATATAAGAAAATTGATGAAAATATTCTAAATAGAAATTGTCAGAGTAGGCAAGACTCTGTGTTTGAGATACGATGATATTCTGTGTTTGATATACAATGATACTCTGTGTTCTTAAAGAATGACAGTTCGAGAGTAATGTATGAAACGTAATGAATAAACAAGTTATGTTTTAATTAATAGTTATTTTTATAAAACCAGAACTTGACAGAACTCTTACTTCCATTGACCAGGGTATGAGTTATAGGCTGGCAACCAAAACATAACAAATTAACTATTTTGTGCCTTATCGACACCACAAAATCACAAATCAGCATTATTGAGGGGCAGCCAGTATTCTCATTATAATTCAGAATAATGGCTGCCCCTCAATAATGCTGTCGTTTTTTAAATCGCCGATCTTTCTTATTGATTTTTGTTTAGACAAATTTTCTGGCAAATTCAGATGTAGTGTTGCAGGGCCCCTGGTACAAAGGATGAAGTTTTGGCCTGTTGAACCTTTTGTATAGTT
This sequence comes from Tillus elongatus, assembly GCA_964006375.1. NCBI lineage: Eukaryota > Metazoa > Arthropoda > Insecta > Coleoptera > Cleridae > Tillus > Tillus elongatus. Next base: position 38,665,590 of record OZ023269.1, read on the forward strand.
TCAAGTACAATTTTTGAGAATTGTTCAAATTTATCCCCTGACGATGACCTCTTGGAGGTCGAAACGTGTTGGGAAGTAATTAAGTGAATAAATTTGTTGTCTCGTGAGAAGCCTTTCATTCAATGTTTAGTGATGTCTATCCCAGACTGTGTGACTTTCAGAAATGAAATCAATTAATAGTTTGTTAGGACTGAGGCTACCCACTTGACCATTTAGACATCAGCATGTCTGTAAACCATTACCTAGAGAGTAGGCAATACTCTGTGTTGAGATACGATGATATTCTGTGTTTGATATACAATGATACTATGTGCTCTTAAAGAACGACAGTTCGAGAGTAATGCACAAAACGTGCTGAATAAACAAGTTATGTTTTAATTAATGGTTATTAATTTTAAAAAACAGAACTTGACATTGAGCTGCAGACACGATTAAAATCGAGAGAATATAGATAGCGAAGAGTGTAACGTGATTACAGCAGGCTCACGTGGAAAAAACTTAAGAAACTCCTTCACAGGATTCAGTGATAAGTCAAATTAATCATTCGCATGTATCTGCTTCGAGGGTAAATTGTTTTATTATGATACAAGGTTAGATAGTTGAATCATAGGCTGAAAACAAGTAAGACATTAAGGTTGTTTGTCAAAGTAGCCCTCAGGTGACGGGTTTTACCGTTCTCACCAATTGTCTGTTTACTTGTTTTTCCTGTTGTGGCGACCAGTTGCAGAGCATGATGATTCACCAACAGGGAATGTGGACTGTGACGGATCACGAGCGTTGGGAATGGATCATTGTTAAATATGACACGGTCTAGTTTAGATAGAAAATAATTTACTGTGTAACAGAGATATATTTATACATTAATAAAACTATTTGTGACTACAGAACATTGTGTATTTATTGTGAATGCTAGGGTACCACAAGTGGCGACGAGGATTGTTTGGACCCGTTATATACGTCTAATTATTAATTAATGGTTATTAATTTTAAAAAACAGAACTTGACATTGAGCTGCAGACACGATTAAAATCGAGAGAATATAGATAGCGAAGAGTGTAACGTGATTACAGCAGGCTCACGTGACTCTTACTACTTAGTGAAATCAGTATCGGTGTATTCGGTGTTAAAAGTTGGGTTATACGTGAAGAAACTCGAGTGCTTCAAGCAACAACAAAAAAAAGATAATAATTTTGTGGAGTCCTGAAACGTAAGTGATTCGTTATCAGTAGAAACGGAAATGGAAAATTTAAAGCAACGCGATGAACTTTAGCTGGAAGGTGATGTGTGAACTAACTTTAAAGAAACAGAGGATTACGATTTACATGGAAGAATCAGGCAGCAGTACCAATGTGAAGATAACCAGAGAGTAAAGTAGCCATATTACTTTATACAATTGGATCTGAAGCTCAAGATATTTACGAGACATTGGAGATAGAAGACGAAGATAAGAAGGGAGAAAATAATTGAGCATTTTGAGAACCATTTCTTGCTGAAACAGAACAAAACTATTAACAGACATTTAGTTCATCCAAGAGAACAGCTAGAGGGCGAGAATCTTGATGTGTTTGTTACTAATTTAAAGTGATTAAATCAGAAATGTAACTTCAGCGAATTCAGTGACAGCCTGATGAAAAACAGAAGAGTATGTGGAATAATTGATCTGAAAGTCAAGAGGTAGGCTTCTGAGTGAAGCTCAACTGGACTTGAGCAGGTATTTGTAACCAGAGACGAAAATAAGAAGGAAGAAAATAATTGAGCATTTTGAGAGCCATTTCTTGCCAAAAGAGAACAAAACTACTAACGGACATTTATTTCATTCAAGACAACAGCTAGAGGGCGAGAATGTTGATGTGTTTGTTACTGATTTAAAGTGATTAAGTCAGAAAAGTAACTACAGCGAATTCGGGGACAACCTGATGAATGACAGAGTAGTATGTGGAATAATTGATCTGAAAGTCAGAGATAGGCTGCTGAGTGAAGCTTAATTGGACTTGAACCTATATTTATAACCCGAGACGAAGATAAGAAGGGAGAAAAAAATTATGCATTTTGAGAACCATGTCTTGCCGGATCCTAACAAAACTATCAACACACATTTATTTCACTCAAGAGGACAGCTACAGGGCGAGTTTGTTGATGTGTTTGTTACTGATTTAAAGTGATTAAGTCAGAAATGTAACATCAGCGAATTCGGGGATAGCCTGATAACGAACAAAATAGTATGCGAGATAATTAATCTGAAAGTCAAAGATAGGCTGCTGAGTGAAGCTTAAACAGACTTGACCCCGTATTTATAACCAGAGACGAAGATAAGAAGGAAGAAAATAACTGTGCTTTTGGAGAACCATTTCTTGCCGAAAGAGAACAAAACTATTAACAGACATTTATTTCATTCGGGAGAACAGCTACAGGGCGAGAATGTTGTGTTTGTTACTGATTTAAAGTGATTAAGTCAGAAATGTAACTTCGGCGACAGCCTGATGAAATACAGAATAGTATGTGGAATAATTGATCTGAAAGTCAGAGATAGGCTGCTGAGTGAATCTCAATTGGACTCGAAACTGTATTTATAGCCTGAGACGAAGATAAGAAGGGAGAAAATAATTGCGCATTTTGAGAACCATTTCTAGCCGAAACAGAACCAAACTATTAGCAGACATTTATTTCATTCAAGAGAACAGCTAGAGGACGAGAATGTCGATGTGTTTGTTACTGATTTAAAGTGATTAAGTCAGAAATGTAACTTCGGCGAATTCGGGGACAGCCTGATGAACGACAGAATAGTATGTGAAATAATTGATCTGAAAGTCAGAGATAGGCTGCTAAGTGAAGCTCAATTGGACTTGAGCCTGTATTTATAACCTGAGACAAAGATAAGAAGGAAGAAAATAATTGAGCATTTTGAGACCTATTTCTTGCCGAATGATAACAAAACTATCAGCAGACATTTATTTCACTTAAGAGAACAGCTAGACGGCGAGAATGTTGATGTGTTTGTTACTGATTTAAAGTGATTAAGTCAGAAATGTAACTTCGGCGAATTCGGGGATAGCCTGATGATGGACAGAATAGTATGCGGAATAATTGATCTCAAAGTCAGAGATAGGCTGCTGAGTGAAGCTCAATCAGACTTGACACCGTATTTATAACCAGAGACGAAGATAAGAAGGAAGAAAATAACTGAGCATTTTGAGAACCATTTCTTGCCGAATGGAACAAAACTATTAACACACATTTATTTCATTCAGGAGAACAGCTAGAGGACGAGAATGTTAATGTGTTTATTACTGATTTAAAGTGATTAAGTCAGAAATGTACCTTCGGCGAATTCCGGGACAGCCTGATGAGAGACAGAATAGTATGTGGAAAAATTGGTCTGAAAGTCAGAGATAGGCCGCTGAGTGAAGCTCAATCAGACTTGACCCCGTGTTTATAACCCGAGACGAAGATAAGAAAATAATAGAGCATTTTGAGAACCGTTTCTTGCCGAAACAGAACAAAACTATCAACAGACATTTAGTTCATTCAAGAGAACAGCTAGACGGCGAGAATGTTGATGTGTTTGTTACTGATTTAAAGTGATTAAGACAGAAATGTAACTTCGGCGAATTCAGTGACAGCCTGATGAGAGACAGAATAGTATGTGGAATAATTGATCCGAAAGTAAGAGATAGGCTGCTGATGAAGCTCAATCAGAATTGACCCCGTATTTATAACCCGAGACGAAGATATGAAGGAAGAAAAGAATTAAGCATTTTGAAAACCATTTCTTGCCAAAAGATACCAAAACTATCAACAAACATTTATTTCACTCAAGAGAACAGCTAGACGGCGAGAATGTTGATGTGTTTGTTACTGATTTAAAGTGATTAAGACAGAAATGTAACTTCGACGAATTCAGGGACAGCCTGATGAGAGACAGAATAGTATGTGGAATAATTGATCTGAAAGTCAGAGATAGGCTGCTGAGTGAAGCTCAATCGGACTTTACCCTGTATTTATAACCTGAGACAAAGATAAGAAGGAAGAAAATAATTGAGAATTTTGAGAACCATTTCTTGCCGAAAGAGAACAAAACTATTAAGACATTTATTTCATTCAAGAGAATAGCTAGAGGGCGAGAATGTTGATGTGTTTGTTACTTATTTAAAGTGATTACGTCAGAAATGTAACTTCGGCGAATTCAGTGACAGCCTGATGAGAGACAGAATATAGTATTTGGAAAAATTGGTCTGATAGTCAGACATAGGCTGCTGAGTGAAGCTCAATCGGACTTGACTCTGTATTTATAACCCGAGACGAAGATAAGAAGGAAGAAAATAATTGAGCATTTTGAGAACCATTTCTTGCCGAAACAGAACAAAACTGTTAACAGACATTTATTTCATTCAAGAGAACAGCTAGAGGGCGATAATGTTGATGTGTTTGTTACTGATTTAAAGTGATTAAGTCAGAAATGTTACTTTGGCGAATTCGGGGACAGACTGATGAACGACAGAATAGTATGTGGAATAATTGATCTGATTTATATAACCAGAGATGAAGATAAGAAGGAAGAAAATAATTGCACATTTTGAGAACAATTTCTTGCCGAAAGAGAACAAAACTATTAAGAGATATTTATTTCATTCAAGAGAACAGCTAGAGGGCGAGAATGTTAATGTTGTTATTAATTTAAAGTGATGAAGTCAGAAATGTAACTTCGGCGAATTCAGGGACAACCTGATGAGAGACAGAATAGTATGTGGAATAATTGATCTGATAGTCAGAGATAGGCTGCTGAGTGAAGCGCAACCGGACTTGACCCTGTATTTATAACCGGAGATCCTCAGGGTAAATATATAAGAAAATTGATGAAAATATTCTAAATATGGGTTATAGGCTGAGAAGCAAAACACACGAAATTCGCTACTCTGCTTTATCAACACCACAAAAACCCAAATACTAACAGCCCGAAAACCACTCAGGAATCCAATCAAAACTCACCATGAATCTAAAATCATCAGTTAATAGTTTGTTCCGATTGAGGCTACCCACTTACCATTTACACATCAGAGTGTCTGTAAACCATTATCTAGACAGTAAAAGTAAAGTAATACCGAAATTTGAAGATAATTTGTCTGTTAGGGACTATTTTTTACTAAAACATCACATAGATATTCGCTTATTTTGAAAATTTAGCCATGCCACTGAAGCATGTATCACCCTCAAATATAATATTTTACGATAAAACGAACCTAACCAATGATCCGAGTAGATAAAATCTAGACCCGACACCTGGATGGGGAATATCTTCCGCAGCAAAATCTTGATGAGACAAATGATCAGAACACTGAAGAATATAAAAAATCTTCTGTAAACCTTCCTGCTGGCAAAAGCGTTGAAGGTGCAGACTTTGAAAGCTCGCCCGATGAAGATTTGTCAGATAAAGATCAAGCAGAAAATAGTGATTCTGGAAGTCATAGTGAAATCTCAGATACAGATTCAGACCCAGAAATGAATTTTCTTCATAGTCATTACAAGCAAATAAAGGAAAAAACTTAAGAAACTCCTTCACAGGATTCAGTGATAAGTCAAATTAATCATTCGCATGTATCTGCTTCGAGGGTAAATTGTTTTATTATGATACAAGGTTAGATAGTTGAATCATAGGCTGAAAACAAGTAAGACATTAAGGTTGTTTGTCAAAGTAGCCCTCAGGTGACGGGTTTTACCGTTCTCACCAATTGTCTGTTTACTTGCTTTTCCTGTTGTGGCGACCAGTTGCAGAGCATGATGATTCACCAACAGGGAATGTGGACTGTGACGGATCACGAGCGTTGGGAATGGATCATTGTTAAATATGGCACGGTCTAGTTTAGATATAAAATAATTTACTGTGTAACAGAGATATATTTATACATTAATAAAACTATTTGTGACTACAGAACATTGTGTATTTATTGTGAATGCTAGGGTACCACAAGTGGCGACGAGGATTGTTTGGACCCGTTATATACGTCTAATTATTAATTAATGGTTATTAATTTTAAAAAACAGAACTTGACATTGAGCTGCAGACACGATTAAAATCGAGAGAATATAGATAGCGAAGAGTGTAACGTGATTACAGCAGGCTCACGTGACTCTTACTACTTAGTGAAATCAGTATCGGTGTATTCGGTGTTAAAAGTTGGGTTATATGTGAAGAAACTCGAGTGCTTCAAGCAACAACAAAAAAAAGATATTAATTTTGTAAAGTCCTGAAATGTAAGTGATTCGTTATCAGTAGAAACGGAAATGGAAAATTTAAAGCAGATATATTTATACATTAATAAAACTATTTGTGACTACAGAACATTGTGTATTTATTGTGAATGCTAGGATACCACAAGTGGCGACGAGGATTGTTTGGACCCGTTATATACGTCTAATTATAAAGGTATATATAAAAGACTCCCAACTATAAACTAGCGAGTATGAATCATGAGTTTTCTTTTTACAATAACAATGGGCACGCGAATAAAATGTAAATATTTATGAATCTTCTTATATTTTGGCCGAATATTTACATATTACTACGATAAATCGAGATAAAATCGATGCGACTTGATAAACATGTTTTATTAAAATGAGTCAATTTGTGGATTTATTGGGAATTATATAGTAAATAAAATCAGGTGAATGAAATTGCTTAAAAATACATTATATTTATTGAGAATCTGCCAGAACATCAAGCGCTTAATAGCCACTGTTTCTCCCACCACTATTTATGCTTACTTTGACAATTTTGCCACAGCACTAAAGGATGCATGCTGTTTCTATTCACCTCAGTTGTTTGTTTTTCTTTTTTTTTTACAGAAAACTGCCCCGTGTTCATAAACTAGACTCTTGAGGAAAAATATACAAAAAATTATGAAACTATTCTAAATAAAACTCTTACTTCTATTGAACAGGGTATGGGTTATAGGCTGGCAAGCGACACATACAAAATTATGGTTTATCAATGCCACTAAAACCCAAATCTAACCCTAACAGCCCGAAAACCACTCAGGATTCCAATCCAAACTGACAATTTAGGCATCAGATTAGGTCAGGTCAGGTCAGGTGTCAGGATGTCTGTAAACCAAAATTTGAAGACGATTTCTCCAGCAGGGACTTTTTTGTTGTAAAACATCATGTAAATCAATTGAGAACGAGAATCTGCCAGAACATCAAGTGCTTCAGACCCATTTTTTCTCCCACTATTTATGCTTATTTTGAGAATTTAGCCACAGCACTGAAGGATGTACCACCCACAAATATAATAAATTACGATGAAACAAACCTAACCAATGATCCGGGTAGATAAAAGTAAGAACCAAAACGGTCTGTCAATATCCAGAACGTATCTGTAAAATGCGTCAAAATCAACTGTTTCTATTATGTGTGCTACTTCACCAAGTGTTACCGCACTATATGTAGTGTATAAGGCGAAAAATGTCCATCCATCTTGAAAAGTTGGATGCCCAAAGAAATATAACACACATGGGGAATGTCTGCCGCAGAAAAAGCTTGATGAGACAAATGATCAGAACACTGAAGAATATAAAAAATCTTCTGTAAACCTTGCTGCTGGCAAAAGCGTTGAAGGTGCAGACTTTGAAAGCTCGCTCGATGAAGATTTGTCGGATAAAGATCAAGCAGAAAATAGTGATTCTGGAAGTCATAGTGGAATCTCAGATACAGATTCAGACTCAGAAATGAATTTTCTCCATAGTGATTACAAGCAAATAATGGAAAAAACTCAAACTCCTTCAGAGGATTCAGTTATAAGTCAAATTAATCATTCGCATGTATCTGCTTTGAGGGTAAATTGTTTTATTATGATACAAGGTTATTTAGTTGCCTGTTTACTTGCTCCTCCTGTTGTGGCGACCAGTTGCAGAGCATGATGATTCACCAACAGGGAATGTGGACTGTGACGGATCACGAGCGTTGGGAATGGATCATTGTTAAATATGACACGGTCTAGTTTAGATAGAAAATAATTTACTGTGTAACAGAGATATATTTATACATTAATAAAACTATTTGTGACTACAGAACATTGTGTATTTATTGTGAATGCTAGGGTACCACAAGTGGCGACGAGGATTGTTTGGACCCGTTATATACGTCTAATTATTAATTAATGGTTATTAATTTTAAAAAACAGAACTTGACATTGAGCTGCAGACACGATTAAAATCGAGAGAATATAGATAGCGAAGAGTGTAACGTGATTACAGCAGGCTCACGTGACTCTTACTACTTAGTGAAATCAGTATCGGTGTATTCGGTGTTAAAAGTTGGGTTATATGTGAAGAAACTCGAGTGCTTCAAGCAACAACAAAAAAAAGATATTAATTTTGTGGAGTCCTGAAACGTAAGTGATTCGTTATCAGTAGAAACGGAAATGGAAAATTTAAAGCAGATATATTTATACATTAATAAAACTATTTGTGACTACAGAACATTGTGTATTTATTGTGAATGCTAGGATACCACAAGTGGCGACGAGGATTGTTTGGACCCGTTATATACGTCTAATTATAAAGGTATATATAAAAGACTCCCAACTATAAACTAGCGAGTATGAATCATGAGTTTTCTTTTTACAATAACAATGGGCACGCGAATAAAATGTAAATATTTATGAATCTTCTTATATTTTGGCCGAATATTTACATATTACTACGATAAATCGAGATAAAATCGATGCGACTTGATAAACATGTTTTATTAAAATGAGTCAATTTGTGGATTTATTGGGAATTATATAGTAAATAAAATCAGGTGAATGAAATTGCTTAAAAATACGTTATTATATTTATTGAGAATCTGCCAGAACATCAAGCGCTTAATAGCCACTGTTTCTCCCACCACTATTTATGCTTACTTTGACAATTTTGCCACAGCACTAAAGGATGCATGCTGTTTCTATTCACCTCAGTTGTTTGTTTTTCTTTTTTTTTACAGAAAACTGCCCCGTGTTCATAAACTAGACTCTCGAGGAAAAATATACAAAAAATTATGAAACTATTCTAAATAAAACTCTTACTTCTATTGAACAGGGTATGGGTTATAGGCTGGCAAGCGACACATACAAAATTATGGTTTATCAATGCCACTAAAACCCAAATCTAACCCTAACAGCCCGAAAACCACTCAGGATTCCAATCCAAACTGACAATTTAGGCATCAGATTAGGTCAGGTCAGGTCAGGTGTCAGGATGTCTGTAAACCAAAATTTGAAGACGATTTCTCCAGCAGGGACTTTTTTGTTGTAAAACATCATGTAAATCAATTGAGAACGAGAATCTGCCAGAACATCAAGTGCTTCAGACCCATTTTTTCTCCCACTATTTATGCTTATTTTGAGAATTTAGCCACAGCACTGAAGGATGTACCACCCACAAATATAATAAATTACGATGAAACAAACCTAACCAATGATCCGGGTAGATAAAAGTAAGAACCAAAATGGTCTGTCAATATCCAGAACGTATTTGTAAAATGCGTCAAAATCAACTGTTTCTATTATGTGTGCTACTTCACCAAGTGTTACCGCACTATATGTAGTGTATAAGGCGAAAAATGTCCATCCATCTTGAAAAGTTGGATGCCCAAAGAAATATAACACACATGGGGAATGTCTTCCGCAGAAAAAGCTTGATGAGACAAATGATCAGAACACTGAAGAATATAAAAAATCTTCTGTAAACCTTGCTGCTGGCAAAAGCGTTGAAGGTGCAGACTTTGAAAGCTCGCTCGATGAAGATTTGTCGGATAAAGATCAAGCAGAAAATAGTGATTCTGGAAGTCATAGTGGAATCTCAGATACAGATTCAGACTCAGAAATGAATTTTCTCCATAGTGATTACAAGCAAATAATGGAAAAAACTCAAGAAACTCCTTCAGAGGATTCAGTTATAAGTCAAATTAATCATTCGCATGTATCTGCTTTGAGGGTAAATTGTTTTATTATGATACAAGGTTATTTAGTTGAATCATAGGTTGAACACAAGTAAGACATTAAGTTTTTTTGTCAAAGTAGCCCTCAGGTGACTCGTTTTACCGTTTTCACCAATTGCCTGTTTACTTGCTCCTCCTGTTGTGGCGACCAGTTGCAGAGCATGATGATTCACCAACAGGGAATGTGGACTGTGACGGATCACGAGCGTTGGGAATGGATCATTGTTAAATATGACACGGTCTAGTTTAGATAGAAAATAATTTACTGTGTAACAGAGATATATTTATACATTAATAAAACTATTTGTGACTACAGAACATTGTGTATTTATTGTGAATGCTAGGGTACCACAAGTGGCGACGAGGATTGTTTGGACCCGTTATATACGTCTAATTATTAATTAATGGTTATTAATTTTAAAAAACAGAACTTGACATTGAGCTGCAGACACGATTAAAATCGAGAGAATATAGATAGCGAAGAGTGTAACGTGATTACAGCAGGCTCACGTGACTCTTACTACTTAGTGAAATCAGTATCGGTGTATTCGGTGTTAAAAGTTGGGTTATATGTGAAGAAACTCGAGTGCTTCAAGCAAAAACAAAAAAAAAGATATTAATTTTGTGGAGTCCTGAAACGTAAGTGATTCGTTATCTGTAGAAACGGAAATGGAAAATTTAAAGCAGATATATTTATACATTAATAAAACTATTTGTGACTACAGAACATTGTGTATTTATTGTGAATGCTAGGATACCACAAGTGGCGACGAGGATTGTTTGGACCCGTTATATACGTCTAATTATAAAGGTATATATAAAAGACTCCCAATGATGAACTAGCGAGTATGAATCATGAGTTTTCTTTTTACAATAACAATGGGCACGCAAATAAAATGTAAATATTTAGGAATGTTCTTACATTTAAGTCGAATATTTACATATTACTACGATAAATCGAGATAAGATTGATGCGACTTGATAAACATGTTTTATTAAAATGAGTCAATTTGTGGATTTATTGGGAATTATATGGTAAATAAAATCAGGTGAATGAAATTGCTTAAAAATATACATTATTATATTTATTGAGAATCTGCCAGAACATCAACTGCTTAATTGCCACTGTTTCTCCCACCACTATTTATGCTTACTTTGACAATTTTGCCACAGCACTAAAGGATGCATGCTGTTTCTATTCACCTCAGTTGTTTGTTTTTCTTTTTTTTTTTCTTCTTTTTTCTACAGAAAACTGCCCCGTGTTCATAAACTAGACTCTCGAGAAAAAATATAGAAAAATTTATGAAACTATTCTAAATAAATCTCTTACTTCTATTGAACAGGGTATGGGTTATAGGCTGGCAATCAACTGGCATTGGAGGAAGAGTTTTACCACTTGTATTAGAGGGTAACTTGAGTCAAAAATGGAAAACGTGGTTTAGAAGTCTTAAACTGTTTTTGGTGGCTGGATTCAAATGAGTCAAATAAAAGTAAAGTAGCGTTATTATTGCACTATATTGGTCAACCTGCAATGGATTTTTTTAAATTCTTTTAACGTCGAACCTGAAGAAATTACTTTTGAGGATCTTATTGCCAAATTCAAGAAGCATTTCAGTCCACAAAAGAATATCACAATGGAAAGACATCGATTCCTCACAAGAATTTAAGGTCCGGCTGAAACAATAGAGGATTTTGTCACAACTTTAATTAACTTGAGTTTGTAATGTAAGTTTGGTGAACTACGTGAAGATCTTGTAAAAGACATTTTAATCTGTGGCCTTACCCGAACAAATAAAGTGATTAAGGAAAGACTACATCAAGATCAGCTCAGTCTCGAAAAGGCTGTACGTATTTGTAAGTCTATGAAACTAAAGCAATATAGGACTCAAGAATTGACCAAGTAAGAATTCGTCAATATAATACAGGGTGAACAAATTCGTCATATAAGAAGCTCGAAATCATCAATAAGGTCAGTTCATAGTCGAGATCAACGTCGAAATACATCAGAGTCAAGAAATAGATCAGGTAAAATCAGTCCTAATAATAGTGATAATAATAAAGAGATATTAGCAGATGTGGTCAGATCCATAAATTGAAATGTCCAGCTTTTGGTATAAAGTGTAATAGATGTCATAAAATGAACCATTATGCTAGATTTTGTAAGTCTAATTTGAGAAATGTCAGTTCAGTCACTCTTGAAATTGCTAATAATGATAATAGTAGTGAGAAGGATGAATATTTTATTTCTAGAATAGGTTGTAATTTTCAAACCGACAAAAATTGGTTTATAAACATTAAAATAAATAATGTGTCTATTAGATGTCAGTTGGATACTGGTGCACAAGCCAATATTATGCCTTATGAGCAATTTATAAAATGTAACCTCAATTATAATGTGATAAAGCCATGTTCCATTAAACTTTCGTTGGTGGCTGGTACAAGTATTCCCTATTTAGGTATGTGCAAGTGAAATAGAATTTATAGTTGTGAATATAACATGTAATATGATCCTTGGTCTTGCTGCGTGTCAGCAACTTGACTTGATAAAAAGAATACAGCCAATTAGAGTAACTACAGGTACAAATTCACTCATCATAAAATATGAATCAGTTTTTAACGGTCTAGGTTGCATTCCCTAGATGTGTAAACTATCAGTAGATGAAAGTGTTCGTCCAGTTATAGATCCCCCTCGGAAAATACCTTTCAAGCTTCATGAACCATTGAAAGCTGAATTGGCTAGAATGGAAAGAAATGAGGTGATTGTCAAAGTAAATGAACCTACAAGGTGGGTAAGTTCAATAGTCATTGTCAAGAAAAAGAATGGAAGCCTTCGAGTATATTTAGATCGCCGAAATTTAAATAGAGCCATTCAAAGGTCACATTATCAGCTTCCAACAATAGACAGTATATGTTCTAGTTTAGCAGGGTCATGTGTTTTTTCTACATAAGATGCAAATACCGGATTTTGTGCTATACCATTGGATGAAGAGAGCTCAAAGCTTCTCACTTTCAATACACCCTTCGGCAGGTATAGATTCAAATGCTTAGCTTGTGGGATAAATTGTGCTCCTAAAATTTTTCACAGTGTCATGACAGAAGTTTTGGTGATATAGAAGGAGTTGGAATATACTTATATGATTTAATAGTCCATGGTCCAAATCAGTCTATATATGATTTTAGACTTGAACAAGTGCTTGGCAGGGCAAAGAGGTCAACATAAAATTAAATTTGTCAAAATGTAAATTTAGTTCACATGAAGTCAGTTATATGGGACATATATTTTCTAAAGATGGTATGTCTCCAGATTATAAGAAAGTTAAGGCAATTTGTGTTTAGTCTTTACAAAGATTTCTTGGAATGGTCAATTACCTTGCGTCATACATTCCTAATTTGTCAAGGGAATTGGAACCTTTAAGAATGCTTTTAAGAAAACATTATTAGTCAGTGGAATAGTTCACATGATGCTCTCTTTGACAAATTAAAAAAACTTGTTACAAAAGCACCAGTCTTGTTACATTTTGGGGTAGATAAACCTATAGTATTGTCTGTGGATGCCTCTATGTCAGCGGTAGATGCAGTGATTCTACAGTCTGGCAAACCTATAGCTTATGCATCCAAGTCACAAACCCCTTGTCAGCAACAATATGCACAAATTGAAAAATAATTGTAAGCAATTGTGTTTGGTTGCACTACATTTCGACTCTATATGTGTGTGTGTGTGTGTGTGTGTGTGTGTGTGTGTGTGTGTGTGTGTGTGTGTGTGTGTGTGTGTGTGTGTGTGTGTGTGTGTGTGTGTGTGTGTGTGTGTGTGTGTGTGTGTGTGTGTGTGTGTGTGTGTGTGTGTGTGTGTGTGTGTGTGTGTGTGTGTGTGTGTGTGTGTGTGTGTGTGTGTGTGTGTGTGTGTGTGTGTGTGTGTGTGTGTGTGTGTGTGTGTGTGTGTGTGTGTGTGTGTGTGTGTGTGTGTGTGTGTGTGTGTGTGTGTGTGTGTGTGTGTGTGTGTGTGTGTGTGTGTGTGTGTGTGTGTGTGTGTGTGTGTGTGTGTGTGTGTGTGTGTGTGTGTGTGTGTGTGTGTGTGTGTGTGTGTGTGTGTGTGTGTGTGTGTGTGTGTGTGTGTGTGTGTGTGTGTGTGTGTGTGTGTGTGTGTGTGTGTGTGTGTGTGTGTGTGTGTGTGTGTGTGTGTGTGTGTGTGTGTGTGTGTGTGTGTGTGTGTGTGTGTGTGTGTGTGTGTGTGTGTGTGTGTGTGTGTGTGTGTGTGTGTGTGTGTGTGTGTGTGTGTGTGTGTGTGTGTGTGTGTGTGTGTGTGTGTGTGTGTGTGTGTGTGTGTGTGTGTGTGTGTGTGTGTGTGTGTGTGTGTGTGTGTGTGTGTGTGTGTGTGTGTGTGTGTGTGTGTGTGTGTGTGTGTGTGTGTGTGTGTGTGTGTGTGTGTGTGTGTGTGTGTGTGTGTGTGTGTGTGTGTGTGTGTGTGTGTGTGTGTGTGTGTGTGTGTGTGTGTGTGTGTGTGTGTGTGTGTGTGTGTGTGTGTGTGTGTGTGTGTGTGTGTGTGTGTGTGTGTGTGTGTGTGTGTGTGTGTGTGTGTGTGTGTGTGTGTGTGTGTGTGTGTGTGTGTGTGTGTGTGTGTGTGTGTGTGTGTGTGTGTGTGTGTGTGTGTGTGTGTGTGTGTGTGTGTGTGTGTGTGTGTGTGTGTGTGTGTGTGTGTGTGTGTGTGTGTGTGTGTGTGTGTGTGTGTGTGTGTGTGTGTGTGTGTGTGTGTGTGTGTGTGTGTGTGTGTGTGTGTGTGTGTGTGTGTGTGTGTGTGTGTGTGTGTGTGTGTGTGTGTGTGTGTGTGTGTGTGTGTGTGTGTGTGTGTGTGTGTGTGTGTGTGTGTGTGTGTGTGTGTGTGTGTGTGTGTGTGTGTGTGTGTGTGTGTGTGTGTGTGTGTGTGTGTGTGTGTGTGTGTGTGTGTGTGTGTGTGTGTGTGTGTGTGTGTGTGTGTGTGTGTGTGTGTGTGTGTGTGTGTGTGTGTGTGTGTGTGTGTGTGTGTGTGTGTGTGTGTGTGTGTGTGTGTGTGTGTGTGTGTGTGTGTGTGTGTGTGTGTGTGTGTGTGTGTGTGTGTGTGTGTGTGTGTGTGTGTGTGTGTGTGTGTGTGTGTGTGTGTGTGTGTGTGTGTGTGTGTGTGTGTGTGTGTGTGTGTGTGTGTGTGTGTGTGTGTGTGTGTGTGTGTGTGTGTGTGTGTGTGTGTGTGTGTGTGTGTGTGTGTGTGTGTGTGTGTGTGTGTGTGTGTGTGTGTGTGTGTGTGTGTGTGTGTGTGTGTGTGTGTGTGTGTGTGTGTGTGTGTGTGTGTGTGTGTGTGTGTGTGTGTGTGTGTGTGTGTGTGTGTGTGTGTGTGTGTGTGTGTGTGTGTGTGTGTGTGTGTGTGTGTGTGTGTGTGTGTGTGTGTGTGTGTGTGTGTGTGTGTGTGTGTGTGTGTGTGTGTGTGTGTGTGTGTGTGTGTGTGTGTGTGTGTGTGTGTGTGTGTGTGTGTGTGTGTGTGTGTGTGTGTGTGTGTGTGTGTGTGTGTGTGTGTGTGTGTGTGTGTGTGTGTGTGTGTGTGTGTGTGTGTGTGTGTGTGTGTGTGTGTGTGTGTGTGTGTGTGTGTGTGTGTGTGTGTGTGTGTGTGTGTGTGTGTGTGTGTGTGTGTGTGTGTGTGTGTGTGTGTGTGTGTGTGTGTGTGTGTGTGTGTGTGTGTGTGTGTGTGTGTGTGTGTGTGTGTGTGTGTGTGTGTGTGTGTGTGTGTGTGTGTGTGTGTGTGTGTGAGAATTAATTTTATCTCAACAACTATATGCATGAACATTCGGCCGCTACAGAGTGAGGCGCGTGTGTCGAGGGGCAAGGGAAGAACCACCCCAAGGTTCGCACAAAACAGTCAAGTGTGAAGAGAGTGTGAGTGAACACAGTGCGCGAGAAGTACGACGAGAGAGTACCTAAACGACGGAGAAGTACTCTAGGATGGTGTGACAGGCCATCCAGAATGACGAACGACGATAACTGCTGGATCCCGTAGCTAAAGACGATAGTCTATTACTTATTATTTAATTACTCCACCGTTGTTATGTTTATAGAGTTTTACAATATAATTATAATTAATACCGGCATAGTTTCAGTCTGCAAGCACCCACGACCTAACAACTTACATATCCCTATAAATGGGGGCTCCAGCCGCGATATAACCGTGTGGTAGCTGGAAGACAGTTTCTTGCCGGAATATAAATCGTAGTGTACAGTGTATTATGCAAATCTACAGTAGCCATGACTCGACCTAAAATGCCAAGGCCGCAGCCACAGCTAGACGTACGCGTCGTTTTACCTACCTGAAGTTACAGTAGATATTCTAAGAATTGAGGTAAACAAATATCAAGACCACCCAGGTAAGATTACGATAATAATTTTACTTGGATATGAACATTAAGGAATAACAGCAAACCTGCTGTTTGAGTGTGTTTTAACTAAACGAACTTTTATTTTTAAATATTTATTGAGAGACATTTGTGTTTGAACCTACCTGTTTAATGTTTTGAGAACTAAAGAAGTAAAGCTGGCAAAGACATTTTAAATGGTGTAAATGAACTTTAATTTGATAATAAGGTGTCTCTTAAGTGTAAATTCAGCATTATACGAACTTTATAAAAGACTAAATAAGAACTGTGCAAGCTATACCTAGTGACTATAATATTTGTTCCTTGTGCAAATTTATTGTTGTGCTTTAGGACTTTATTTTTGATTGTTTATCAATGAAGACGATAGGAGATATAGACATTATTTTGAACAATATAAAGTCAGCTCATACTAGTGCTATAAAGAACTTGCATAAACTTATTTTTCAGAGCGAAGGTGATAGAAAAAATAGACACAGGCTGTGTGAGTTTAACGGTTTTGATTTCGGGATGTTTTCTGAGGAATATAAAGACAAAATCACCTACATCAGTGCTAATTTTTCGGACAATGACCTAACGTTGGTTGCAAATATTTTGTGTTTGGACTATAATTGTGATAAAGACGCGTTAATAAAAAACATTTGCGATAATCTAGTAGACATTACAAAACTGTCTATGCGTGACGACGACGAGACTGAAGACGACAAAAAAGTCAAGAAGGAAGATTATCTTTCGGAAAATTGCTCAAACTCTTCATCAGATGGAAAAACGTTCTTTGCTATGAATTTTAGGGACGTAGAAGATTCGATTCAACGCTTTGATGGAAGCAGTGGCTATCCGATAGAAAAATGGATTCAAGATATGGAAGACCTGGCTGATCTATGTTCATGGAGTCGGCTGCATATGTTTATTTTTGCAAAAAAATCATTGACAGGTCTCGCAAAGCTGTTCATATAAGGAGAAAAGAATATAAAATGTTAGAAATCTTTGAAAGAAGTTTTAATCGACGAATACTCTTCAAGATTAAATAGTGCCCAACTGCATAAAGCACTATCTGAAAGAAAGTTGATGAAAAACGAAAGCATTCATGAGTATTTTTTAATAATGAAGGAGATTGCTAATCGAGGCATAAACGAAGATGAAGCATTAATGCATTGTCATAGATGGTATAACAGATGAACCATCGAATAAAATATTTTTGTATGGGGCCAAGTCATTTAAAGAATTTAAGGAAAAATTGCGAATATACGCTGAAATGAAAACTAAACAGGAATCTTACAAGCCGAACACAGGGAAAAACAAAACAACAGCTTCCAGTTTAACAGAAATGTCAAATGCCAAGTCGACGCAGATGACAAAAATTCGTTGTTTTAACTGTGGCAACCAAGGCGAACGAGTGCAGATCTAAAAATCTAGGCACCAAGTGTTTCAGATGTAATAAGTTTGGACACAAATCTTTTGAATGTCAAACTCAAACCAAAAAGAGTGGCGCTTCTCCAACCAACCCCACCATGCCGAATGTGCAAAATGTTGAAGTAATCACGATGAGCAAAATGCACAGAATTATAAGGATCAATAATGAAAATATTATTTGTCTGGTAGATACCGGAAGTCAAGTTAACCTTATAGGGTCAGAAGTATACCAACGTATTGGAGCACCAACTATGCATGATTATAAAATAGTTTTAAATGGTTTCGGTAAGTCGAAAGTGAAAACTTTGGGCTATTTTAACTGTCAGAGCGGTTTAGATGACGTACTGGTTGATATCAAGATGCATGTTGTCAACGGTGAATATATGTCTAGTAATTCTGCTATACTAGGTCATGAATTTCTCCAACATGTTGAACTTATGATTAATCGAAGTGGCATCACCATCAAGAAGATCGACGACGGCGACGGCGTTAAAGAAATAATGCAAGTAGATGTACTTGATGAAGTTGATATTGGAAATAAAGTACCGACGCATATAAGAAAAGAAGTTGAACATATTATGAAGACGTATAAACCAAGAAAATTCAAAACTGCAGACGTTGTAATGAAATTATTAGTCGAAGACGAAGAACCAATCTACTGGTTTCTTTCACGTTCCCGTTGAAGAACAAAGCCGAAAGTATACAGCATTCGTGACACACCAAAGTCAATATCGATTCCTGAAAGTTCCCTTTGGTCTTTGTATAAGTCCATCAGTATTTATGATATACATCGACGTAGTTTTCAGAGATCTAGCAAACAATGGAATTGTACTGCCCTACATAACAATGGAATTGTACTGCCCTACATGGACGATTTAATTATTCCAGCCAAGGATGACGAAGACGCATTGGAAAGATTAAAAATCGTTTTCAAGACCGCTGAAGAATATGGATTGGAGATTAGTAAGAAAAAATGTCAGTTTATTAAACTGTCGAACTCTTAGGTCACAGGATAGAGGAAGCAAAGCTCTACCCTTCAGAATTAAAGACCAACGCTGTAACAAAGTTTCCAGAACCAAGGACGACAAAGCAAGTACAAAGCTTTTTGGGACTTTCCAGCTATTTTAGAAAATTGATTCCAGGATTTTCAGTGATAGCATCGCCGCTAACCGATCTTTTGAAAAGGATTGTACCTTTAAATTTGGGTTCAAAGAAAAAGATGCATTTATGAAGCTCAAGCGGATATTAGCTAAAAAGCCAGTGCTAAATATTTACTGCCAAGATGCCGAGATAGAATTGCATACAGACGCATCAATGGAAGGATACGGAACCGTTCTTCTCCAACGTTCCTATGAAGCCAACCAGATGCATCCAATTTACTACATGAGTAAGAAGACATCGGACACCGAAAAGAAGTACTGCAGCTATAAGTTAGAAGTTTTAGCAATAGTCGAAGCACTCAAGAAGTTTAGAGTATACTTACTTGGAACACGCTTCAACATTGTGACAGATTGCTCTGCCTTTGAGAAGACTATGAGCAAGAGAGATTTATCAACAAGAATTGCAAGATGGGCCTTACTACTTCAAGATTTCGATTGTACCGTAGTTCATCGATCAGGCACCAGAATGAGACACGTAGACGCTCTAAGTAGAAACCCTGTTATGTTGCTTTGTACTAGCATTCCCCAAGCTATACGAAATAGTCAAGAAGAAGACAGCGAAATCAAGGCAATCAAGGAAATTTTAAAAGAAAAGCCGTTTAAAGATTACATCTTGAAAAACAACTTTATTTACAAAATGGAAGATAAAAGGGAAGTAGTTGTAATTCCCAAGCAGATGCAACACGAAATAATTAAAGAAGCACACGAAGAAGAACACTTTGCAGTCAGAAAAACTGAAGACTTAATAAAGAGAGAATACTACATACCAAATGTAAAGAAGAAGATCGAGAGGTGTATCAGAAATTGCATTTCTTGCATCTTATCTAACAGGAAGCATGGAAAGCAGGAAGGAAACTTAAGAAAGATGACATCCCTTTACAGACATACCATATTGATCACGTCGGTCCTCTTGAGTCTACGAACAAGAATTACAAACATATTCTTGCCATAATTGACTCATTTACAAAGTTTGTTTGGTTACATCCGACGAAGAGCACTTCCTCGAAAGAAGTTATTGCCAAACTCGAGATCCAAAGAAAGAGTTTCGGAAATCCTATTAACATTATTTCCAACAGAGGCACAGCCTTTACCTCTGAGGAATTCGAATCTTACTGTAACGAGAATTACGTAAAGCATCATAAGATTACTACTGGTCTACCACGAGCTAATGGTCAGATAGAACGATTTAACTCTATTATTATTTCTGTTCTAACCAAGATATCCTTAGAAGACCCAGCAAAATTCTATCTTTACGTAGATCGTGTGCAGAGAGTTATAAACTCCACCTACCAAAGAAGGTGGAACCACGCCATTTGAATTGCTGATGGGTGTCAAGATAAAAGATAAAGTTCAAATCAAGATAGGAAAAATCATTGAAGAAGAAGAGAAAATCAATTTCAAGAAGATAGGGAAGAATTGAGAAGATTGGCAAAAGAGCAACTGCTGAAAGTGCAGGAAGAAAATAAGAGAACTTAAAACCTGAGAAGAAGAAAACCTGCCGCTTATAGGCTAAATGATCTAGTCGTCATTCGAAGAACCCAGTTCTGTCCAGGGTCAAAGTTGAAGTTGATAAGACCATACAGTCGTGAAGGTCAAGACCAACGATACCTACGAGTCAAGGAAGAAGGTCTCCCCAAGGGTCCAACCTACACTTCCACATGTTCCGAATATAAGAAGCCATGGCGTAAAATGTATTCAGGTGACAATGATTCATCACCCGAGGCGGATGACCGTCAGGAGAGCCGAGTTGTGGGAATTAATTTTATCTCAACAACTATGTGCATGAACATTCGGCCGCTAACGACATGCATAGATATCCGGGCGCTACAGAGTGAGGCGCGTGAGTCGAGGGGCAAGGGAAGAACCACCCCAAGGTTCGCACAAAACAGTCAAGTGTGAAGAGAGCGTGAGTGAACATAGTGCGTGAGAAGTACGAGGAGAGAGTACCTAAACGACGGAGAAGTACTCTATGACGGTGTGACAGGCCATTCAGAACGACGAACGACGATAACTGCTAGATCCCGTAGCTAAAGACGATAGTCTATTACTTGTTATTTAATTACTCCACCGTTGTTATGTTTATAGAGTTTTACAATATAATTATAATTAATACCGGCATAGTTTCAGTCTGCATGCACGCACGACCTAACACCTTACATATATATATGGCCAGAGGATATTAATAGAAACAGATCATTCTTCACTTGCCACTATTCCACTATTTAAAAAAAATCTTTAGCAGACGTCCCTTGTAGATTGCAGAGAATGCTTTTACAGTTACAGTCATGTGATCTTAAAGTAATATATAAGCCAGGTCGTCTTATGTACATTGCTGATACACTATCACGTGCAACATTACCCGAGACTGAAACAAGTCTAGACGAAGAACTAGAGGTAGATATGATACTCAAAAAGTAATAGCTAATAAATTTTATAATATCTTTGTAGACAGTATGGGAATCATAGTAAATAGTATTCCGGGTGTAAGTACGAATGATTACACTTTAAGAGTTTCGTTTAACTGAAAAATTTGAGGCATTTTAGTTTATAGACAAGGAAGAATTGAGAGATGATATTTTTTCAATTCCTAATAAATCTAGTCAAAATGAAGTCACAATTGGTCTACTTAAAATAACATTTGATGAGGTATAAGGCCCTTCAGTAAATATAATAAATTACTCGCTAGAGACAGTGTGTTATCTAGAAAATGGAAAATAAATACAACACTACCAGTAAGAAAAGTGACTAACACAATAAAAGCACCGGAATTTAGAGCTGTTAATGCATGTATATCAGAAGCTGAGATAACAGAGAGCATAGTTTTTAAACAGTTTTCATATCATGTCAAAAATAATATTTTGATGAAACATCTGTCTCTTGGAAAGACTATAGTTGTGAGACTGCTTTTCAGTGTGTAGGAATGGATGGAAGAATAGTATGTATTAAAAGCGTGTAACAGTTGCTGTGTTTTTAGACGTAAAGAGAGTTTTTGAAGCTGTTGATAGAGGGAGACTGCTAATGAAATTGAGGATGTATCGAGTGGAGCTGCATATAAATGGTTTGAGAGTTACCCAAGTCAGAGGGTACAGAATGTTAAGTGTAGAGGTATCAGAAATAAAAGAAATTCCATGGGGCATTTCTCAAGACAGCACACTGGGTCCCCTTTTATTCGTGTTATATATAAATGGTGTTAGCCAACAGGGAACCAACCCTCAAAATTAAAAAAAAAACGAGATAAATGCATTAATGTAATCGGGACATATAGCTTCACCTGTTGGAAATATTTTTAAGCAATAGGAAATGTGGAAAGACTTTGAATTAAAATATTCAAAATAATAATGAACTCTGCAAACACACTTTCTAAATGTCAACAAAGCTTATCGCTTATATACCGACATTGTGGAATGTAATGAGTGGCAAGCAGCTTGGTGTATGTTACTGTTATTTAAACACAATACCTGTATAATATGTACTACAATAAGAATCCATGCTGCATGGATCGATTTTACTTAATAACAGATTCACTATTTTGGGCTTCAACAAAGTACCATTACACTTGACTTGCTGTGGCATAATGTACATTAGCTACAATATCAAAGGTTTGATATTTTGTAACAAGGAACCAAACAATACTACTCAAAATGCATACATAAAATCTTGTATAAAAGGGCAGTCAACTAAAAAACGGTATGTGACTGAAGGTGAAACCAATAGGCAGTTTAACAGGCAATATTTTATTTAAAAAAAAAAAAAAAGAATGCAGAGGCATGCTTGCAATGACGTTTGGTTTATCGACAATAGTTAAACTACATTCAAGCTATTTTCTTGACAAAAGGGAGAAGCATGATAATCATCGAAAAATGAATGAGGAGGTTTACAATTCTGTTACAGATTCAAAAATCACCTAAATACCGCTCTCATTATTGCAAAGAATAAATGCTGGGGAAAGACAATATTTGTCATCAGAATTAAACCCAAAAAAATTATGAATTATATAAATCAGAAAATCCACATTTCAGAGTTTCTTTGTCACAGTATAAGAGATTTTTGAAAGAATTCACAGATTCGTGGAATATAGGTCACATCACAAGTAGCCCTCACTATCCAAAGTCGAATGGACCAGCAGAAAGTACAGTCAAAATTGTTAAGAACATTCTTAACAGATGTAAAGAATCAGGAAGTGATCCATATAAAGCACTACTTCAGCAGAGAACAACTTCGAAAGAAAATACAGCTTCACCAGCACAACTTTTGTTCTCAAGGAATTTAAGAACGAAAATTCCAACAATATTTCAACATCTTAAGCCTAAAGTCGTTAAATTTGATGAACATAGAAAAGCAGTCAAGTACAAAACGTCACAATATAAATACTATTATGATCAACATTCAAAGCCTCTTTCAGAACTACACAGGAGATGAAGTATATTTTAAATTAAAATTTGATAGTCACTGGCAGCCAACAGTTGTTTTGAAACTTACGGATACTCCTAGATCATACATAAGTGAAGCTTCATCAGGTACTGAATATAGCGTAATAGAGTTCACATACTAAAGCCATTAGCTTCCATATTAAAGAAAAAATTCCATAGTGATCAACTTTAACCACAGTTGAGTTATAATCTTCCAACACATATAGGTTCGTCAAATCTCATTAGTAATGAGAATACTAATAACTCAGTAATGAGTTCACAGTCACAGTCGAGTTCCGCAGGCAGTATACCAAGCGATCCAACTAGATATTATTGTACAATATCAGGGAGAATTGTCAAACCTACCAGGAACTTTTCCTTTGGTTAAATTAAGATATTACTTAAAAAAAAAAAAAAAGATGTACTCTGTGCAGTTAATACACGGTGGTGTGTTTTTGAAGTTGTTTTGTGCTGATGACAGTAGTCAGTGAGACATATGGTCGGAGTCAATGTGCAAAATGTATTAGCTAATAATTGTTGTAAGGTTTTGTCATTATTGTCTTGCTCTTTATTAAATATATATTACTAAACACCAGTGGTTCATTATATAACTAAATATACAAGAACCCTAAATATAACAATAGGGGATTTAACCCTGCGGAACGCGCGACCTGTGAGGTCCGGCCAAATACACCGTTCTCTCGCATTCACAAATCACGTGATCTCTTGATGGGCGTGGGGGTACGTGTTATGCCTACTTTGCCTTGTGTTCTCGACGCACAGTTCAGTAGTTTACTTGTATAGTGGGTGGTGCACGTCTGTTAGCTTATAAGACCTGTCAGGTCCATTGCGCGTTCCAGGTAATTTATTTATTTTTAATTTATTTTTATATTTCAGAGTAGGTTTCATCAATTTATTGTATAAATTGAACTTATAGAAGAACAAAATTATTTTTAAATGATTTATACGGCGATCTAACAGCAAAGCCCTGTGAGGTCATTGCGCGATTCGATGTTATATTTATTTACTCTCTCATTCTTTACAGTAAATATGGCTGAAAAACAGATGTATAACCTAGACAACCCCGTGGATATTGAAGAGCTTCATCGTCTGTTATTCGACGAGGATGAATGTGATCAAGATATCCCGGTTAGCGGCGAAGATGAACTAGAGGAAGAGATTGTAGAAGACAGAGAGGGTAATTCGGAATCTGAGCAGAGTGACAGCCGGGAGGAGGGTGATGACGTATCAAATGCTGAAAATGGACGTGAAAATGCATTGTCTGACATAAGTAATAGAAATGCGGACCATCAACCAGGTGATGAAGATCAATACTTTTCTGCGATTAGGAAGGAGAAAGGCAACGTCCTTACTATTTGTCGATGGAAGAAAACGCCAC
The DNA here is from genome assembly GCA_964006375.1 of Tillus elongatus. Classification (NCBI taxonomy): domain Eukaryota; kingdom Metazoa; phylum Arthropoda; class Insecta; order Coleoptera; family Cleridae; genus Tillus; species Tillus elongatus. Next base: position 38,690,335 of record OZ023269.1, read on the forward strand.
TGCGTCTGAAACGAGGAAAACAGAACAAGCTTTCAGGTAACATTGGGGCTGTCATTGGTACTGCTCGTAACGCGAAAACTCCCATAGAAGCATGGGAAAACTTTTTTGATTATTCGATGTTAGAGATGATTGTGACTTATACAAATCAATATATCGAACAAGTAGAGAGGCCGAAATTCAAGAGAGAACGAGACGCCCGTACAACAGATGTGATCGAGATAAAAGCCCTCATCGGTCTACTATACTTAGCTGGACGATTTCGGGCACATCGCCTCAACACACTTGATCTGTGGGATAGCAGTGGGCACGGTGTAGAGATTTTTGCATTAGTTATGAGCAGGAAACGTTTTCTATTTCTTTTAAAATGCTTAAGATTTGACGATAAATTATCGAGAAATGAGTGGATCAAAAACGATCGTCTGTGCCATATACGAGAGCTGTTTGATAAATTTGTACAGAACTGCCAGAAATGTTATTCACCGGGGCCAGACGTGACAGTAGATGAAAAGCTCGAAGGCTTTAAAGGCAGATGCCCATTTGTCCAATATATACCTTCTAAACCACGAAAATACGGTCTAAAAATCTACGCCGCAGTCGATAGTAGTGTATCTTATGCCTACAATTTAGAAATTTATGCTGGTAAACAACCTGAGATGTCGCCGTTTGCCGTAAGTAACAGTCCGACAGATGTTGTAAGGAGACTTGTGGCACCATTATATAAAAGTGGGAGGAATATCACCATGGATAACTGGTTTTCTGATGTATCTCTAGCGGAAGAATTAGCTGACAAAGGACTCAGTATAGTAGGAACGCTAAGAAAAAATAAATCGCAAATTCCTACAGATTTCAAAAATATCACTGGACGAGAAGTAAAATCAAGTCTATTTGGCTTTCGACAAAAATTAACTATGGTTTCGTATGTTCCCAAGGCAAAGAAAAATGTCATACTTATTTCTAGTATGCACCAAGATGCTGCTATAGATGAAGACACTGGAGAAAAGAAGAAACCGGAAATAATAAGTTACTACAATAAACACAAGGTTGGTGTTGATACTAATGATCAGATGTGCGAAACCTACAGTGTTATTCGTAATTCGAGGCGATGGCCGATGATTATATTCTATTCTATGCTAAATATGACAGGAATTAATTCTCAGGTTATTCTTGCCGGAAATAAAATAAATACGAAGAGAAGACGTGAATTTCTGAAGAAACTGGGAGAAGAGTTGGTGAAGGAACATCTGGAGCGACGAATTTCAAATACAAGGGGCATTTCTCTTACCCTTCAACATAAAATGGAAAAACTATCAAGCACACTGGAAAACAATTCTGCTCTAGGAAACTCTGCTAACACTGATAATGATTATCAACAGAATGAGCAAGATATCGCACATACAGGCGATAGAGATCAAAGTTCACAAACTGACATAAAGGTCCAAGAAATTGGATTACGGCCAAGGCCAGAACTACTGGAGGATACATTGTCTAACACAACAAAACGGGGTGTAAAACGTAAAAAATGCAGACCATGTCAGGTTTTGAAGCAAGAGAAATCGACAAGGTTCAGTTGCAAATTTTGTGACATTTATTTATGTTTACAGCATTCCACTGTTATCTGTGATAACTGTGCCAATAAACTTAAAGACACATACAATAAATAAACAATCTTTCTCTCTTTAGTTTTTGAGTATTCTACTGTACATTTTCATTACAAGTGTCGATTTAAGTTCCAATAATGAAAAAAGCATTATGTTTTGTCAGTAATAAAATACTTTAATATTATTAACGTTTATTTTCTAAAATGTGCCTTTGGTTGATTAAAATGACTATTTCAATTACAATTTGAGTTTTCTTGCAATCCGTGTTGGCTTATGATGAATGTGTGCAGAACTTATAGTGTTAGACCTGTCAGGTCATTGCGCATGCCCAAGATGATATACGATTGCGCGTACAGTAGGGTTAAAGAAGTAGCAAAGTATGTTTTAGAAAAAAATTATTGGTTTCTTGTATGAGGTATATTGCTGAGAGGTGTAAAATATAGATTAGAATGTGTATACCACTCTCCTAGTAGTTGAGATACAGAATTTCTTTAATTTGTTGAGGGTTGTGTGATGATTTCATTGAAAATAACATAGGTTCATTAATAGTAATGGAATACTTTAATACTGTGAGATTTCAATATTGATTTATTAAATAGATGTTACACATACTCAGATAGGCTTAAAAAACGCATGAATAATTATGGACTAAAACAGTATGTAGGCAAATCCACTCACTTCTCGATAAATGGAGGAAAATCATTAACTGACTTATTGATAGCGAATCATATCTCTATCACTACGGAAGTGAAAATCAATGCTTTAAATAACCATTCACTTAGTAAAGTAGGCTTTGTTTGTTCTCATGTAAATAACAGCCAGTTTGTCGTTCAAAGATCGAGACTTAATAATATTGACTTGCTTAGACAGAAAATGGACAATTTACACTATAATTAACACCTAAATGATATCAATGAACAATATGATAGTTTTTATAAAAACTTTTTAGCTATAGTTGATGAAATGCTACCGATCAAATGCTACCAAAGAGGGAAATAAAAATTTCTAATAAATATAAAGATTCATAACTACAGAAATAATTAAACAGATGAAAATATGTTATACAAGAAGTTTGCTTTCAATAGATTTAGAATGACTGGGAAACCTATAAGCAATGACTGGGAAACTTATAAGAAAAATAGAAATCATGTTGTAGCAATAATCAGACAGCAAAAAGTAAACCATTTTCATGAATTAGTCGATGAAAGTAAATATGATCCCAAGCAAATGTGGAGGACCATGACAACAATAATTTCAGGAAAGGCAGAATCTTGTTATCAAGAAATATAATTTGAAGTAGATATGATAATTAAAAAGTAATAGCTAATAAATTTTATAATATCTTTGTAGACAGTATTGGAATCATAGTAAATAGTATTCCGAGTGTAAGTATGAATGATTACACTTTAAAATTTAGTTTGACTGAAAAATTTGAGGCATTTTAGTTTATAGACAAGGAAGAATTGAGAGATGTTATTTTTTCACTTCCTAATAAATCAAGTCAAAATGAAGTCACAATTGGTCTACTTAAAATAACATTTTATGAGGTATAAAGCCCTTCAGTAAATATAATAAATTACTTGCTAGAGACAGTGTGTTATCTAGAAAATGGAAAATAATTACAATACTACCAGTAAGAAAAGTGACTAACACAATAAAAGCACCGGAATTTAGAGCTGTTAATGCATGTATATCAGAAGCTAAGATAACAGGGAACATAGTTTTTAAACAGTTTTCATATCATGTCAAAAATAATATTTTGATGAAACATCTGTCTCTTGGAAAGACTATAGTTGTGATACTGCTTTTCAGTGTGTAGGAATGGATGGAAGAATAGTATGGATTAAAAGCGTGTAACAGTTGCTGTGTTTTTAGACTTAAAGAGAGTTTTTGAAACTGTTGTATGACAGTGTGTTATCTAGAAAATGGAAAATAAATACAATACTACCAGTAAGAAAAATGACTAACACAATAAAAGCACAGGAATTTAGAGCTGTTAATGCATGTATATCAGAAGCTAAGATAACAGAGAGCATAGTTTTTAAACAGTTTTCAGGGTATGAGTTATAGGCTGGCCAGCAAAACATACGAAATTCGCTATTGTGCTTTATCAACAGCACAAAAGCCCAAATCTAACACTAACAGCCCGAAAACCAATCAGGATTCCAATCAAAACTGACCATGAAAGTGTAAAATCATCAATTAATAGTTTGTTCTGATTGGGGTACCCACTTGACTATTTAGACATCAGGATATTTGTAAACCATTATCTAGACAGTAAAAGTAAAGTAATACGGAAATTTGAAGATAATTTATCTGGTAAAGACTTTGTCTATTCTTTACGAAAACATCACATAGATCAATTGAGTACAAGAGTCTGTCAGAACATCAAACGCTTAATCGCCGCTGTTACTACCACTACTCTTAATGCTTATTTTGACAATTTAGCCATGGCACTGAAGGATGTATCACCCTCAAATGTAATAAATTACGATGAAACGAACCTAACCAATGATCCGGGTAGATAAAATCAAGCGGAAACCCAGATAGGGATGGTCTTTGAACAACTTCGACAGCAAAATCTTGATCAGTTAAATGATGAGAACACTGAAGGATATAATAAATCTCCTATAAACCTTTCTGCTAGTAAAAGCATTAAAAAGGTGCAGATTTAAAAAACTCGTCTGGTGAACAATTGTCAGATAAAGATCAAGCGGAAAATAGTTCTTCTTCTTGAAGTCATAGTGAAATCTCAGATATCAATTGTTTGTGATATCTTGTGCGGAGTAGACGTGCTGGAGATAGGATATTTAATCACAAGATACAGTTTTGTATATCCAAGTTATACTGAGACGAATAAAAATGAATATGAAAAGGGAAAATACAATTGCTTTGGATTTTAGCAATTCCAAGAAAAAACCACAGAATATAGCTATACATAGGTTTATAAAAGAAAAATTTAAATTTACTGTAGACCAGGTGTAATGTATACAAACAGACCATGTACGAGGGAAAGTCTATATATAAGTAACGAGTTTGTTGGTAGGAAAGGGGATAAGAAAGGGTGAAAGTGGCGTAATTTTTGTGGATGAAGATGGTAGCAGTTACGAAGTGTATGTTACCAAATATTCTGACGACATTATGGTCAGAGTCTATGATTTTCCTATTGAACTAGAAAATAGGTTTATCAAAGAGAAATTGACAGAGTTTGGAAATGTCAAGAGTATTCGCAATAAAAAGTGGAAAGAAAGCGTGAAAATGGGATTCGTACAATCATCATGACCATGAGAACAAGAGTGCCTTCATATTTAAAAATTAGTGGATGCACTAGTCTGGTGACGTACCCAGGGCAAATTAGAACATGTATGATATGTGATGAGCCTGGTCATTTACGAAAGGACTGCCCGCGGAAAGCAGCCAACAGAATTTCGAATATCAGAAGACCACCTGCCCCAGTCATGAATCTACTAGAATTTCCAGAGCTCTTCCAGAAAGCAAGCTTGCCGGTTTTATCACCACTTTCCACTAGAGTAAGTGCGGTCAATGAAAACTTGAATAAAACTGACACAAATAAAAATGGAACGACAATGCAGACAATGGACACCAGTGATAATGAAGATATAATACCCATCCCAGATAGAAATGAAGAGGAAGAGCAGTCAAACAGGAAAGAAAAATCAGAGACCAAAAAGAGAAAGAAAAACAAAAATGAAACATCAAGTGAAGAAGAGAGTAGGAAAATTCCACCCTTGAAAATAAATGTAAACAAAAGTCGCGAAAATAGGAACAATGAAGCAGGAAGACAAGAAATGGAGCAGCAGCTGCATATCCCTAAGAATAAGTCTATAGAAAATTATAGACATATACAGTAAGTCAATGATTATTCTAAAAACAGTTGTGTCTATTAATATTAACTGCAGTAAGTCACAAGTTAAATTTGCTATATTGAGAGATTTTATCAAAAATCATTCTGTAGATATTGTTTTCTTGCAAGAAGTTAACACAAGTTTTATGGCTATTTGGCCGGGATTTGAATATTTTTTTAATTCCAATGAAGGGTCTATAGGAGAGGTATTGATGTCCAAAACATCAATTTTAGTGAATGTGGTAGAGTTATATCCCTAACAGTTGACAACATCAATTATACCAATATCTACGCACCATCTGGATCGCAGAAGTACCGAGAGAGGATTGATTTCTTTGAGAGAACATTGACAGATTATTTAGATTTTTCTAGGCCTTTTGTTTTACTGGGAGACTTCAACTGTACGATAAAACAGAAAGGTACAACAGTAAACTCTAATGTATGCAAACCGCTTCAAAACATTATTAATAGGTTGAACTTAATCGATATCTGGGAAGTAATTCATGGAAACTATGTAAAATATACTTATATGTGGGAAAATTGCGCCTCAAGAATTGATGGAGCTTACATTTCCAAGGAACACATTTCATGAATACACAATTATCAAATTTATCCTACCAGTTTCTCGGACCATCATGCCCTCTTGTTTACCTTCAAAGTGTCTCAACTTAACAGATTACAACATGGCTATGGATACTGGAAAATGAAACCGACAACTTTTAATGACAAAACCGTCAATGAAAAATTTGAGAATGAAATAAAACGTTTAAAAAAACATAAAAAATATACAGAGAATTTTGTAAGCTGGTGGTTTGAAGTTTTTAAACCTGGTGTTAAAATTTTTTTTGTAAAAGTAAAGAAATACAAGAGGCGATAGATGTCAAAACAAAACTAAGTTTTTACTATGAAATTTTGCACAGCCTAAAAAATACAATTGTAAATTCACGAGAAAGTATGATAGAATTCAGAGAAATGAAAACAGTGATTAGACAGATAAAGGAAGAGCAAATAAATAAAAAACACATGAACAAATTTATGGATACTGTATCTGATAGAAATAATCTTTATGACATAATGAGAACTAGAAAAAGAAATAGAGCTTTGGTGATAGACTCGATTGTAAATGACGAAAATGAAATGCTAAATTCTAACACAGAAACACTACAATATATTACACAATGTACAAAAAAGGAATTCGCACCAACAATAATAGATGACAAACAATGTGAGGAAATTCTAACACAAATAACAGCTATTAATATTGATAATAATGACTTGAAGGTTTTGGAAGAGGAGATTACTGAAAGGGAATTGTATTCAGTTGTCATAAATTTGGCCAATAAGAAAACTCCAGAACTGGACGGAATTAGTTATGAATTTTATAAGACATTTTATGAGACAATACGGAAGGAGCTCTTAAATTTAATGAATTAATTACTAGAAACTAGAATTTCGCCACCGTCATTATTTGTTAACGGCATAACGATCCTTATACCCAAAGTTAATGAACCAAGTAAACTGGAAGATTATAGACGAGTGACACTGACAAACACGGACTATAAAATATATATGAAAATCCTTGAAAAACGTTTTGAAAAATTTACAGCTGGTATGGTAGGACCAGAACAGAGCTGTGGGATGAAGAGATCCATTTTTAGTAATTTAATGATAATAAGAGATACAATCATAGAATGTGAAACACAAAACAATTTTAGCGGTTCCATAGTGAGTTTGGATGTTGAGCATGCTTTCGATAGAGTGTCGTATGAATACCTGTGGAAAATTCTTTAAAAAATGTGTGTATCCGGAAAAATCATCGGTGCACTCAAAAAGATATATAATATCAGCCGGTGTAAATTGATGATTAATGGCTACCTTACGGATTTCATATACACATATTCAGGAATTAGACAAGGTTGTCTGATATCAAATCTATTATTCTCTTTGACAATAGAACCTTTCGTGAGGCTTTGTAAGAGTAGACTTAACGGGTTGAAAATAAATAACCAAAATCATAAAATTGTTGCCTATACTGATGACGTGAACGTTTTTATAGGAAATGCAACCGATTTAACATGTCTCAGAAACATCATTAAAATGTACGAAAAATCTTCAAATGGAAAACTCAATCAAGCCAAATCAAAGATATTAGTATTAGGCCAAAATAAAAATACTGATATTTGTAGAGCAACCAGCGGCACAGTCCAGATTGTAGATGAAGTCAAAATCTTAGGAGTAACATTCACAAGAAGTAGCACAGACACATACAAGAAGAACTGGGAAAAAATTGTGCGAAACATAGAAACAACAGTAATTAACAGCAAACTGCAGTTCTTAGACATATATAAGAAAACATGGTACATCAATGTTTTCGTCTTATCAAAACTGTGGTATGTTTCTCAAATTTTACCATTAGGTAGAGAATATAGTCAGAAAGTGGTACAGACTATATGGGTCTCTTTACAGAATTGAACGTCCACAATTATATTTACCAACAGACAAGGGTGGAGTTGGTTTAATTTGTATAGAAGACAAGGCTGATGCTTTATTTATACGCACCCAGCACCAGTCATGGAGCGATAACGGTAACATTAGGCATCATTCTTTGGTAAATTGTATCTTCGGAAACATAAATCTTTTAGGTAGTAACATAAATGTTATAAAAATATCTGCAAGAAAATTGGTGATCTAAATATTATAAAGAACGCTAATCTTCTTACAAAGGATATCTATAAAAATTTACTGAGTCAAAGAAGTATCCAACCAAAAATTGAGACTAAACACAATAATGTTAATTGGAATTTATTCTGGAAAAATGTAACTTCTCCATTTATACCAACCTTGTGGAAATCGGCAGTCTACGAATATGTGAATGAAGTATATCCAATGAAAGAAAAGATGAAAAGGCATATATAATAACTGAAGATATTTGTGATTCTTGTGGCAAGGTAGACACAAATAAACACAGGCTAAATCGGTGTTTTAGACAAAAAGTAAACTGGATCTGGCTTAACCTTAAACTCTTACAAAAATTCAGAATAGAAATGGAAGAAAACATTTACAGTGAATTATGTAGGGAATTCAAAAAGAATGCAGATAAAAATGTGTGGATGTGGTTTTTGTGTGCCGTGACTTATGTGAAATATGGAAACAGATGGTAACTTAGAAGACTTAAAAAGAATTTTAAGAAAGGATAGATTCAACAAGATGGCGAATGGATCAATTGGAGAATTTAGTAGGAAATTATTTTGTTTTTAATTTTAATTTTAGACATGTAAATTTTATTATTATCTATTTTCTTATACCATGTTGTTTTTAATGAAAAAAGTTTCCAATTATGGGTAATTGGTGAAAAAATTAAAAGTCTAAGAGTGTAAATTTGGAATTAATAAATGTTTTTATGAAAACAAAAAAAAATGATTACAAGCAAATAATGGAAAAAGATAAAGGAAATTCTTCACAGGATTCAATCATAATTCAAATGAATCATTAGCATTTATCTGCTTTGAGGGTAAATTGTTTCATTGTGTTTTTTCTACTTCGCTTGATTTGAAACAAAAAGGAATTTGACTCATGATGTGTTTGCCAACAAAATATATGCACAAAAATAATTTTTTTATCCGACAAGTCACTAATCTTTACAAAGATGACATTCAGCCACTTTCTTAAATAGTCGTCCCACCTAAGCAGTTTTCAGGATATATTTGTGGATTTACAAAAATTTCGAACATTTCCAACTTTAATTTCAAGCAGGTTGTTAGGAAAGGTTTTCCAGTTCAAGATAAGACAGCATTTACATGGAAAAAAGGCATTTTAGGAATAAATGTGCATCAAAATGATCTAAATTAAATATGTCTGAATTTGGCACATTTCTATAGAAATAATATTTTGTATTTTTGGCGATTTATTTTATATGTATTTTACCGGTTTTTTTTTTACATTTAAAGTCTTTCTATACGCCCTCGAGTAGAAAGAATATAAAATTTCACAAAAGCAGAGTGTTGTGTTGATGCACCTCACATTGTAAATAAAAAGAGCACTTTGAATTTTTACGTGAAAAAAAATATTTTTTTAAATTGTGCTAGGTGTCTTTTAATCTCCTAGTCGCGACTAGTAGATTACATATTTTCCATGATTGAAAACGTAACAACCATGTTAGCGACAGAGACAAAAAGATCCAAAACTGTTTCTAAACACCCCCATTTTATGGTACGCAAGAAGATTTTCCATTGTTAGAATGTTGATTATTATATCTGGTGGGAGACTTCATAACTGACATTAGAGTCTCTTTCTTTCGAGTTAAGTGAGACTTTCCCTGTGGGTCCGGGGACTAACTAAGAGAATAGGCCCAAGGTAACTCCTGCCTGTCGTAAAAGGCGACTAATTGGAATCAAACACTGGCGGGGGTCTTGTCCAGGTGGGCCTGGAGGGAGGCGGATATCTCTGGGGAGTGATGTACACCTGGATTTTGAGGCCTCCACCCTGGGCTTAGAAATTGACGGCTCGCGCTTGGTTGTTATTCGGGAGCGGGGTTCCGGATGGGTGCCGCCTTGGGTTGAGTGCTGGCGGGTGTCGTGTGTCTAGGCGACCCGGAGGGGGTTGACAACTCTGATGAGTGGTAAACACCCGGAGTTTGAGGCCCCCACTGGAACGGACAGACGGAGCCTAAGGGGAGCTGAGATCTCTAGGGGTGGATTACAACTGGAGATTAGATGCTGCTCGAGAGTGGGACTTCATGATACCGCCTCGAGGCAAACACTGACGGATGCCGGGTCCAGATGAACACGGAGAGAGGTTATCTCTCTTTGAACTTCGAAACGGGCAAGCGACTTCACTTAGATGGCAGTACACCTGCCAAACAAACTTTCACCCTCAAGAAAAGATCGACTCCCTCAGAGAGCTGGAATTAATGGGTGAAATCTAAATAATTAGACGTGAGCCACAATAGACCTAAGGTCACGGTGGAGGGACTGGAATAGCCCACTCACAATAAAATCTAATCTAATCTAAATCTAAGTGAGACTGGAAATAACTCTGAAGACAGAAAACTCAAACGATACAGATAAGTGAATCCATATAAATGGAGTGTTGGTGTATGTAACATCCAAACAACGATATAATTAACTCGTGAGTTCAGATTTCTTAAATTCAGGTTATTAAATACAGTATGTATTACATATAACTTAATTATTATTATGTCTGGCCGCCATGGTTATGAACTAGAGAAATACTAAGTTATCTGATTGAATCACATCCAAAATTATTTACATCTCTTTTGAGTCTGGATTTACACCATAGAAACGATTGTACATATGATTTAACAATTTGCGTATACATATTGTATATTGTAGATAGTTATATTTGTATATGTACAAATTATGAACAGGCGCTCGAAACGTGTTATTGCTCGATGAAATGGACTCCAACAAATTTTGCTCAAATGATACCAAATGCAACAATCCATTGTTTGGCTCAAATAATACGAAAACTCGGATGAACAAGACTACTGTGTTTATAAAATTAAAAAAAAAAAGTTTAACAGAAAGTACAGAAACCACTTGCATTAATATGAAAACTACACAGGAAGTTTGAAAGTCATTTAGGTTTAACTTTATATCTCTGACTCACTGAAAGATAAAACTAAAAAGGGTATTGTTGATCTGGTAATATCATGTAAAAAATGCTTGTAAAACAAAATCTAAGAATCCAAACAATCTCAAGATCAGAATGCTTGAATTGACATTTGAAACTTAAAATAAAAGATGAACCCACTTCTAATTAGCAAAAGTGACACTTACTATACGTTTTGGGATATCTGCAGTAATTTTGCATGAAAAACATTAAATTTCATTTTAATAAAGCAAATAGCTATGAAGACATGTAAAAAATTTCTAATTTTTTATAAATCCCATATTATTAAAAAAAGACAATGCATTTTGAATCAAACAATAAACCTAATATTAACTGACCTGAAGAACTTTTAAATAAACCATTAATACTGCACTTTAAATATTGAGATTAAAATAACATACCTGGAATGTAGCACCTTTTAAACAATATTTCGAAAATATAACTAATTACAATAACCCGTTACCAAATAATTAATCAGGTGCACTTTCAAAGAGTTTGGTACTAAATCTAAAAAGTATATAAGCTCAATTATTCGATACTACACACATATTTCCACAGGTATATAAGATATGAACAAAATGTAACTAAACATAAATAAATAATCATTAACAATAAGATTACCTCTTTTGCTTCTAAGCCATATACATTTTCTTTTTCCAAATACCAATATACAAAATCAGGCACTAGCTTAGATCACAAACATGATCATATGATGAATACTCTCTATATGATTCTCTCCTATAATATATATTAACTTATATAATCAAATATATTTTGGAAAAATAACATGAAAGCTGTACCCAGAGTAACAATCTACCCTGCCCCCTCGGGAGCAAAAAGCTCTGTAGTAAGTACTAAAATTTTAGTAGCATAACTAGTGCTTGTTAATGTTTGTATATAACTATTAACCTACTAAGGACGTTCCTTCACCTCAAAATTATCTAAGACTTTAAGCTAGAGGTTCACTCATCTTGTTACCTTGTTAAGTTAAAGCAAAGGAACACAGACAACACCTTTCCACAAAACAAATGCAAGATCAGCATAGCAATTTCAATTACTTATTTTCTAATGGCCATGTCATCAACGAAAATTAGTGATCCAGAATATTTTGCCAATTAATATCCTGAGCAGTACTAAGTACAGGCCACTGATTTTTAGGACAGAGTTTTTGACATTTTCCGAGGCCGCATTTACCTTAAATCTACCTTGTATGTTGATATGAAGGAATTTGTAGTTTTGGTGTGACCCCGATATGACTTTATTTCTTTTGGCAGTATTCACAATTTCACATGCTTAACATCGTAGTGCTTTCCCATTACTGAGCATATCCGTCCATAATTTCCAGAATAGGCCCACCATATGAAGGGCGAAAACTTTTTACACATCGTATGTGTGTCTATACATCATAGGTGTGTCTATACATCAATACTATGGAAAATGATTCTAAAGATAAAGCACCAAACAGTCTGATACATATAAAAAGGAGGCGAAGTTCTACTACTGAACAGTTTTCTTGTCTTTCAAAATTCAGCCATAAAATGTGCCAACCGACATCAAATCTTTTGGGTTAAATTATTTTTTTAATAGACTTTATTTATGAACTCAAAGCAATACTTGTACTGGTAACAAGTTCTACAATTAAGTACAATATATGAAATTTTCGTGAGGTTTGTTAGAATTATGATAATATACTAACACTAAGTAGTCTAAAGCAGCATTCTATATACAAATAACATACAAATAAATTGTATCACCCCCCCCCCCTTTTTTTTAACTACTGTCATTTTGTACACTTAGCAAATGTCCTTTAATAGATCTTGCGATTTTTTTTAGTTGTTGTGGTCCTTAGTTTTTCAGGAATAATCTTATATGATCTTATAATTTTAGTCATAACACTGTTGCGCTTTATATTCGTTCTTGATGGTATTGAATATGGGTCTCCCTGTTATCTAGTTACATATAAATGCACTTCACTACTGGTTATCATTTTAATGTTTGTCTTTTTGTTATTCATGCCGATAGATGAAAACACAAGCTACCGGTTCTCATAGTCCTTCACGCTTGTCTATTGTCTATTTGTCTCTATGGTTTTTGGTTTTCATGTGGTCTGGCAAATAATGTGCATTTTAAGGAGAAGTCACACATCACAAATCTGAAGTAAAATGGGATTTAATAAAAAATTTACTGGGGCTCAAAGAGATAAATTAAATAAAGAAAAGTCTGGACGCAGCAAGTGCGTTATGATAGTGAATTTTCATTAAAATGTTTTAAATCGCAAACATGTGTTTTTTAAGAAAGCAGACATCAAATGAGGTTACCAGCATAACATATATAGTGAAAACAATCTACCATATTTCATGCAAATAACTTTACTGTTTGAAAATGTACAAAAAATGTTCGAAAAGAAACTTAACATGTTCCCGCAAAAACTAGTTTCCTGTCTAACTAACCTTATAGGTTAATAGCAAATTGAGCTATTCAAATTTGAGGCATTCAATAAAAATTCGCTACCATAAAGCACTTGCTGAATCCCGAATTTATTTTCTTAGAAACGTGCATTATAATTTCGTTGTCGAAATTCCATACATTGATTGGTTTGCTCAGAACTGGTACTGGGGAAATCTGTCTGTTAAATTAAGCCAAATCATTGATTAATCTATTTCAGCTAAGCAGATTTTTCTGGCTAACGAACTTATCTCAAAATCGGCCGATTATTTTTGAGTTATCGGTGTGATACATATATATATATATATATATATATATATATATATATATATATATATATATATATATATATATATATATATATATATATATATATATATATATATATATATAATAATTCCGTTGTCTTTCATTCCTTTTAGTGAATTTTCTTTAAAAAAATTCACTAATGAGGAGATCCCGACTTTTGAATTTTGAAAAAATTACTTCAAATTAGCACTAATTAGACCCCCGAGAATACATATCCGGGGTCAGTTTCAATATATATATATATATATATATATATATATATATATATATATATATATATATATATATATATATATATATATATATATATATGTATATGTATTCTCGGGGGTCTAATTAGTGCTAATTTGAAGTAATTTTTTCAAAATTCAAAAGTCGGGATCTCCTCATTAGTGAATTTTTTTAAAGAAAATTCACTAAAAGGAATGAAAGACAACGGAATTATTAAAACACATACCCAAATTTTCCCATTGGTATAAAGAATTGTAGCCGTAAGGGTCGAAGTTAAAGTTAATATGTGCTGGTGTGTTTCCATTTTTATTTATTTACTTAATTTTAACTTTAATCATAGTACGAATGAAAGGCTAGTGTGCACATGTTGCGATCGCTCCTGCAATTTTGGCAAAAATAAACTCAATAAGTGACTAGTTTTGAAGTGTATTGTGCACAAGTGTTCTAGAAGTAAAGTAGTGTCTACTGGTGGTGTTACCTACAAGAATGGCCTTTATGAAACGTCAATTAGAACAAATTAATGAATTGATTGAGAGTTGTGTGTCGAAAACTCTAAAAGAAAACTACACGCTCATGAAAGAAATCACGTCTTCTGCTGTGAAGGAAGCTTTACTTGATATATAGGAAAGATTAAAAAAGCAAGAAACTCAGTTTAAATGTATATCTGAAGAAAACAAAAAATTAATAAAAAGACTTGATGTATTGGAACAACACGATAAGAGAAAAAATATAAGAATTTTCAATATACCAGCTGAAATCAATGAAAACATTTAAAAAAAAGTCATAGAATTTTTCAACAAAGATATGAATGTGAACATATCTGAAAACATTCGCACCTGCTACCGTTTAAAAAGCCGGAATAATCAGAAGCCTCCGATTTTGGTATCTTTCACAGGCATTTAATATAAACATCGAATAATAAGAAACACAGTTATATTAAAAGACAGGGGAATTTTCGTGGCGGAGGCCTTGACTTACAACAATCTTAATCTTTTAAGCAAGGCTAAGGAAGTATATGGCAGAAACAAGGCCTGGAGTTGAAACGGCAACGTATATGTTAACACTGGTATTAAACAGAAGCTCCGTATACCATCACTGGATGATCTAACCTAATCCAAATATTTAAAGTTTGATAGTTGCAATTTTCAAATATATCTGTTATATCTAGTTTGCTTTGTTGAACAAAAGTTTGGTTGTGTTTTATATATTATGCAGGTTGCTGCCGCGGGCTGCACTCGAATTTCTTTTTCTTGTTGATAACTCATCACACTTTATGGTTTCCTTTTTACAAGTAAAATAAAACTCTTGCTTGCCTTCTTATCGCTTTTAGTTATTGTATTTATATCTAACTAATCTTTATTACCTTTACTGCCTATATAATATTTTAAAATATGATTAAAAAATAATTTAATAAATATAGTTTTGCGCATATTAATGTAAGATCTTTACTATCTGATTTTCCAGCTTTTAGGATTTTAATTGAAGAAAATCATTTTGATATTGTGGCTGTCTCCGAGACCGGGCTAACTTCTGATGTTACGGATGAGGCTATACAAACAAGAGGCTACAATATTGTGAGAAAAGATAGGGTAAGTGGCCATGGTGGTCGAGTGTTGTGCTACGTGTAACAAATTAAACTTTTTTATAGTTTCAACTAGCGTGAATTCTGATGCCTTTTAATATCTTACTCTGTCAATTAAAATTCATGATGAAAGCTTTTTGATCTGCTGTTTGTACAGAGCTCCAGATCGGAATCTGCTTAGTGCGCTGGATGGCATTGATGAGCTTCTTTCTTTAATAGTGCCTGCATAGATATTGTTTTATTATCAGATTTTAATATTGATCTACTAAAAAACAACACAGCTGTTCTGAAATTTTATGAAATGCTTCACTCATATGATCTGTTACAACTCATATTGAAGCCGACTAGACTCACGCAAAATTCAGTCTCTTCATGACATAGTTATAGTTGATAATTCGGTAGGTGTATCAGAAGCTGATACAGTCGATACTCATGATATCTCTGATCATTGTCTTGTATATTGCATATTATCTTTGGCTAAAGCAGAATCATTAAAAAGACAGTATCATACCTTTAGAAGTTACAAAAATTTTAATATTAATCAATTCAAAAGTGATGTGTCTGCAATAGACTGGATGCATTATTATAGATTAAACAGCGCTGAAGATAAAGCAGCATCACTTACTAATGTTTTGAATAAACTTTTCGATACACATGCCCCTATCGTTACGGTACAAATAACGAAAAAGCCGGCTCCATGGCTAACATCAAAAATATTATGAAACAGCGTGACAAAGCTTATAAACTAATTAGAAACCGAACTACAAATGCCATAAAAAAAAACTTACATTTGCAGAGCATATGCTGTCTGCAAGTGAAAATAATAGGAAGGCCTGGTCTTTGGCTAACAGATTTGGCATTATTACAAAAAAAGGCAATATGTTACCATCACATTTGAGTGACGCAAACAAAATAATCAATACCTCACGTCTATTAACAGTAGTAAGGCTAACATTAGAGGACTAAAAACATATTACAATAGTAATATTTACAAAAATGCAAATAACTTGCATTTTAAGCTTGTCAATGAGACAGATATTATGAGGCATACAGCCTCAATAAAAACAAAAGCTAAAGGTTTTGATGGTGTGAGTATCGACATGATTAACCTATGTCTCCCAGAAATTCTTCCTCAGCTGCTTCATCTTGTAAACTTTTATTTTGAGACAAAGTGCTTTCCCAAAGTTTGGAAAGTTGCAAAGGTTTTCATGTTTCCAAAAGAAAACAATCCAACTGAGTTTAATCATTTAAGACCTATAAACATTTTCCCAGTTATTGGAGAAAGTGATGTCCGAGCAGATAACTGCCTACCTTGGGGACAACAACATCTTGCCAAATATACAGTCCGGATTTGTTATGGGCAGCTCCACCACAACAGCATTAGCAAATATTAGTGATGACATCCGCACAGCTAACGATAAAAATCAAGTTACAGCTTTGGTATTGCTAGACTACAGTAAAGCTTTTGATACGATCAGTCATGAACTATTGTGCTTGAAGTTACAATATATTGGTTTCAATCATGACGCCGTTCAGTTTATAGGGAGTTACTTTTCAGATAGGGCACAGAGGGTTATCTGTAGATCGGATGTATCGGATTCTTTGAGTTTATTAAAAGGAGTTCTACAGGACTCTATCTTGGGCCCCCTTTTATTCAACATTTATACGTTTGATTTTCAAGAAAAAATAATCTCGAGCAAAGTACACTTCTATGCCGATTATACCCAGCTTTACCAATCCTTTCCTGTCGAAAATGCCCTAGATGCTATAGCAAGTTTAAATGCAGACCTTGATAGGTTAGTCAGGACAGCAAAGAAGCATGATCTTGCGATAAATGTCAATAAGTGTTACGTACTTTATTTTGGCAGGAAGGTCAGTAGAAATAGGGTTTGTTCTCAAAATATTGATATTTTGATAGATGGGAGTCGCTTGAAAGCAAGACAAGCTGCAAAGAATCTTGGTCTCATAATAGATAACAATTTAAAATTTTGTGATCACGTCACTAATCTTTGTAGAGCTAGCTTTAGCCTATTGAAATCTTTTTATAGCCACCGAAATTACCTTCCGGTGAAAGTAAAAGCTCTCTTGGTAAACTCGATGATTCTCTCGCGCTTTAACCATGCTGATGTATATGGACCTGCCCTTGACAGTTGGGATCGGCAAAGAATAGAAAAGGTTCAGAAGTCATGTTTACGGTTCATCTTTAATCTAAAAAGAACAGATTGTGTTTCTTATAAGTTAAAAGAATTAGATTGGCTGAATATGAAGAATCGCTGGAAAGTACATCTTCTTTGCTTAACTCACAAAATTGTCCTCGGGGCGGGGCCTGATTACCTACATCAGAAGCTCTGTTTTCGGAGACAAATACATTCGCTCAATACAAGACTCGATCACTTGTTTGCCATACCTAAATATTATACGAGTCAATATCGGAGCTCTTTTTCCTATGTTGCACCACATCTGTATAATAAAATACCTTTTGAACATACTTTATGTTCTCTGCCATGGTTTCGAAGATATGTTACAGATTTTTATAAAAATAGTCAGTTTGCGTAGTGTAATTATAGTAAATCATATTCATATTTAAGAATTCCTTTCTTTCAGCTAAATTTAAGGTGCACAATTGTCAATGTTTTGTTGTTACATTGTTTTGTTGTTTTGGATACTAAGGCATTTTTATTTTGTAATTCCTACATTTTAAGTTATCTTTTAAGGGTTAAGTGGAAGAAAATTGTAAAATTAACTTCGCCCTAATGAAGACCTCTTATTATTATTATTTATTAATTAATGACAAAAGAGTATGTCGATGTTGGCTCTTATTTTCAGAGTCTGCTTCTTCTATTTTCTGCCTACAATATAAATTATTCTGTAAAGAAAAGTAACAATTATTTTATTGATGGTTCAAAGACTGAAAAAATGTGGACAGAATTTTTTCACATGAGAATTCATAGGAGCATATGGGAAATACAAAAATATTTATAACCGGATCAAAAGTTGTGGGAAAAATTGACACTGAACTGCATAAATAGTATTTGGTAGAGAAAGATTACTAGATCAACATCCTTAAACCTATCGTAGCCACTATAAAATATTTATCCATGTCTTTAGAGGAAAAAATCAAATTTCAGGGGATAAACAGTGTGGGAATTATTTAGCGACACTTCAGCTTTCGTCAAGTTTGATCTCTTTTTGAAAAACGGTTTAGATTGCAAAGGCAATAAAGGAAAATGTAGTGTTTCCTACCTTAGTACATCAATATGTGATGAATTGATTCAACTCCAGACGTGTCTCATGTCGATCAATTTACTTTTATAATAAGATATACTCTTGAAGATTGGAGAGCAGTAGAATGATTTCTTGGATTTATAAGCAAAGCGAATCATAAATCTGCAGAGATTGGGACTGCAGTCTTAAGAATTTGTCTTTAGAAATACTAAATTGCCATGGACAGACGTATGATAATACAAGCAATATGGCAGGCGAATATACAGGTCTGAAAGCAGGATTGCAGAAACATAAAACATTAATTACTTTTGTACCATGCGTTGTACATTCCCCTACTTTAGTGGGCAAATCTGCAACCGAATGTTTGGCAGTAAATTTCTTCATGTTTGTAAAAGGATTGTATAAATTTTTTAGGGTGTCTACACATAGATGGGAATTAATGAAGAACAACCTTCGGATGTAGCAGGTATCAAAAAATTTGTCAGTCACTAGACGGTTTGCAAGAGCGGATGCAGTTAAGGCTTTGTACAATGGCTCAGTGGCGGCTCGTCAGATAACGCAGGTGAAGCGCTGCTTCACCTATATTTTTCGGTTAAGCTACACTTTGTTATTCAAAATCCACCATAATTTAAATTTTTTTTATTCTCTCAAATTCATTTGGTACAATCACATAAAAATGTCTTGTTACGCCGCGCCGCAGTTGATAACGTATTTTTATAGTAATTTATGGTACGATATAATTTGCAAGCTCGTCCCTGATCACCGAATTGAATGTATACATGCCGTAACACGCAGCTCTTACGTATTGCGGACCACAGACTACTGTACTGTCAAGCAGCTGCAGACTGACTGAGCCTTCTTCAAATCTTAGTTTCCGTAGTTTGTTTAGATTCAGTCGGATCGTCAGAGGCGTATTTTTATTTTTACTATGGTGCCGTTAAATAATCTGGTATGTGTCACATTTACAGACTTTGAAAAGCTGGATTTTTCATGTTTCTTTTTGGCAACTGGAATTGATTTGTTTATTATGACCTCTAAAAGAATAATTTCAAAATTATAAAATATTAGATATAAACTTTCAAACAGTAAAAAAAAAAGGGCCATGAATTTGAAAAAAAACATGCTTGTAGCTCTTCCCTCCATAAACAGACTTTCATAGGTAATACGTGCCATATTATATTACCGTATACGTGTGTGTACAGTACGTGTGCAGTGTCCTCTCATCGAATATTCCTGGTCATTATTCGGAAAATGATTCCTTGTAAAAGTCTATATTTTTGTACAAATGGATTTTTCATTTAAATACTGAAGTGCCAGAACGCGTGACCTTAAAAGTTTTAAAAAATTTCTGCTGTGGCGCAGGGGAGGTCTTCGTCTCCCAGGGCCCCCCCTTTGGGAGCATGTGGATTCTGCTTCACCCACCCTCAATGTCACGAGCCGCCACTGCAATGGCTATACAGAATTTAAAATTTCCGTTGATACTATTATTGACGATCCATTGCAAAAACCTACGACAGACAGAAGCAAAGGGTACCGAGAAAAAAATGGAACAATTGGAAACAGGCATCATGGTTAGTTTTTAGAAAGATATTCTGGCAGAATTTGACGAAACAAATGAATCGCTTCAAAATGTTATCATGTAATGTTGGCTGTTCGATTTTATGACTCATACATTAACAATACATTAACCACATAGATGCAACACAGCACACGAACTTGCTGCATTTGGGCTAGCGCATTGTTGCTGATTGTTGTCTGATAACACTTGAAATGCTTCAGAATGTGAGAAATCGATTTGAACAAAATTTAAGTTGAGTAGCTGTACGGTTGATATATTTCGAATTGCTTGACCTCACACTAATTTTTTTGCAGTTTTCACCCTTGTATAATATGTGTAATCTATATGATCAATTGAGTATTCATGTGGAGAGTGTTACCAGCACTTGATTTCTGTCTAGCAAATTTATTGTTGTTTTTTGTTTATTATATATTATAATTTTAATCATGGAGTCATGTGGCAGGTGCAGCATTAGCTTGAAGAGATCTAAGCTTGCATCTTGTAATAAATATGGCATATTAGAATGCCAGGCTTGCTCTGGAATGTCAGTGTCGGAGATGAGATGCATGCCACTTCGAAAACGCAGAGTTAAAATATTTCTGTACTGACTGTGATGATCAATCCGTACTTCTGCGTGATCCTGTTGATCCTGATGTTCAATCTTCAGTTAGTGATGATGTGTCATGCTACGTATTTCTAGATATTTTCTATAGAGAGATGAATAAGCTGCAGTCCATCATTGGAGATTTACGAACTGAAGTCATCAATCACAAGGAGTCAAACATTGATCTTGTGAAGTGTGTCTCCAACACTGGGATTATCAATCCTCTGCCGCCTCTCCAAGTTGAATCATCTAGTGCTGCAACTCCTTCTGTACATAACCCGCCGCTTTTCTCAGAAACTGTATCAAGAAGGGCCTCAGTGATTGTGAAACCTAAAGATTCTGCCCAGTCCAGCACGGCTACTAAGGCTGATTTGTTCTAATCTATTAAACCTATGACAGCTGAGATCTGCGTATCCAAGGTTAAACAGACTGGCAATGGAGGTTTGATGGTTAGCTGTTCCTCTGACGTTGGTGCTGAAAAATTCAAATCTCTAGCGGATACTAACCTTTCAGACAAGTACAAAGTTAAGCAAGTGACGAATTAGCATCCCCCTATTCGTACTGTCGGCCTCTCCCAAAGATTGGAGGAAGACGAGCTGTTTTAACTTCTCAAGCTGCAGAACACCAGTGTCTTCGCCAAGGCGCAGATAAAGTTGATCTCTTTCAGTCACCTGAAGAAAAATAACAATGTGTATCAGGCCGTCTTGCTGTTGGATAACACCTCCTATAATTGTGCCTTGAACATGGGTCAACTTTTTGTTGGATACGATTGATGTTCTGTGTATGATCCCATTGACATAATCTATTGTTTTAGATGCTGTGGATTTCATCATACATCTAAAACTGCAAGGGAAGGACCGTTTGTCCTAGATGTGCAGGAGAACATCTTGTGAATAGCTGCACTTCCACATCTTTCTGTTGTATTAACTCTTTCAATGCTGCTAAAGTTAAAAAAGCATTGCTACTGACCATGCTGCCTGGGACCATGAGTGTACAGTATACAGACATAAACTACAGTCTGTTTGGGCCGATATACTTGGTATTCAATAGCACTCAACTTGTCGTTTTCTCCTTCTCCTTCTTTCAGTGATGAACTTTCCTCTTTTGCCTGTTCAACAAAGAAGCAATTTAACATATTTTATCAAAACGTCAGGGGCCTCCGGACACGAACTAATGATGTTTACTCTTTTGTTTGCTCGCAGGCACATCCTCTTGACTGTTTTGCTTTCACTGAGACTTGGCTGGATAGTGATATTTATAGTAGCGAAGTGTTTGACGATCAATATATTGTCTATAGATCACATAGGGATTTTCTTCCTCTCGCAAGACTAGGGGAGGTGGTGTTCTGCTTGCTGTGCATTCTCGCTTTGCTACTCGTTGCCGTGATATTCGGAGGGACTGTGGCGGGTTGGATGCTCTTTCTAATATTGACATTGTGGGGGTCAAAGTCTCGGATCATCGGGCATCGCTTAATGTTTTAATTGTTTATATACCTCCCAATACTCCAATTAATGACTACTACCTCTTGTTTGAAGCTCTCAAGTCACTGTGCATAAAATATGGTCGTGAGATATTCTTAGTTGGTGACTTTAACATGCCTGAATATACTTCTTGTCATCGGAACAACCCCTCCACTCGTGTGTCTCCTTTTCAAAACTTCTGTAATCTAGTACTGCTTGGAAAATTTTATCATGTTGAGAATATTAACAACAGGATTCTTGACATGGTTTTGTTTGCAGACACTTGCTTGGTGGAGGAGGCTCTTGATTCGCCTGTGATTCCTAATGGTCATCATCCCCCCTTAATCATAGTTTCCGATCAAAGGTTCAGTGGTCTCTTCCCCTGTTAGTAACACTAGACAAAGATCATATAATTTTCGAAAATGTGATTTTGTCGGATTGTATGCAGAGCTTGGCGGCTTGTGCTGGGATGGTATGGATGAGCTTCAGGATGTTGATTCTATGCTTGACTTTTTCTATTCCAGAATTTACGACTTGCTTGATCTGTATGTTCCCATGACTGCTCCAGGAGCATGTAATAGGTATCCCCCATGGTATTCTAAAGAAATTAAGGTGAGTATCAAATATAAATATCCATTGTGGTGTAAGTTTAAGAAGTCTGGAAATGTGGAGTTTCTACATATATTTAGGGAGCTGAGACAAAAACTTAAGAGAGACATTTATTTTTATCGAGTAAACTACTTCCAGAGGGTTGAAAGAGAGGTTAGGTCTAATCCTAAAAAATTCTGGAACTGCTCTTCTCGGCGTCATCAAAACTTTTCTATTGAGAATTCATCTAACCAGCAACAGGCAGTTGACAGTTTTGCTTCTTATTTCGCAAAACGTTCTGGTTCCACCCCCACCTCATCACCTACAGGCGCCAGCCTGGCTTCAGGTAACATCACAGTGTTTTTTGTTGATGACTTTACAGATGATGAAATTATTACAGCTGCTAAGAGAATTAAGGCTAACATGTCCTGTGGACCAGATCTAGTTCCTGGCTTCTTGGTGCGCGACTGCTTACATGCTTTTTTGACTCCACTTAAGAAAATTTTCAAATTGATTCTTAGATCTGGAACATTTCCCGCGATTTGGAAGCTGTCACGAGTTTTCCCTGTCTTCAAGGCGGGGGATAGTGGTGATCCATCAAACTACTGAGCAATAGCCATACTATATGTCTTCTGTAAGATTTTCGAGGGCTGCCTTTTTCAGCGAATACTGTTTCACATCAATAACAGACTCTCTATTTCTCAGCATGGTTTCATTCCAGGGAGATTGACTGTGACGAATTTAGTTGATGATACATAGTTCATTGTGTCCACTCTCGACCGCTCTTCACAAGTTGATGTTGTGCATACAGATCTATATAAGGCCTTCGATTGTCTAAATCATTCTGTTCTAATTGACAGGGGGCTATCGGGTTCTTCGAGGGCTTGCTTGGCTTATTCAGATATTACCTGGATGGAAGGACAGTTCATTGTGTCCGCTCTCAACTGCTCTTCACAGATTGATGTGCATAATGATCTATATAAGGCCTTCGACTGTATAAATCATTCTGTTCTAATTGACAGGATGGGGGCTATCGGATTCTCCGAGGGCTTGCTTGGCTTATTCAGATATTACCTGGATGGAAGGAGGCAATTTGTCAAGGTTGGGGGCTTCAAATCTAACACCTATCACATAACTTCGGGAGTGCCGCAGGGTTCCATACTCGGTCCACTACTGTTTAATATATTTATCGACCCAGTTAAACATGTTTTAGATGTTTCTTTTTTAATGTATGCAGATGATATTAAGATTTTTGCAAATATTTCGAGTGTTGATGACTGTTTGCAGCTCCAGAACTGCCTTCAGATCATTGATGAATGGTGTTGTCGGAGTGGTCTTTCTATGAATGTTTCCAAGTGTTGTGTGATGTCCTTTACACGAAATAAGCACTCAATTACTTTCAGGTACAATATAAGGGGGCTTCCGCTTGATCACTCCGGGACAGTTAGGGACCTTGGAATTGTTTTTGATGGTACTCTATCTTTTAAACCACACTATGAGCAGACTGTCAGTTCTGCTTACAAGACTCTTGGGCTTCTGATAAGAAACAGCAAAAATTTCTCACAGACTGACACCCTCTTCCTGCTCTTTCGTTGTTTGGTTAGGTCCCGACTTGAATATGGCTCAGTCTTGTGGGCTCCTACTTATGAGATACATGTAGCAAGTCCAGAATCAGCGCAAAGGAAATTTCTAAAATTTCTTAGCTTTCGTGAGGATGGTCAATATCCTTATATTGGTTTTCCTCAGGAAAGTTTACTTCTTCGCTTTAGTCTGCAGAGTCTGTCGATGCGCAGGCAGTGCAGTTTCGTTATATTTTTATACAAACTGGTTAATTCAGTATTCGATTGCCCTAGTCTGCTTCCGCAACTTAATTTCAATGTGCCACGTGTTGTAGCACGTTTTCGACGCACATTCTATCCCCCGACTGTTCGTACGTGATTGTTGTGATCGTCTTCAATATACCAGATGTGTTATCATTACTCTGTACTGCCAAGACCGCCTAGATATCTTTATATGTAATATATCAGAGATAAAAATGTTTTTCAAACCAATGTAATTTGTGAATCTCTCTTTTGTGTAGTTTGTTTGATTATTGTTTGTTATTATGTTTTGTATCCCATCCAGTAATTGGCTTTTCTGCTGGATGGTTGTAAATAATAAATAAAATTTGTATTTTTGCTTGTATGTTGGTGGAGGCCATTTTCAACATATTTTCGAGTGATGTTTACATCAAACTTTCCAATAAAAGCTTTCTTTTTGTTTCAGGAATCTCATTAATTGTTTCATCATTCATCATTCTACTTTGTTGATTATGAATTTTGTCCATAAGATTTTTATACATTTTATTTCTGATTTCTACTTATCCATAGAACCAAAAGAGGAAACACAAACAAAAGACACACATAGCGAAGAAGAGTTTGGAGAAGGTGAAGATGAAGAAATCTAAAAACAATTTACATAAAATAAGAAGTTTAGTTAGGATGGTGTATGTTCCTTTTCACCAATTTTACCGTCATACATATGTGTTGTATTTCTACTAAGTAAATGTTTCATTTTTTCTATTAGACATTTCCACAAAAGGTATTTGACACCAAAAAAACTGAGATTTAATAAATGTTACAGGGGCATATTAGAATTTAAATTTAACATTCAAAAACACATTTTCCCAGTTTCACAAAGCTCTATTAAACATTTAACGGCTGGTTAGTTAATCTATCAAGGCTCCAGACGACCAACCACAGCTTCAAAATCTTTTGTTGTCATGACAAAAAACCCTTTGTGATCATAGACTGTGATTGGTCATCTAAAGCCTTGATTAACTAAAGGGCTGTTAAATGTTTCGAGCTTTGTGAAACTGGGCAATAATCTTTTAATCGCTTGCAAAGATATGCAATGGACAATAAGTTATAAACTTCAAATGACTGTATCTCAATTACGCTAATGACACATTTACTTTAGTTTTTGCTATAGGTGTTGATATGATAGGTTCTACATCTTCAGAGCGTAAAAGCGACAAATACCTAAAGGTTATTGACCTAAATATTTTAATAATTGGCTATTCACATTAGACCAACAATTTTTCATTATGGAAGGATAAAAGGCATAATTCAATTAATTATAAACCATGTTACAAGTAGCAGCTTTCATGTTAGTTTTCACCCTCAACAATAAATAAGTGTTCAATGAAAAAGAATACTCTGTAGTACTATTATACTTTAAACACAAAAGTATAACAGATTTTCGACTAACAATATGGTAACTACTCAAGAGATAAAACACCACTTGAAAAAATATTACAGTATAAAAGTTTTTAGATTATCATGGACCTCTGTTTAAGTTGATTTAGGTGATATGGAAGCTCTTTCATTAACGCGCCAAGATGATGGGGAATCAGTGCTCTGCAACAAAATATGTATAAATGTAATAAAAACAATGTAATGGATGAGAAAAAGTAAAAAAAAAAAAATTTTTAATTGGGTTTACTTGGAGTACACAAGATCTTAATATAAAAGTCTTAGTCTACAAAGACTAAGAAACTAACACTAACATTTTGTTACAACAAAAATGAAAAAATCCTGTTTAAATTCCTTATTTTGGGGTTCAAAGGAACTACTACAGTTTTAACACGAAGGACAGAACGTCTATTATAGATATCTATTTTCATTTAATGTGATGTGACACAACATATATGGATGTCATTAAGAATCTAACTGTTAGAAACAAAACTTCTATAGCCGTTGGATTCTGAATGTAAACTGCATACATTTGAGGCTTCACTGTCACAGCACATGTATCTGAATCCCATGTACTAGCAACATACATCAAAATTGAATTGTCTATTGTAGGGTGCGACCATTCCTTATATTTGCGCTCCCATTGGAGTCACAACGTCTACAAACATCAATTACATCTTCATAAGTATAAAGCACATGTGTTGAGGAATTTGTTGTTATACGTGTTTTTGCTTTCATCTAGGGTGTTGTTGTTGTTCGCAAATATAAAAGGCAAGACATGAACTCTAAGGCCTCAATCTAGATTGAGGCCTTAGAGTTCATGTCCTTACATATTTCCTTTACCTCTTGAAAATGGCTCCAAAACAGGAGCCGAAATGTCGAGTTTTAATAAATTCTGGGCGCAGTTCAACCCGAGAACCAAGTATGTCACATATATATATATATATATATATATATATATATATATATATATATATATATATATATATATATATATATATATACACATATATATACATGCATATATTAGATCTTTGTAGCAAACCCAAGCCAATTGAAAATTCATACAACCCTTACAACCCTGGACCACCTTTAAATAATGAAAATAACACATATATTTAAAAATTAATGACTTACTTAAGTTTAGCAACATATATACATCCAAAAATATAATAAATAAAAAAGTTGTATATGATGTTATTTCTAGATTTAAACCATACAATGCTTAACCAATGCATGTTTCTAACAAATCGGAACCAAAATATACAAGAATATGTATGCCACTGAATTATCCTGAACCAGTGCGATGTTGTCAGACCTACGAAGTGAAGTTATGGTAGTTGTAGTACAATAATTCGAATTCAAAGGAAACATATTTGCTGTGAGTTAACTTAAATATATTCTATTAGGGGCTTAAAGTGCTTGCAGTTACCCACTTCAATACTGATTTGTGTTTTAAGCTTTTTTCACTAAGAATAAATTTTACGCCTATGTTATGTTAGAAAGATTGGGTACTTGCAAAAACATACGTTAGATATATAATTTTCTTCAAGATCACCCGAGAATGTTGAGCTAACTAACTAGCAAATTTTGTTACAGGGGGACTGAAATTTAAAGTGTATTAGTAAAAGCAAACGTTGTACTTATCTATATTAAGTTCAATGTTGTATAGAGATATTAATTTAAACAGTTAGGTAACTGTAACAAGAAATACCATATTTTGTACTTTAGCGTCAGTATATTTCCGCGACTATGGACAATCACCAATGCCAGGGAGCAATTTCACCTCACTATCCTTTTGCCGAACTCCTGCCTTTCCGTAAGCAGGCGCCTCCGTGGCCGTGCGGGAAAATCGATTCAGACTTTCCAATACGGACTCGGAGGACAACGGTTCGAGACTCACCGGCGGCGGATGATTTTTCAAATCACTGTCGTCGTTAAGATCGAGCTCAAGGTGGAGGGTAGGTTAGTTTAGATGAGCAAAAAGGGTCAGCAATGGCCTAATTGCCAGTAAGCATCTTACCTTTTTTTCCGTAAGCAGAGTAGGAATGTTTAACGTGCCCAACATCGCATGGACACGAGACCGGCGGCTTTACACCTCCTCCGAAGGGCAAAACGTGCAGACATTCAACTTTTTCAAATACAGTTGTACTGAAAAAGTGAAAGGGAACCAGTACCGTTCGGTTCAGAAGTATTATGAACAGTAAGTAATTTATTATAAAGAGTTTGAAATTATGTCTTATCGATTTGACGCTTTACAAAAAATTTACCATTTTGTAATGTATGTAAGCAGTTGGTCATGCATAAAAATAACGCACCACAAAAAAAGAATGCTTTCTCTGATACTAATAATTTTATTAATATTATTATTGCTTATAATGCATTTAATTTTTTCTAAAAAAAGAACAATCGAGTCTTAAAGAAAACCTTCGTCTGTGTGTGCTTGTAAAAGACAATAATTTGGCAGGTTATTTGATTGAGTCCAAAAAATCTTACAAAATATATTTGCTGTACTGTCCCTTCCATTTACTATATGAAGATTTTAACTTGTGATGAGCACTGATAAGTACATTCTAGAGCATTTAGTTCACCGCAACATATTTTTCAGACATAGCACACCCCAAATATACTAAGCAGACAGCTAAAACAATTAACTGGTTTTTTTTTAACAGTAAGTTGGCTCAGTTTGTTGATCCTCTGATGAAGCTAACTATGTTAGCGAAACAATTAGTAGGTCTAAAAAAATGTATTCTGGTGGATTGGATTTTGGAAAGTATAATTATTCCTTCCGGTTTTAACATTTTGACAAATACT
This sequence comes from Tillus elongatus, assembly GCA_964006375.1. Lineage (NCBI taxonomy): Eukaryota > Metazoa > Arthropoda > Insecta > Coleoptera > Cleridae > Tillus > Tillus elongatus. The sequence continues at coordinate 38,719,478 of OZ023269.1, forward strand.
TGTAGATTTTTAAATCTTTATTTTTTCAGTTTACTTACCAAACAGTTAAAAAAACTTAAATTTCATAGTCACAGCATCCCCTTTTTTTTAATGCCCTTTCGATAAGGTGTTACCAAGTAATGTACTTGTCAAAGATGCGAAAGGAAATGTCTTGCTACTTTATAAAAACTTCTTTATAAAAACTTCTGTCTCGAGATCATACACAAGAACTTTACCAAAACTTTAATGATCAAAAATGTGTTACTTGAAACTTACTAAGAAAGTTTTAATTTCGTTAAAAACAAATATGCCTAATGGTGACAAAAAGTAAACTGAACACAAAAATATAATATTAAAACTTAAAAACAAATTATCAATCACAACTCAAAAAATAAAATGGAGTATAATAATAATACCCACTTAAATAGTCAACTGAACACAAAAATAAAATAACAGTGGAAGATATCCCTAAATTAGACACAATAAGAGGTCTTATAAATGGAACCTTAAAACTGAAAATGTTGGTGGTGGGTGGTGGTCGGTGGTGTATGTGTACCGGCAACATGGATAATACGAACATAATAAAATGTAAGATACAAGTTAAATTGTCAAATTGAACGCAACAAAAACTGTTAAGTTGTCTTGAAATCTAAAAGCTTATTGCATGTTTTCATTTGTAATCTGTTAACTTGTAATTTTTAGTTGTGTAGTTAGACAGCCTTTTAACTTTGGACTCAATGTTGAGGTCACTTACCTGTACCTCCTTTACATCTTTTATATCAGTGTTGTGCGCTCGCAGAAAAGCCTACCAGAAAACTTGGTTTTCTGACAAGCCTTTTATAAATTCTAGATTCCCTTGATTACTAGGTCGAAACTCTTCTAAACAAGAATAAAATTTGTTTGGAAAAAAAAAAGCCTTATTATCCAACTTACCTAATGATGTCAACCCCAAACATATTGACGTTTAACAACAATAATATTTAAACTAGTAAGTAAACTTACATTGCGCCGTGATGCTTTTTGTTTCCTCTCATTTTCAGTCGCTGATTTTCTCTTTTTCTTTTTGGCAGTCAGAGACTCCTGTCCACTATCATCATCTTCATTCTTTTTAGAAGTAGACCTATTATCATCTGATCCGGAACTAGAACTCGAAGATGAATTACTAGAACTGTCAGACGCAACACCAGATGGTTGTTCCAAGCTGATTCTTTCGGCTAATTGGGCTAACATTGGCTCGTTTTCTTTCAATACTCTTAACCATTTTCTTGATAATTTTGGCCGACCTCTAGCTGTTTTGTGCCACACAACTGGAAAATTTGTGCGACTGCAGAAATTTTGTGTAACTGCAATTGTTGTGTCTAAATTCAGAACAACATGCCACCAACCACCCGGCACAAATACTGTTTCTCCTGGTTTTTGAAGAATTTCAATTGGCTTACAATCATTAGGCCAATCAGGCTCTTTGGTCTTTGGATAAATAACATTAAACCAAGTAATAGCTTCGTCACGTTGCTTTCCTCCTAATGCTCCGGTTACTTTAAGAATCTCCTTTGGCGTATGTGTCGGAAACAGACACCATCTAAAAAAAAAAAGGAAAGTTAAGCTTTATGATATTTTTATTCATATGCTTAATTAACGTAACAATTTTAATATGTTATTCAAGCAGATATAATTTTACTGCCAATATTATGTCAAGAAAGGTCAGTAATCTGACAATTAGGATCATATTATCAATGAAATTCACTCTAGTTGGCAACTGAATTTAAATTATACACAAATGTTGGCTACATGAAGAATTGACATATCAAATTTAACACTTTCGTTGTCATGTAAAATTCTGAAAATGTCTTGCCTGATCAAGTTGTTTTATTTTAAAATTTTTAATATAAACACACTCTAAGTTAGTAATAAAAATATTTTGTGTTAATCTTTGTTGCAAATAGCAAAAAACAATATCGGCCACTGATGACTACTGTGGCTATCATATTACGTCATAACAAGGAATGGTCACCTGAGCAGTCATTTCGACATGACTATGCCTGCATTTACCTGTACTGGTACAGTGCAAAAACCAGCTGCAATAATAGATTATAATTCGAGTATGTCTTCAATAGATGTGTTGGATCAGATCATAACTCATAAGACAATAAAGTGGCACAGAAAAATTGCCCTGGAAATTATATTGGGTACTAACACCCTCAATGTACATATCTTGTACAGAAGAATAGGTGGTCATAATTTGACCATATCTGAATTAAGGGAAAAAACTGTAGAAGGTGTGCTGAAAAATGTACATGAAGAATCTAGTGCAGATACTGTAACACCAAGTACATCATGGATAAGGACCATGAATACAAACTCGTTTGCAAAAAAAGATGGACCTATGGCCAAAACCAGACGTTACTGCAAAGGATGTTACGAGAAAAAAGTAATGTTAAAGCTTGACAAAAATAAAGTAAACAAAGTCACAACTTACTGCGTTCAGTGTGATAATCAAGCGCATTACGGCTGAACATATTTTTCTTTCCTTTTTTATTATTTATGTTGTATTTCTCATAATTATTTCAGTTTCTCGTAAATCGTCTTATGCTCAAATAAAATATTATAACATCATCTGTGACATTTATTTTCTCAAAAATATCAGATATGCTAGAAGTATGGTTAAAAATAATACTTTGAATTACATCCTACAACAAAATGAAGTAGAGCCACAGTGGTCATATGAATGCAACAATAATAGCGGTGGAACGAGTTAGTGGCTGCATATAGAGCAGTCACTGATGACTGCCATAGCCCGGTTGTAACATCTTTTAGCGGCCATCAGTGACCGCCTTGGCCGCAAATGTGTTAAAATGGTTTAATTCAGAGATTCTGTGCAGCCAACATACTGTTTAATCTGGCATTGTTCCAAATAATGTCCAAATAAACATTGTCTCAGCACTGTCAATGCAAGTTCTCTTTATTTTGTTTCCTGGCCCACTAGAGGGGAATATTGTTGATTATATATATATATATATATATATATATATATATATATATATATATATATATATATATATATATATATATATATATATATATATACATATTTATTTGGGACATACTTGGTTCTCGGGTTGAACGCGTCCAAAATTTATTGAAACTCGACATTCCGGCTCCTGTTTTGGAGCCATTTTCAAGAGGTAAAGGAAATATGTAAGGACATAAACTCTAAGGCCTCAATCTGCCTACTCCTTAGAGCGGTGGAAAAAGATGGGTTGGGTTGTTGTAGCTCGATTACAGGGCCTCAATCTGCCTACTCCCCAAATCTCGCCGGAGATCATCTCTAAGGTCTCAGTGTGCTCAACACTAGGCCTAAGAGAGATCTGGCAATTCATTGCAAGTCTTGTATTGTATGTATCGTTTCGTCCACCAGCTTCGAGGCAACGAAAAATTATTTTCTATTCCCATGGTAAACTGGATTTGAAACTCATTTTCATGGAAAACTTCGAGGCACAAACTCTCAATTCATCCCAACTTAAACCAACCTGCTGGTTAAGATACGTTGACGACATTTTCGCTGTCTACCCACACGGTACAGAATCTCTAGACGAATTCCTTTCTTACCTAAATAACATCAACCCCCAAATCCAGTTCACCATGAAAAAAGAAAATAATTTTTTGTTGCCTTTCTTAGATGTACGCATCACTAAAAACCCAGTCAGATGATTTTCTTACACTGTGTACCGAAAACCAACCCACACTAATCGTTATCTTAACGCCCAATCTTATCATCACCCATTGCAACTAAATTCCGTGGTTCGAACACTAGTAACATGATCCCTCAGACTAAGGTGCAACAACAATAAACAGACAGAATTAAACTTTTTAAGACAGACGTTGCTAGAAAACGGACACGACCACAATCACATACTATGTGTGAATAATAGTAAAGACAAGACTAGTTTTGTCAATTTATTGAACGAGTATAATAGTGGATACAAATTTTCAGAGCCTTCCCGAGTGGCAGCAAATAGTGCGAGCTGTATCGACAACATCTGCATAGCTGGTACAGTGGGGGTTATTGGTGCTCGGACAGTCGAGTTGCACTTGTCCGATCATTATGGACAGATTGTAGAGCTTAAGGCTGATGTACAGTTACTTCCCGAAACAAAATACATCAAAGTTAGACACATAGATAGAATTAACACAGATAAATATATGAATAGATTGAGAGAAATTGATTGGACGCCAGTATTGGAGGGGGACAATGCAGAACAGTGTTTTGTTAGTTTCCATAGTATTTTGGAGAGAGAATTTAATTTGTGTTTTCCTGAAAAAGTAATTAGAGTTAGAAGCGGTCAAAGGGAAAGGTTCCGTTGTAGCAGTGAAGAAGTGGTGAAAATGAAAAACATCCTGGATGCTCTTGACACAATCAGAAGAGTACGAAAAGATAAAGAGTCTGACCAATGTTATAAAAATTTTAAGAGAATATATAGTGATAGACTAGATGAACTGAAGAGAGGATCTAATGAAGACTACATTAATAGGTCAATGAACAAGTCATCGGCAATGTGGAGAATAATTAAGCAGGAAATAGGTTCAAAACAAAGGAGAAAATGCGACAATCAAACTGTGCTCTCTGCAGAGGACTTCAGCAGGTATTTTTCGCGTGTGGGTGCTCACTCTGGAGATTCCACTGTCTCGTTGGATCCGTGCGACATGTTGAGGAGAAGTGAGAGCTGCGGGAATTCCATGTTTCTTAGCCCGGTTACTGAGGAGGAGGTCCTTCAAATAGTCAAGAAGATAAAAGCTAAAGATTCCAAAGACATATATGGCTTCTCGACAAGGTTTCTGAAGTGCATTATTGAAGTGATAGTAGGACCTTTGACTGTCATAATAAATAGGTGTTTTGAAGCTGGTATATTCCCAGACTTGATGAAGATTGCTAAGGTGATACCATTGTTCAAAAAAGGTGATATAAATTCATGCTGCAACTATAGACCCATCTCTATCCTACCTGTATTATCAAAAGTTTTTGAAGCATTGTTAAAAAACAGAATAGTGGACTTTTTTGAAAAGAATAAACTGATAAATGATAATCAGTATGGTTACAGAAAATCAAAATCCACTGTATCAGCCCTTGTGCAGGTCGTGACAGACATATTGGATGGTTTCGAAAAGAAGGACAAAGTACAAATTGCTTTTATAGATCTGAGCAAAGCCTTTGACTCAGTGAATCACAGATTGCTACTTGAGAAGCTTTATTACTATGGTGTGAGGGGTCTAGCAGGAAGCATGCTAGGATCATATTTAAACAACAGATCAATGGTGGTGCAGTGGAATGATAAAATGTCTGGTAGTGTTCATCTTGATGCCGGTGTGCCTCAGGGATCGGTGTTGGGGCCTGTCCTCTTTGTCATATATCTGAATGATTTGGTTCAAAATATAGATGCTTATGGGACCTATCTCTTTGCAGACGATACAAGCTTCATTAACAGAGCCAGTGGTGATCGAGGGGTGCAGCTTAAGATGCAAAACAGTTTAGAACAAGCTAAACATTGGTTTGATTGCAATACATTAAAAATGAATGAGGAAAAGACTAAAATAATGAACTTTGCCACAGGAGCTGATGGCCGGTCAGAGTCTGTAAGGTTTCTGGGTGTTACCTTGGACACATCTTTGAAATGGTACACACACACAGAGGCATTATGCACACGTTTGTCACGTGTTGTATATGGAATAAGGAGGGTGGTGAAGTGTTCGACCTATCCTGCGGCTAGGGCAGTGTACTTTGCCAGCTTCCATTCTTTGGCGACATACGGAGTTCTCATCTGGGGCTGCTCACGTGGGCTGTCTAGTGTGTTACTTGAGCAAAAAAAAAGCCATCAGAGCATTAAGCGAAGTGGGACCCTTAGAGAGTTGCAGGCCACTATTTAGAGAGCATGGTATATTAACAGTTGTCAGTGAATATATACTTGCCTGTACTTTACATGTATGGGATACTAGAGGCTCAAGAACGAGAAATGATGAGTATCACAACTACGACACACGTCACGGAGGGGAGCTATCTGTGCCATTTAATAGACTCAGTGCTACAAGACACGGGACTACCTATATGGGAGTCAAGCTTTTCAACAGTCTGCCTCAAGACTTGAAAAACATTGCCAACAGAAGATTATTCCAGTCTGGTGTAAAAAACCTCCTGATGAATTATTCATTTTATACGATAGAAGAATATCTAACCATTTCATTTGCCTAGTATTTTGATCGCTTTTAACTTGTTTTGTTTATACAAGGATTTTAATTTGGTTTTATTTAGAGAGTAGATTATATTAACTATACAGTGGTTTTTAAAGTGTATATATCCAATTCTGTTTTGCGTGACCTTTGATCAGTATGTAATTATTGGGTCTCATGTGTCGATTGTGCCCTCTTTTTGCTTGTTGACTTCCCATGTAATGTTTTTTATTGATGGTTAATAAATGATATGATATGATATGATATGATATGAAACGTTAGAAACACACAACAAACCACTACACCGCAACAAGAACAGACAGAGTCCATACAACAACACACAGTGTTTTTACCATACATTAAAGGTGTCACCGACAAAATCAGCCGAATTTTTAGAACCCATAATATTAAAACCATATTCACAGCAGAGCAAAACCTGTCAAATCTGATAAAAACTCCCAAGGATACGATTCCAAACAAATCCTACGGAGTTTACGAAATTCTTTGTTCCGACTGTTCCCGAACTTATGTAGGACAAACAAATAGACACATCCACGATAGAATATATGAACACACCCTCGCAGTTAGAAAATCCGACCCCTCATCAGCACCGGCCATGCATCATATTCATACAGGACACAAAATAGACTTCCACAATGCCCCGGTTTACAACTTCAAAACCAGAATTATCCACGATGCAATCGAGATCGAAAAACGTCCCGATTGTTAAAATAAGAGAGATGTGGATTTTCGTCTTCCGATTACTTGGAAACCTATTATATCTTCATTACAAATACACAAAAAGACAATGAATTCAATAGACAATTTTATTTCCCCATTACCTAACTCAGCAAATACCTGCAATCCTCTTAATCCTTTAAGTACCGTGACGAAAGCCCCTGGCTTAACAAATAGCTGCAAACCCCCTAATCCTTTAAGTACCATAACGAAAGCCCCTGACTTAATTGACCGTGACCAGACTCATTACACTGATAACGAAGCTGGTAGACGAAACGGTACATACAATACAAGACTTGCAACGAACTGCCAAATATCTCTTAGGTTTAGGGTTGAACACAATGAGACCTTAGAGACCGTAATCGAGCTACACCAACCCAACCCACCTTTGTCCACCCCTCTAAGGAGCAGGCAGATTGAGGCCTTAGAGTTCATGTCCTTACATATTTCCTTTACCTCTTGAAAATGGCTCCAACAGGAGCTGAAAGGTCGAGTTTCATTAAATTTTGTACTAAGTGAAGATTGGAACCTGTGATGAGCACTGACAAGTACACTTGGAGAAACCCAAATCACCACAACACATTTAAAAAAAGACCTGACGATCGTTTCACTAACGAAGTTAGCGTCATCAGAGGATGAAAAATTCTAACTATTTTAAAAACTAACATCACCTTATATACCGAATCTTAGGTAAAGGGACCGAACTGAGATGGGAAAAAAACACAGGCAAATTCTGCAGTGTATTGTATTTTTATCGTGGGACGAGGTCTGCACTGTCCCTACTAACTTATCTAAAATGTGTCCATCTCTAGTAATTTTGTGAAGGTTCAACGACACCTACATTAACATAGTTTGCTTTGTCGCAACTATCTGTATTATTATGTTATCTCTAGGACATGTTAAAAACGTGGGAATTTTTATTTAACGAAGCAATCCATCAGGTGACTCGTAATCGGCGGTAGTGCCACGTTCATACAATTTTTGTTGTAACTATATTTCGCAATATATATACTTTCGAAGGAGTTTAGCTGTCCTGGTTGTCTAACTTTTTTTTATTAATTTCAGATTATCTTCATTAACGTGATGATTATTATCCCAAATATGTCGGGTGACAGTAGATCTATCTATAGTACCGTAACGTAATTGGGCTAAGTGTTCTTTGAATCTAACTCCAATCGATCTTTCTGTTTGTCCGACGTACTTAAGACTACAATCTTTACAACTTATTTCATAAATTCTCGACATTTTGTCCGTGTTATCCTTGTCTTTTGGGTTACCTAGCAAGTGTCTTAAGGTATTTTTTGTCGAAAATGTTAGCTGCAAGTTGACTTTCTAAAAAATTCTATCTAGACCCCTCGTGGTTCGGTGTTCAAATTGTAAGCAAACAAAGTTTAATTCGGATTTCTCTCTTTTCAACGTTGTTGATTCCGTCAACATTTTCTTTGTTTTCTGATTGTTGATAAATTTTTCCACCAAGCAAGCAGTGTATCCGTTATATTCGGCCACGTTCTTAATATAATTTAATTCTTTGGTATATCTACTTTTCTTTAAAGGAAAATTAATTAACCGATTTACTAAAAAATTCAGACTGGCCATTTTTTGTGTGTATGTATGATGTGAGTCATTTGGAATGTAACTTATAGTGGTGGTTTTCTTTCTATAGACATCGAATTCTAAAGTATCTTTATTCTTGATAACTAGTACATCTAGAAAGGGTAATATATTATTAAATTCTAATTCGTGGGTAAATTTTATAGAATCAAATTTATTGTTTAATCTGGTAATAAAATCTTCTATCCTGCAAATGTTTGTGCTAAACACTGCGAAAATATCATCCACGTAACAAAACCACACTCTAGGAAAATAACTACTTTCACTTTCAAGATCTGTTTCGAATCTGCTCATGAAAAGGTCTGCAATAAATGGCGATAGTGGATTGCCCATTGCCGTAGCTTGGGTTCGTTCAAAAAATTCATTGTTGAACTGAAAAATATTATGTTTGATACAAAGGCTTGTTAAAGTTAAATATTCTTTGCAGACATTTTCATTTATGTTATTAATTTTTAACAACTGCTCCAAGTACTTTAAAGTTTGCTCCGTGGGAATGCTAGGAAACAATGAGGTTACATCGAATGAAATTAAAACCTCGCCTTCAGTCAATTTAACCTCTTTAATCTTATTAATAAATTCAATTGAATTTGTTACTGAAAAACTTTTCTGTTTGACAGGCAAGCCTTTAAACTCATTTGTCAGCCACTTTGCTAAATTATGTCGGGGAATCTATAGCCGAAACAATGGGTCTAATTGATTTTCCCGGTTTATGAATTTTTGGGAGACCGTACTTCTTGGGGGCTTTCGGATTAGAAACTTGTAACTGTCTTCCTAAATCTTTTGAGGAGGTTTTTTGGTAGCAGGTTTTTATTTAGTTTTTTTATATGGTCCTGTCGCTATGGCGTTATAAACTCTATCTTTATACTCGTTCCACAATCACTACCTTATTGCCTTTATCTGCTTTAACATAGAAACACTCTTTCTCGCGCAATGGTTTAACTAATTTCATTTGATTACAATTTAGTTTTTTTTTTGTGGATATATTTTCCCTCCGGATTTTTGAAATTTTACTTTTACACGCTTCTCTAATAAAAATTTTTGACAGTTCTGGCAGTTTTCTAATTCCCGTTTCAATACCAGCAACGATTTCTACAATATTGTCTTTTTGTGACTGTATACCGAATTTTAAACCTTTGTTTAGGATTATAGCAGCGCAATTAGAAGAAGAGACTATTCATAGATGGGTAAACAACTAGACCTTCAACTCAGCAACCAGCCACATGCCAGGATCACCTTCAAGACTGCAACCTAGTGTGTAAACCGCCTATCGGTCCACGCCCCACAACAGACTATATGTGGAAGCTACCAGACCACAGACGGACATTCCTACATTGTTATTGCTTGAGTCTCTTTTAAGTTGTCAAAATTTATCTTTGTCATTTTTTATTATTATTCATAAGTATTTTGTGTAACTATAATCAATAAATTCTTTTAAAAATTCAAGTGTGTTAACAAGAAAGTTAACTGGCGCAGTCGCCACGGATAGTGCTGAAGAACCAAAAGTATATTGATTCTTTGTGTTTCAACGCTTAACATCCAAAGAACCGATCAAGAGAAAAAAGTCATGAAGACAACAGCAATAGCATCGATTCTGTAAGTTGTTTGCTTCCTTTATTTTCCTATATATAGATTGTATCTCCTCATATATTGATAATATTATATGTCTGATAGCGATATTGATGATTTAGAACATTTAGAAAATAGATTAAGGAATATTAGTATTGGCGAAATTGATATTGGGGAACAACCCGATATAAATAATTCTGGAACCAATTTAAATATGGCAAATCAATTCCAAGAGTTTTATCTTAAAGCAATTCCCGAATTTAACCGACAGCCTGAAAATGTAGGGAAATTTTTAAAAGCTTGTGATCTAGTAATGAATCAATTCTATGATGCAGATAATCCAAATTTATATCTTAGCCATTTTCTATTAAATTACATTCAAACAAAACTAATTGTACAAGCCAGGTTAATTATTAACACGAAAATTATAAACACATGGGTAGACTTAAGACGTGCCATTGTTGAAAACTTCACAGACCAGCGAGATGAAATTAGCTTACTAGGCGAATTATTGACACTGAAACAGAAACATAACGACGACGCCTTGGCGTTCAGTAACCGTTGCAGACACATTGAACAATTACTCATCTCCAATTTAATATCAAATGAACATAACGAGGGAATTTTAGCACTAAAACTAAACATGTACAGACAACAGACACTCAAAGCATTCATTGGGGGCTTAAAAAATCCCGTTGGCATGGTTCGGTCGGCTCGCCCTAATAGCATAGAACAAGCGTTAAAATTTATATTTTCCGAGGAAAATTATAAATATAGGGACAGATTATTACAAAGGACAAATTTCAATAATAATTACAATAACAGGCACGGCAAGCAACAAAAACCGGTTTTCCAAAGAAATACCCCAAATTTTAACAACATTCAATTTCAGAAACCCTTCCAACAACCAAATTATCGTGCACCTTTTAACTATAATTCAAAGAGACCCCAAATGTCTCACCCACAATTTCCGGGAAGCCCTTCAAATCAATACTCAATGAGAAGACCGACGTACAACCCTAATGACAATAATAGAAGATATCCACAGACTATGGATGTCAGCAGTAACAACACAAGACATACTAATTTCAGCCGACAACAACCCTCACAAAATAGACTGAACAACTTTCCTTCCAACAATTTTCAACAAAGACAAAATTTCATACCAGAAGAATTAAACTATAACGAAACAAATAATTCTTTTTCTTCCAATGAATTAGAACAAAGATAAAATTTCTTACCAGAGGAATTAAATTATGATGTAACAAATAATGAACAATCACCCTCCGAATTATACGATGCACAGCATCAAAATTTTCCAATAGCAGGGAGCTCAAGAACAGAACCATAATAGATATTAATAATTTTAACACAATATCCCAGCTACCTTACGTCACCATAAAAGAATTACCAGGAAAAATACTGCTAGACTCCGGTAGTACTAAGAGCCTTTTAAACCCGTCCATAGCATATGCAAACTTTCATAATAATATTTATGCTCACCCGTTCCTGATCAAATCATCGCATGGTTACTCCAGCCACAATAATCACGCTAAAATAATTTTAAACTCACTAATGGATAGTAAACAAGAATTTTGTTTATTTAACTTTAATAATAATTATGCAGGTCTAATCGGAATCGACTTTTTAATACAAAATCAAGCGAACATTGATTTTAAAAATAAGAGACTCAATTTAATAAATCAAAGCATTAAAATAAACTTTCCCTATACAAATGATTATGAGGACAATATGGGTAATGATAGTAGTAACAATAACAATCGAATAAATCGGAGCATCAAAGCAAATGATGAAATGAATCACCTTAACGTAAGTAATACAATAGACATGCATTACTGCACTTGAACTCGACATAGAAAAGCAACACCAGCAATTAAATGTGAAGGACTACCACAGCTAATGAATGAAACGGGAGGAATATTCAACAACAATAAATATAATCGTGAGCGAGTTTCATTAAACACATATGAATATCGTCGAAATAAAAACTCTAGTAATACAAGGACGATACAAAAAGATATAACGGATCAAATTCCAAATAAAGCGAATATGATATTAAATAATTCTTACCATCACCAGAATTATAATAAAAATTATACGGGGAGTGTACAAAAAAATATTACAGATCAAATTAGGATAAATCACTTAAATAAACAGGAAAAAGAAATTTTATTTGATTTATGTACAGAATTTCAAGATATTTTTGCAAAAGAAAATGAATCGCTGACACATACAAATGTCATTAAACACAAAATGAGGCTAAAAGACGATATACCAATAAACGCCAAATTATATAGATACCCATATATTCACAAACCAGAGGTAGACAAACAATTTAACGAAATGCTAAATCAAAGAATAATTAGGAACAGTCATAGCGCTTATAATAGTCCGATATGGGTGATCCCAAAAAAAGCAGATGCCAGCGGCAAACAAAAATGGCGGATCGTTGTGGATTACCGCAAGCTAAATGACAAAACTATACCTGATAAACACCCTATACCAAAAATCAAAGAGATACTGGATAAACTCGGGCGTGCACAATATTTTTCGACCATATATTTAATTTCGGGCTACCACCAGATTGAAATGGACCCAAATGACATTGAAAAAACGGCGTTTAGTACTGATACAGGCCATTATGAGTGCCTCAGAATGCCGTTCGGGCTTTCAGGGGCGCCTGCTACATTTACCCGACTGATGCAACACGTTTTGAGCGGTTTAATAGGAAAAACATGCTTGGTATACATGCATACACACGTGATAGTGTTCGACATCATTACAAGAACATATCGAAAAATTCAGATTAGTATTCGAACGATTTAGACAAAGTAATCTGAAAATACAGCTAGACAAAAGCGACTTTCTGCAAAAAGAAGCGGAATTTCTCGGACATATTGTGACGCCAGAAGGCATCAAGCCCAACTCTAAGAAACTAGACGCCATAAGAAAATTTTCTATACCCAAGACGCCAAAAGAAATTAAATCCGTCCTAGGACTTATAGGCTACTACAGGAAATTTATAGAAACCTTTGCGCATGTTACAAAACCACTAACTAAATGTTTAAAGAAAAACGTAAAAACCGACATCAACGATGGAGAATACATAAATGCATTTAATACATGCAAAGACATATTGATGAATTCACCAGTATTAATACCTCCAGATTTTTCAAAGGAGTTCATTTTAACAACAGATGCATCAAACGTGGCAATCGCAGGGATTTTAAGCCAAAGAGATCCAAAATCAGACCAACCAATAGCTTACGCAAGCCGAACTTTAAACGAGACATAATCTAGATACAGCACAATAGAAAAAGAACTACTGACCATAGTATAGTCCACAAACTACTTTAGACCATATATATATACGGCAGGAAATTTACAATATAATCAGACCAGAAACCATTAAAATGGCTATTTTCCCTGAAACAACCTAACTCAAAATTATTAAGGTGGAGACTCAAACTAGAAAAATACGATTTCAAAATAGGATATAAAAAAGGTAAGTTAAATAATGCAGCGGACGCACTTTCGAGAGTAGCGATAAACCCCTTAGACGTAGATAACCAATCAATGATAAACAATGTGGACGAAAACGACGACGTTATATCCATAAGCGACAGGGAGACAGGAAATTCCAATGCAGATTCGTATGCCGTGCCGGGCATGCCAATCTTAGAAGAAATAATCAACAGTAAAACAAACCAGATATTATTTTAATATGCTGATACCCCGGAGATGTTATCAGTAAGAAAAGACAAAAGAAATTTTGTTCACGCCACATATAATTTAAACAATCCAAGTCAAATGGAACAATTTATCAAAGAATATTGCCTACCACAGAGAAAATATTACTGTCTATTTGTAAATGAACGAGATTATGAAATGGTAAGTTCGGCAATTAATCAAAAATTTAATAACGTGGAATCACCTGTTTTACAGATGCTTAGAAACTAGAGAAGAAATAAATAGCGAAGAAGAACTCCAGGAGAAAATAGTTTTATTCCATGAGGGAAAAAGTAATCATCGAGGCGCTGATGAGAGCTATTTACGAATGAAACGCAAATACTATTTTCCGAATTTAACGCGGAAAATCGAAGAGTTTATAAAAATTGCGAGTTATGTAAAACATGTAAATACAACAGAAATCCGGCGCAAATTTCACTAGAACACACACCCACACCATCTAGACCTTTAGAAATCCTACACCTAGACACTTTCCAAATTGAAACGTCTCAATTTCTAACAGTATTCGACCCCTTTAGTAAATTCGGGCGGGCATTTCCGATAAAAAGTAAAAATGCAACAGAAATCTCCAAGAACTTAATTAAATACTTTTCCCAATACAGAAGCTGTAGAACAATAATTTCGGACGCCGGGACTGAATTCTGAAATATATTAATAAAAGAGCTATTAAAAGCTTACCAAATTGATTTACATGTGACAACTCCGCAAAATCCAATGTCAAATGGTCCGATAGAAAGATTTCACAGTACAATAATTGAGCACTATAGATTATTTAAAACAAAATTTAAAGAAATGAAACCAATGGACTTAATGCCTTATTGTATTGTCGCATATAACTCCTCCATACACTCGCAAACCTTAAAACCACCTTTTGAGCTAATATTCGGATATACACCTGAATTATTTAATTATGACCCAGAAGTAATTATCATCCAAGAATATGACATGAAACATAAAGACTTAATGAAAATTATTTACGAAGTCATTCAGGATAGAATCGAAAACTCAAAATACAAAAGGCTACAATGGACGAATAAAAATACTAACCAACCTTTTAAGGAAGGAGACAAAGTGTACAAAAAGAACCCTCCAGGATTTCACAAAAAAACACAAAAACCCTTTCACTGGACCTTATTCAATAATTTCCCTTATTGAACATAATAAAGCCATAATACTAAATCACAGAACTGACGAACAGACAATCACCCATTTATGCAATCTTCGCCTTGCAGGTTCATTCTCTTCACCAGAGTAAAGCCACAATTAGAAGACCTAACAGACAATCCAGGCATACTACCACGCAAACTGGGACAAGCCTTTTCAGAGAACGATAAATGGAGAATGATTCATATACATGACCTAAGACAACTATACGACGACTTTAACAGACTAAAAACTTACTTCGACAACATACTAAGCGTAATGAATGCAGAGTACAAGTTGGAATATAAAAATTTTATTTTAACAATCAATTTCACCATTAGCAACATTGATGACACATTTTATCGAATATTTCCAACAACAATTAGGAACAAAAGAGGTATAATAAACGGACTAGGATCGATATTCAAATCAATAACTGGGAAGTTAGATGCAGATGACGGCGACAGAATATATAAAGCTCTCGAAATTTTGAGAAAAGATCAAAATCAAGTACATCAACTTTTTAGCGCACAGACATCACTAATGATAGATGCTATAGCAGAGTTTATTAAAACAATAGACAACCTGAACCATAACCAAGAAGACATAGTAGCGAGAATAAACGATTTGGAATATACAATAGATAGTCTAAAAAGAGACCAACTAACAAATTTTCATAGAGTAAAGCATTTGGAATTACTCACTCAAATCAGTTATTTATTAAATAATGTACTAAACATGATATTAACAACAGAAAATGCAATTACTTTTTCAAAATTAAACACGTATCATACGTCAATACTGAAACTGAAATTTATTTCAAAAAAATTAGAAAATATTGAAAACCATATCTCAAAATCAAGATTAATAACAAAATCCGACATTTCACTTTACAAAAAACTATTTAAAATAAAAACCGTTCAAATTGACTTTTAAATTATATTCCAAATAGATATACCTTTAGTAGACAAATCAGACTATATTTATTATCAATTGTATGCATTACCAGTCGCTAAAAATCCGTATACCTTCAGAATGATTGTCCCTAGAACCAAGTACCTAATCCTTAGCAGCAAACACTACGCTTACAGAAACGAAAAGTGTAGGAATCTAAAAACCAAACATACTTTTGTGAAAATGACAACCCGACAGCACTTAACGGAAACAACCCATGCGAAATTAAACTGATCAACTTCCAGAAACCGATAAACAATTGCAAGCAAGAACTTGTCAAAATAACAACAACAACAGTCTCTAAATGTGGTAATACGCAATACATAACAGTGACACCCGAAGAAACGAAGATCAAACTTAGCTGCGAAGAAAATGAAGAAACCAAAATAATCAGCGGAACAAAACTGGCGACTCTGAAACCCAAATGCCAACTTATCATCAATAACGAAAGATTCAGTTCAGTACAAATGGCATCGGAAACACAACAATCGTTCAATCTCCCAAACATCGAATTGGTAACAAATAAAGCACCCATATTCCCAGACAAATTACCAGAACTAAAATTAGAAAATCTCCAACTGCACGACTTGAACAATATCAAATCCCAGTTACAATCCATCAATGGCAGAATTCCAGTAACCATCGATTTGCCCATATACCACCCTAGTGTATGGACAATTATATTATACATTGTGATAATAATAACAATAATCACAATAACTTCAAGATACATCTGGCAGAAATTAAAAACGAAAACTGCTGACTCCAAATCAATTACTGGATTCCCCATGACTATTCGGAACGAACCATAGGCTTCGTTCTCTAAAGAATGGAGGAGATAACAATAGCCAACTCATACAATGTATATAAGAAGTACAGATCCCGATTCAACACCCAAGGTCGCAGACGAATGGGTTAATTAATAGCAGCGCAATTAGAAGAATAGACTATTCATAGATGGGTAAACAACTAGACCTTCAACTCAGTAACCAGCCACATGCCAGGATCACCTTCAAGACTGCAACCTAGTGTGGAAACTGCCTCTCGGTCCACGCCCCACTACAGACTATATATGGAAGTTACCAGACCACGGACGGACATTCCTACATTGTTATTGCTTGAGTCTCTTTTAAGTTGTCATAATTTATCTTTGTCATTTTTTATTATTATTCATAAGTATTTTGTGTAACTATAATCAATAAATTCTTTTAAAAATTCAAGTGTGTTAACAAGAAAGTTAACTCGCGAATCGAGCTGGGTTTGGTTCGAAATTTCAAAGGTCCGCACACCTCATTCTTAAATATTTATATATGTTCTAAAAACTTGTCTGTTCATAAATGAAGTTTTCATTTTTTTCGCGTGCATAATATGTAACATTAACTGTTCTTATTGTATCCTAAATGCTTTCGCCACATCACATGTTATGTTTATAGCCTTTCAAGCCGTCTTTGGTCTTCCCTTCTGATTTTTGAACGCCATCCTTGCTTGCCACACTCTTTTCACTGATCTTTTTCCCATATTCTCAGAAGTTATCCGAACCACTTGAGTTGCTGTCTTAACCACTGACTGCACTTCTAAGTCATGTCTTACACTATCGTTTCTCAATCTATTTTTGTGATGTTCTTCACTAAACATAAATATGACATTTATGTTGCTTTTATTAGGTTTTTCATGGCTTTGGTCAATATTCAGTTTTCACTACTCTATATCAGCACTGGGAACATGGATTTACACATGCTTATTTGTGTTTGTTATCTCTCTTCCACTCATGAAAGAACTTCTCAGCATCTGCTATATCATTGTTAACTGTTTTGTTTATTTCAGCATCTTGTTTGCTATTCGCTTGCAATTGCACTCCCAATTAAATAAGGTCACAATCTTAATTCTGGGAATAAAATAGCAAGTTTATATCAGTAAATGTACCACAAAAAGTATCTAGGCCACCCTGGAACGCTGAATAAACATGGCACATTTTGTGGATTAGCGATGATGGAAAACGAGTTTCCAACCAGGGGACATTAAAATTTAGTTGCTGCAATAGAGCTGGGAGTCAATAACATTATTGACCAATTTGTACAAAAACATTAAAGAGTTACATATTCTATGTTCCTTCAGACTCCACAAATCGAAACACTGAAAATCACATGGTGGAAAGTAAATACAAGAATATTGACCATTCACTTTATAATAGAGAAATTTTATTATCATATTATTTTAAGTTATTCCTTTTATATCAAGTAGGCAATATGTTTCTTACTGGGAATATGGACTGAGAGGAAAGTAATGCAATTTCGTTATTCTGGGTACATAAGAAAATTGTCTGTACAAAGGTTGTATTAAAGAATGAGATTAAAAAATCTCCAGGAAAGACAAAAAAGACAGTCAGATGTCACCTTGGTGGAACAAGAGGTGCTAAGACTCCGGGCAATATAAATCCGCTACTACAACACACTCCTCTTGGAGGTTCTGCGAGAGTATTTCTGATTTACCTAGCGGATCCACAAGATGTGTGATCGGTAAAGCGATTAGGTGGCTCCTTTACACACACAGAAAGAAACCTTAGAACTCTCAGCACATACTAACTACTCAGATTACTCGATTCTGAAGGACCATATAGTGACGACTGGCCAGTTGCTAGGAAAAGAATAACAGTTTCAGCAGTAGAATGTGTTGTTAAAAAAATTTCAGCCATTTAAGTCACCAGGGTAAGATGAAGTGATTCCAGTTATGCTTCAAATCTGTCTGGATATTCTCCTTCCTTTCCTCATTAGGTTGTAGACAGTCGGGCTGGCTTGGAGCTATATTCCAAGGGGAAGTGTCAACACAATTTTTTTATTTTTTTTATTTCGACAACACACCACGAGGGCTTACAGCCTAAATACTATTGTACCGTGGGTGTCGACAAGGAGGAAAGAGGCAACTTGTTAATTCTGGACTTGAAGGTTTGGAGGTTCGGGGGAGAAGGAAAAACATGTGCCGGCAAGGAATTCCACAACTTGGAAGTCCTCGGGACAAAAGAGCAGGCATAACAAGATGTTCTATGTCTGGTGACCTGGACAGTAAAACAGTGCATTCGCTCTGTTCCCCTGGAGGAACTATGGAAGAAAGCTCCTCTGAGCAGTGCCCGTGCAGATATCTATAAAAGAGAGAGGGGTCACCAACGGCACGTCGGTGGGCAAGGGATGGCAGCCTTTGGGTGATGGTAGGGTCACCGATGAGACGCATGGCTCTCTTCTGAATGGAGTCCAGGATAGCGAGTGTAAAAGCGGCAGCAGCACCCCAGATGTGGGAGCAGTATTCGAGGTTTGGTCTTATTTGTGAAGTATATAAGGTATAGAGATTAGCTGGTGAAAAGTATTTGTGAGCCCGGAATAGGAAACCTAATTTCTTAGCAGCCGCTTCTGCAATTGATGTGACATTTTGGTGCCAATTAAGATTTCGATCCACAGAAATGCCAACAAGTGAAAAGAACTCATTGAATAACTTGGTTGTTTATTGTGATGGGTCTAGGGCTGGTGTATCTGTTATGAGAAAGAAAGCAAAACTGTGATTTGGTGGGGTTAAATTGTACAAGATTTCTACTTCCCCAGTCTAATATTTTTTGGAGATACACAGAGACAGAACCCTCCATGTGTCTGCGATCCTCATCTAATTGGGCTAAAGAGACAGGCTTAGAATATTGTATATTTGAGTGGAGGGTACTGTCGTCCGTGTAACTGTGAACTGGGTTGGATGTGCTAGAGAGGAGGTCATTGATGTGGAGAAGAAACAAAGTAGGGGCTAAAGCTGAACCTTGAGGAACTCCTGCATTGATTGGATACAGTTTAGAGGAATGGCCATTCACACAACAGAAATGCTCTGATTGGAGAGGAAATTTGCTGTCCAGGTACAGAGTTTTGGTGGTAGGCCATAGGCCGGTAGCTTATTAAGCAGCGCTGCATGCCAGACCTGGTCGGATGCTTTGGATATGTCTAGAGCGACAATCTGGGATTGACTGTGTAGTTCCATAGACTTGTTCCACGAATGGGTGACAAAGGAAAGGAGGTCGGCAGTTGATCTGCGCTGACAGAATCCATACTGCCTGTCGTGGATTAGACTATTTTTCAAGAAATTTTAATAATTAGGTGTTTATATACTTTTCCATCACTTTAGAGACGACTAAATGGAGAGAAATAGGTCTGTAGTTGCTAGGAAGTGCTTTGGATCCTTTCTTGGGGACGGGTTGTACTCGAGCAGTTTGCCAGTTACTAGGGAATATGCCTCTATTGTAAGATGTCTGAAACAGACGACTCAGAACAGGAGCAAGTTCTGGTGCGCATTTCTTGAGAACAATTACTGGGATCTCGTCAAGGCCAGAGGCTTTCCTGGTATTAAGAGAAGAGAGCATCTTTCGTACCTTTTTAGTTTTGAAAATGATATCCGTCATTTTATGCGCGACATTGGGGACTGTTGGTGGTTGAATATTTGGAGGTGGGTTCAGAGTAGAATTGCCGGCGAACAACGAAGCAAAAAGTTCAGCCTTGCCCAGGGCGGTAGAAACAATTTCATCCCCTGAGACAAGAGGTGGGAACGTAGTAAGAAGGAGATCCAAGGGATTTGAGCTGTGTGTTGGGATGTGAGGAAAGTAAGTAGGTTGCTGAACCATATTGGCTAAAGAATTGCTGACTGCAAAGGCCTCCGCTGTTCTTCCTTGTGGATCGGTTTTTGAAGATCCTATCCATTCCTTATTATGAGCATTGAAGTCACCAAGATTAGTGACCTCAGAGGAAGGATATTCAGAAATGAGATGGTCGGTTTTTTTTAGAAAGGTAGTCAAAGAGCTAGACAAGTTGTTGCCAGAAGGTAACCGGTAAATGGAACAGATGAATTTAGTTGCAGCCTTGAGAGAGAGAGTTTTATCCATAGTATGTCTTTTCTTCCAGCTTCTAAATTAGGGAGTCTGGTGCAGGGTAGATTGCTACGGACATATGCACACACGCCTCCATGCAATCTAAAGGAAGTAAGGAGCTCATACCCTGGGAAATTAAGGTGATTAGTGGCTGTTTTGGCACAGATTTGAGTTTCCGTGAGGAAGGGGAGTTGGGGCCTATTAGCCTGGAGGAAATGGTGGATGGAGTTCCGGTTAAATCCCTTAACATCCACCACTATGCCTAACAAACTGACAATTCTACCAAGCTAGCATTCAACAACCTTGTCAAGAAAATCACACAGGGGGGTAGCGGTGGATAAACTTCTTGACAAAGAAGAAGCACTCAAAAATGCAACTCCCTCTATTAGAGGTGGTTAGCTTCAGAGCTACGAGTCTACAAGTAGAAGTATTATCTCCCCTGTTTGATGCCTCTTCGTAGGTGATTTGTTAGCCATCCTCAAACTGTGGGAGGTTGAGGTACACACATATGCGGACGATCTCGTCATATTGGTTAGAAGTAAACTTAAAGGGGAACTTTAAAATACACTTCAGGAGATACTAAACGTAGTGCACTGATGCCAAAGTGAACAGATGTCTGTGAACCCTCAAAACCATCATTGCCCTATTCACCAGTAGAAGGTTACCCAAATTAATATGGCTGTTCTGCTCACTTCTGAGCTTACTTTTTAACCTCAAGTTGACTGTGTAGTTCCAGATGTATAAAATTGTGTGGTTTGTATGTGTCTTGCTGATAGAATGGCGAAAAATAATAAGCTTTGAACTCCAGCAGAAAGTATTTCCAGCTCCATAGTGAAGTTTGCTATTTCAGTACCAGCGGCTGGTTGGCTTGGTCAATATCTGTGGCAATGTTCTTATTAGGGCATCTTCGGGGACCTGGTATTGTCCTGCAAGCTGGGTTATCTCATCTAGAAACGGGGTCTGATTACCCAACAAAGACTATATTTCACTTTCAAACCTGATTCAGGACTTCTTGGTCACCTAAGGGGGACATGAGAGGGATATCAGCCAGTCTGAAGCTGACGTGTGGAGTGACTCCTAGTCGTCAGTGTCGAGCGCTGAGATGCGGTTTGAAGGGTCGTAGTTCGAAATAAGAATTCTTAACCTAACAACTCAAGGTTATCCAGCAGCGGTAGTATGTCTGCCAGCACCAGCGTCGAGGTGTACTTTGAAGCATCACAATTAACATCCTGACAAGCCTCCATGGTACTACATAGAGTGATTGCATGTGGCCACTGAGGCAACTCAATGTGGCAAGCATTAATAGGATTAAACAGATTAAGATTAAACAAAACATTATAGAACAAGAATTTTTGTTATATTTTTAATTGTAGAATAAATATCTGAATGCTATTGAATGAATGGTCTTATCTCGAAATAGTATAAGGAATCGAATAAGATTATTTTTAGCCACTAACAAGATTGGTGAGTTGGTAACTGAAAAGAGGCGGGAATCTACTAACCTAATTATAAAGTTACAAGAACAGTGTATATATTTGTGTACAATGATATTGCGTGCTAATTTATCTTTTAAATACATAGTTACTTTTTGTTAACAATTTGTGAAAAAAACATGCCAAATATCTTTCAAGAGTATTAGTTTTATTACCTCTTATGACCCACAACAAGAGTATTCCAAGCACTTGTTCCTAATGGATCTATGTGAATACCAGTTCCAGAGCGTGCTGGTCCCATTACAAACCAACGATATGGTGGTCTACGATTTTCACCAACATACTTAAACAAATCATCTCGAAAATAATAGGGCACTTCATAGTCTTCTAATATTTTATTACTCCGACGATGCTGGAAAATAATAAGTATATGTTATTATATATAACTCATCTAAAGTTTGAGTCATTTTATAATTTAAAACTCATATGTAAACTCCAGATCTCAGAAGTTTTAATGGTATGTATTTACTGAATAGTCTCAATCAATTGGAAAAAACAATTTATTAACTAGCGACGGTTGTGCTTCCATCAAAGTATTTTTTTTAAGTTATTATAGGCTTAAAGTTTTAAATTTTCACTAAGAAAGAAAAGACAACCTTACAGTACATGTAAAATAAAAAGCCTGGACGCAGCAAGTGCGTTATGGTAGTGAATTTTCATAGAAATGATATGGCACAAAATATTTTATCATAACTTTTTTTTCTTGTAACATAGAAACCTAAATTTTGGTGTATAGTTTACTTTTTATATCGTAAACCTACCGACCAAATTTGGTTATCATAGCTTTTGTATGTTTTGAGATACAAATTTTTTTCGAATGAAAAATCAAAATTTTTCCGGAAAACCTCGTCTGATTTTCCTGACTAACGAACTTGTCCAAGCCATTTACAAAAGAAAGGTACATGCCAAATTTTATCAAAATGGGCCCATTATTTTTTGAGTTATTGGTGTGATACATACAAACAAACAACATACATACATACATACATACATACATATATATATATATATATATATATATATATATATATATATATATATATATATATATATATATATATATATATATATATATATATATATATATAAACATATAAAAGCTGAAACTGACCCCGGATATGGGTTCTAGGGGTCCCAGTTCGCGCTGATTTGCAAATTCAAGTCAGGATCTCCCCATTAGTGCATTTTTTCTACGAAAATTCATTAAAAACCCATTGACCTAAATTTTTATCTAACTATTTGACAAATAATTATCCATCACCTCTAACGAAATGTAAAACTTTACCACAACTTGTATAAAATGAAATGTATTATTCACCAATACCTACAAATCTTTTAGTACAAAAATTCTACAATAAAATGGAGTGGTGATGAAAGTTTATTTCTACTTAAGATTGATATACAGTGTGTAAAATCAAAATTGAATAAATTCGTTATTTCGGTTACTGTACATTCTTATAAAAAATCCCGAAACACTTCAAATTTAAATTATAAATTGACATTTTTCAACGTGAAAATGCGATGCCTACCTTCAACCCCCTTCGAGTGACAGGTACAACCCCCAATTTTTTTAAAGGGGCAGTCTAGGCTTGTGATATGTCGTTTGAAAGGTCTGTGCATTCTCTATTCAAAAATGTTATCGTTTTCAAGTTTATTGCAACAATAAAGATAGAATAAAATAAAATCATGTGGTTACCGAAATTCGCTACAATACAATAAAAAACTAAAATGTAATGTAAAATGTAATAAAATGTAAAACACTAAAAATAAGTATGAATGTCAATAAAGTAGATGTTCAAAATGTTCACCGCGAACACATTGTCAACACCCTAATCTTAAATTAAACTGTCTTCTAACATTATTTAACGTATCAGGCGTGATCGACCTAATCGCAAGCGTTATTCGATCTTTTCAGTCATTTAAATCAAAAGGCTTAGTTTTGTACACAATGCGCTTCACAAATCCCCATAAAAAGAAATCTAATAAAGTAAGATCAGGTGATCACGCTGGCCATTCTATCGATCCTCATCTCCCTATCCACCGATTGGGAAATATTGCATCGAGGTACTGCCGGACATTGAGTTGGTAATGTGGTGGTGCTCCATCCTGCTGAAACCATATCGTATTCACTGGAACTTGGGGATTTCCTGGATCAGGATCTAAATTTGCCAAAGTTGGAATGACATCATTTTGAAGTAGTGCCAAATAATTATCGCCATTCAAATTACCCTCAATGAAAAGGGGACCAATGATATGGTTTACAACAATCCCTGCCCAAACATTAACCTTCTGAGGGTATTGCGTGTGTTCTTCTCTCATCCAGTAAGGATTTGTCGTTGCCCAGTAGTGACAACTTTGCCGATTAGCATGACTGTTAAGTGAAAAAATGCACTCATCAGAAAACATAACGTCTTCTAATTGAATAATATTGTTATCCAACATGTCCATCATTCACTCACAAAAATAAGTTCTCCTATCAAAATCGTCTTCCATGAGCTCCTGAGTATGTATCATTTTATAGGGATGCATTTTATTTTCCCTTAATATGTTAACTATCGATGCATGGCTAGTATCAAATGTAGTAGATGCCTGTCTAGCTGATGTATGTGGGTTTTCCACAAATTCAAGCATCACATCTAATTTGACTTCATCACTCAGTGCATTGGCTGCTTTTTTTAATCTGCCTTACATGACCAAACTTGCGAAACTGCTTCTCTATTTTACTAATTGTTCCTTGGGATATAGGCGGTAAATCAGGAAATTTCTCATGAAATAGACGAGTTACTTTATGTTGTATTCAGGTTTTATCTCCGTAACCAATCATTTGTATAACTGTTATTTTATGCATTTCCGTTAATCTAACCATTTTTCAGAATTGAAGTTAACGAAATTCAAATTAAAACTATAATACTCACAATTTAAATGACAACTTATAATTACAAAACAATTTGGTTAGGCATTTTAAACACACTAACATTGCCTCGGAAACTCTTTAATGTATTTTTAATGGATGCAATGTAAAAAGCACATTATTATGGTTTTTGCTTACTTTCTTATCTTCAAGACCTAAACGGGAAATAAGTTTTGCGTATACTAATTACAATATTGTAATAAGTTTTGAGTATTTTATAGCGAATTTCGGTAACCACATGATTTTATTTTATTCTATCTTAATTGTTGCAATAAACTTGAAAACGATAACATTTTTGAATAGAGAATGAACAGACCTTTCAAACAACATGCCACACGCCTATACTTCCCCTTTAAAAATTGGGGGTTGCACCTGTCATTCGAAGGGGGTTGAAGGTAGGGATCGCATTTTTACGTTGAAAAATGTCAATTTATAATTTAAATTTGATGTGTTTCGGGATTTTTTATAAGAATGTACAGTAACTGAAATAATGAATTAATTCCATTTGGCTTTTACACACTGTATAGGGTAATTCATTGGTAAGTGTATATACTTCACCTACAAATGTAGGTCACTTGGGTGATTCCGTAGCACCTATTGTTAGTGGGTAAATAATCCTTAATCACCAAGGTATAGGGTGTTTTATTGATTTTGGTTATTTTTGTCGTGGACCATAATTTCTGAACCACTAGGTTTAAAGAAGCAAAATTTGGTATATATATTTTTCTCAATCAGCGATATCGATTTCTCAATTTAGCAGAATCAAAATACAGGTCAGGTCTGAAAAATGTGTTATACCTCAACAAGAACATCCGGTATCGAAAATTTTAAAAATATGTTTTAGGATTTGAAAAGAGCATAAAAAATAAGGCAAATACATTACATTTTCAAATTGCACGTCTCAGTTTTCTGTTCACTTTTTTTATGAAAGGAAACTCTACAAAACTAAGAACCGAGTATCTCACATAAAATACGGTTTTCTCTTTATAATTGACTACAGGTTAGTACAAATATTCATATTTAATAAAAAGCTATGCATATAACTTAGCCCTGAAAAGTATTTACACATAAATTTGAAATTCTTTGAAGAAGACTTTGATTACAACAATTAAAACTTCAAACAATCAAGTGCGTTGTCAAATTTCTGACAGTTAATAATTTCTTAAAGGTTGAGCTACACTGTGTGTAAACTTTTGTCACTTAAATAATAATAATAATAATCTTCAAAGAAAAATGCTCAAAATTTCTCGAACAGAGAATATGGAGATATGTTGTATGTTTACAGGTTTTGTGATGTAAATTAGCGAACGGCTGCCAGAGAATATGCTAAAAGATTTCCGGGACATCGTATACCAAATTACCAGACTTTTTCCAAAATGTTTACTTATTCCAAAGAACATGCACAATTTCCAACTGCAAAACGAACATCAAGAAAAATACTATTTAGAACGTGAAGAATTTTTATTAAGTACGGTTGAAAATATATCCTAAGATAATCACCCGAGGAATTGCAAGTGCATTAAATATTCTACAAGCACAAGTTGTATCTCAATAAATATTACTACTATTAGTATTACAATCTACTGTTTGGCGAAAATTAAAAAAACATCGACTTTACCCTTCTCATATGCAAGTAGTCCAATGGCTGCAGCTAGAAGGTTATGTTCTTCACTTAAATTTTAGTCAGTGGATTATTAGAAACTGAAGAAATGTAAGTAAGATATGGTTTACTGATGAGGCGCAAATTACAAGAGATTGTGTGTTTAATTCCACTAACTCACACGTTTGGTCAAAAAATAACCCCTATTCTGTATGGCAGTCAAGATCGCAACATAAATGTTCTATAAATGTTTGGTGTGAGATAATGGCCATTTAATTGGACCATAATAAGTATGACAAAGTATGACAAATCAAATTATTAAATATTTCTATCCAATTTATATTTCGACTCAGAGTAGTTGTATTAAGATACAGTGTATGGCCATAATATTATTTACAAGATGCATAACTCAAATAAGAAAAAGCAAAAGACTGAAACTAATTGCTTGTTCTTGGGCTGTTTCTTGGACAAAAGGTAAATTAAACAGTCACAGAGCAGTTTTAGTAGATGCAGAAAATATCTAATATACAGTAGTCTCATTATTTTGAGTTAAACTTGATGCTGGTAGCTCAGATGATACGGATCAAAAGTGAATCGATACGAAGAGTGTCACTGGAATTGTTTCCATAGCTTCCGAGCAGTTGTGTAATGTTTAATTCCACGTAATTTAATACATTACATGATGCATATCAATTAAATATTATTACATTCGGAAAGTCATCTGCAGTTATGAATGTAAAAAGTAGTAACCTCGGTGGTTCAGGGGTAAGAACGTGTGCCTCTGAACCGAAGGGTACTGGGTTTGATCCCAGGGTACTCCTTTCACTTTTTCAGTACAAACTGTAAAATTAACATAAACCGAGGTTCTGGCATTGTGTCTGAGCAAGTTGAATGTCTGCATGTTCCGCCCTTCAGAGGGGACGTAAAGCCGTATGTCCCGTGTCCATGCGATGTTGGGCACGTTAAAGATCCCTACCCTCCTTACAGAAGGGCAGGGGTTCGGCAAAATTTCCAGGATAGTAAGGTGAAACTGCTCCCTGGCGTCGGTGATTGGCCATAGTCGCGGAAATAGGCCGACGTAAAAGAAACAAATAATAATAATAATAATGTAAAAAGTACCTAATATGCTCTTGGGTTGAGTCATGTTCACATTGATTTAAATTTCTCTTATGTCTAGAGTCTAGATCTATGTGTACTAGTATTGACTTTTATTTATTTATTCCTTTACATAACCATCCAAAAGGTTATCATTCCAAATTAAGAATGTACTTATTTACACATAATAATAATACATAGAAAAACAAAAGAAATTACAAATTACTTCTAAGTTTTTACACTACACAAGAAAATATCAAGCTTATACTCCAGTTTAGAATAAATATTGCACATCTGATATAATTGAGATGATTGCAGCAGACATGTACGAACAAGCTGAAGGCAGATAAAATGTTCTATGAAAACAACCCCCCAATGAAGCACATTGCATTAGTTTGCTCAAGTAAGGTAGGGCAATCCCAAAGACAATTCGTTTGTTTATACAAAAAATATTAATAGGCTGCACTTCCTACATGTCTCAAAAATATGCAAGTCAAAGCGATTCAGCATGTTATCTTGCAGAAATCCCAGGTGAGGATACCCCACCATCCTCACAGAAGCGAAGATATTTCAGGAACATCCTTTAACCTGATTCTAGGTTGGTATTGTAGGCACTAAGTGAGAGACAACATACAGGCAAACCATATTCTAGAAGGGATCTGGCAAGACAACGATAAATAACAAAAGGCTGTCAAATAAATTAGGGCTGCTTCTTGTGAGAAATAAAAGTGTTTTAAAACAAAGTTGACAGTAAAGCAAAGTTGTTCATAGTATGGATGAAAAGAAAGAATAGGAACAAACACAATTTTGTGGTCACAGATGGTGGAGGGACGAGTGAACACATGTCCCTGTAAATTATAGTTGAATGCAAGTGGTTGCTAATTTCTTATGGAAGACCACCTACCAAGAGCGTCTAGATTCTTCTGCTGGTGCACACGTATTATCAACATCTGAAATTGGTAAGAAAATCTTGATATCAGCTACATAGATTGGGAATATCCAAACATTATATTTGATGGGAGTCATGAAAATACTAAAGACTAGCGGCCCAAGAATGGAACCATGTGGCACTCCAGGTCATACTTTATAAAAGTTTGATCTGACACAGTCTAATAATGTTGTGAGAATATTGTGGTTATGATGATCGAAAGTCTTGGATCGATCAGTATATACAACGTCAACTTGTAAGGCTTTGTTAAAGGCATTTGCAATAAATTGTATTGAGCTGATCAACTTGTCATAGTTGACCTTCTAGAAAGGCAACTATGCCAATGCACTGATAGTTTGTTCTTAATGTGGAATATGATCCTTTAAAAGAGACAGGTCTCAAAAATGTTACAAAAGACATACAGTATTATTATGAGGGGATAATTAGGTGGATTGGGGCAATCTCCTGCTAAAATAAAATAAGAAAAGCTCTGTCTAGTTTCCAAAGGGTAGGAAACATGTCAGTTTTTAATACTAAGTTGAATATCTTCCTAAGAGGTAATATGAAGACATATAAACAGTCCCTTACCAAGAAACCAGACATTAGATGAGGACAACAAAATAGATTTAGCCTGATTTTCTTAACAGCTGTAACAATTGCATTATCTGAAAAGTTGTCCACAGAAAGGGTGGAGACATTATTAAAGACAAAGTCAGTCAGAAATATTTGTATAATTAGCAGTTGATCTAAAACATCCAGAAAAAAACATGTTAAGAATGAAACTTATTAGAAGAATACAAAAACTTTGAGGATCTGATCTAGCATCCATCTCAACTCTATGGAAGTAGTTCAGTCTGGAAAGCCTGATGTCACCTGTAAGCTTCTGTCAGAGCTCCATGACTTTATTGAGAAACTCAATATTTTTAGTGTTCTTATACTTGCACTAAAAAGAATATTTGTGTTTGATACTCAATTTTATTTATTTAGAAAACCAAGGGGGGTTTTGATTCATAGTTACGGGTGAAGTGTCCATAACGAAAAGGTCAGAGTTTATAAATTCTGGAGTAGAAATGATCGATCATTGAGTGAACTCATGAAATTCAGCCTGATCACCCAATCTGCATATAAGGCAGAAAAATTACATTTTTGAAAATTATAGAATTCACAATTGAAATTACCACCAGCGATGAAGAAAATGCTGAACCTGACAAAACCAAACTGAACGAGTAAAGGGTATGATGCACATCACAGGTGAATCATGAGCCTCCTCACCAGAACAGGATTGAGAAGAAGAGAAATTTCTATGTGATTGGTAAACAATACAATTGTTCTTAAAGTGTTCAATGTCTTGAAAGTCACCATCCAGTCAAGTTTCAGAAAAAGCACAGCTGTGCCTATGAACAGGCAAAATCATACACAAAACAAATTGGTTTTAAGGCCTCTTGATGTTTTGGTAAAATATAATAAGCTCCTTTCTTACCATAGAGTTGACAGAAAGATGTTAACTTTTTTATTACTTATTGTATGAGGGATACCGATCTTTTGAAAAAAGATTGATTTTTGGAATCGATCTAGATCGAAACAAGGAAGATCGATCCATGATTAAATCGATATGTATAAGATTGATTCTGTGGAAATCAATTTTATTTCCATTATCGAATAAAAATATCTAACATATAGTTGTCGGGTTATTTCTAATTTACAGCACCTTCAAGTTATGTTTCACAAATGTCACCACATACTACTACTAAGTACAAAACAAACTATTCATGTTAGCTAAGCAAACTATTGATGTAGTTTGTCCTTTGCTACTAATCAAAGACTGTTAAAATTGAGATTTGAAAATTTAGAATCAAATTTGTTGTTTAAATATATTAAAAGATCAAAGGATTGATCATTTGAAAATTTTCGATTTAAAATATAAATCGCAACATTAAAAAATCGATTCGTAAAATCGATATTTTTTATGTAAAGTATCGACTCTCGAAAATATTGATTCAGAATCGGCATCCCCAATTGTATGTACATATTATGAACAATTGCATTGAGGCAGATGAAACAGCCCACTTCATTTTGCTTCATTCATAACCATGGCTAATCTTTGGCTTGAATAAAACATAAGCTCAGATAAATAAGACTTGAAATAACAGCACTCTACTTTAATTAAAAAACTACCTGAAGATTCAAAGCACAAAAAGGTAGCCAAAAAAAGTAGAAGGTTATAGATTTCAATTTGTTATGTTAAAGTAATTTATACAACATACAAATACGAACCTCTCCAAAATTGCTATCAAAAATATACAAAGGACTATCATCTTTAGTATTGAGCAGGTAATATACATAATATTTCATCTTTAGCTTAACATTATACCCTTCATTGTCTTCACCACATTTAAATTTTTGATTACGATACTTTTTGGCTAACTTTTCTGAAGTCCATTTCTGGTTAGCTTTCCAACCTTTTTGGCAACCGGTGATAACCACTGGTTTATAAGGAAGCTCATATTTTGATATAAATTCTCTTTGTGAACATTTGGATTCATCAATACGTTCACAGTTGTCTTTAAATTCCCAAAAACGAGCGAAAATACTAGCATAGCCTTGTTGAGTCCATGATTCTTTCGTACTCAATTCTAAAACAGAAAATTAAAGAACAGTTTGATACAGGTATATCATTCTCTACAGAATTTTTAAATAGGTTAGGTGGTGAATTTTATAAGGTACCTACCTGGTCGTGCCTTTTTCTTTACATCTTTAATTCTTTTACGAGCTCTGTGGGCAAATTCTGCATCATCCATTCCTCTCACTATGAATAAAATCTACCCTATTTAATGTTGACTTAGAAATTACAACTACTTATGAAACGAAAGATAAACCAATAACCGTATTTCTACCTTAATGACGAACTTAAGAAGAAATCTGAACTAAAATCTAAAATCTAACTTTTAACTGGCGACAATAATTTTATTTTTACATATGGTAAACCTGTTGCTACGTTGCCTGATTTTGCACATGGCTATGTGCATGTTATCTAATCACAAAACAAAATTCCTTGTTTTAGCTTTTAATTATGCAAACTGATGTCAGGGAAAGTCAGGAAGGTCAGTTCATGCAGCATTATGATTAAACAGCGCCTCAGACAGGTCTTTGATTTCGTAAAACGGCAAAACACAAGCAACCGGTAACACTGACGACGTAAGAATCAGGTTCAAATTAGAATTACGCTGCTGGCGCCTGGCGAACACGCACTCTGTATACACCTTATCTGGTTTTCTAATTTTAAATATAGTTATTTATCTATACTTTACAAAGATATGCTTATATCAAACTTTTTATTTCCGCCCATTAGCTTATTTCTAATTAGGTGAAAAAAAATAACGATTATTATCTTTCGTTTCAAATTCCTGAACTATAGCTGTATGAAAAACATGTGAACGTAAAATGCCCACGTCATAATTAAATCAACTACATGTCTCTTTCGATATAACAGTAAGTAAAATGCCAATTAAGCTATTAGGCTTATGATAGATATTTTTCTTTAAATAATCATAAGCCTCAATTAATAAAAGCAGTTTGCAGCACTTGATCGACGATTGCCAGCATATGTTTTATGTCAATGCTCTGCAGCTTTGCGCAGGTACACAGGATCGGAGAACCTACACTTTATAGTGAGTTTTTAATAACGAAATTGGGAAAACTCGATTAAGTGACACTTAAGTCACGCAAGCATAACATTGCAACTACTTCCATTATCATCTTAAATAGAGCTTAGAGTTATACATGAATTGTGATTTATTAAATCATTCGAATCAACGTGAAAAGAAAAACAGATATAATACAAAAGGTAAGAGCCTCGGTGGTTCAGAGGTAAAAACGTGTGCCTCTGAACCGAAGGGTACTGGGTTCGATCCCAGGGTTCTTCTTTCACTTTTTCAGTACAAACTGTAAAACGTTAACATCGACCGAGGTTCTGGCATTGTATTTGAGCAAGTTGAATGTCTGCACGTTCCGCCCTTCGGAGAGGGCGTAAAGCCGTCGGTCCCGTGTCCATGTGATGTTGGTCACGTTAAAGAACCCTACCCTCCTTAGAGAATGGCAGGGGTTCGGCAAAATCTCCAGGATGGTGAGGTGAAACTGCTCCCTGTCGTCGGTAATTGGCCATAGTCGCGGAAATAGACCGACGTTAAAGAAACAAAACACACACATACACACACACACATAAAAGGTATAGAATAAATTATAGTCAACTAACTGCTGTGAGAAACAGTAAATAATAAAATAGATTAGTGGCGCATCGCAATATAGAGAAAGAAACAATTTGTCTATATCACTAAGTGAAGATTGTAACCTGTGATGAGCACTGATAAGTACACTACTCAAATCACCACAACACATTTTTAAAAAAAGACCTGACAATCGTTCTATTAACAAAGTTAGTGTCATCAGAGGATGAAAAATTCTAACTACTTTAAAAACTAACATCACTTTATATATCGGATCTTAGGTAAAGAGACCGAACTGATATGGGAAACTAATCGCAGGCAAATTCTGCAGTGTATTTTTATCGCCGGACGAGGTATTTGCACTGTCCCTACTAACTTATCTAAAAGGTGTCCATCTCTAATAATTTTGGGAAGGTTCAACGACAACATAATTATCATAGTTTCCTTTGGCGAAAAAATCTGTATTCTTATGTTATCTTTATGACGTGTTGAAACGTGGGAATCTGTTTGACAAAGCAATCGATCAGGTGACTTGTAATTGGCGGTGGTGAAACGTTCATACATTTTTTGTTGTAACTATATATCGCAATATATATATATATATATATATATATATATATATATATATATATATATATATATATATATATATATATATATATATATATATATATATTATTATTATTATTATTATTATTATTTTATTAAGTTCATATTATCTTCATTAACGTGATGATTATTATCTCATATATGTCGGGCGTCGGAAGATCTATCTATATGGTACCGTAAGGTAATTGGGCTAAGTGTCTTTGAATCTAATTCCAATCGATCTTTTTGTTTGCCCGACGTACTTAAGATTACAATCTTTACAACTTATTTAATAAATTTCGGACATTTTGTCCGTGCTATCATTGTCTTTTGGGTTACCTAGCAAGTTTGGAAAGACACAATGATGAATAGTCAAATCATTACATTGTGGTAGAATATATGAGTTACAATGTATACAATATCGTAAAACTCCTTTATTATTTGTTTACGATGGAAGATACATATTTTAAAGTGAAGTTTTGCCGACGGAGGTAATTAGGTGTATTCCTATATATTTTTGTTGACAAAATCAATAAAAACTCATTTTAGAATTTAATTTAAAAAGTTCCAAGGAAATTAACTGTAACAGCGTATGAACTGGCAATGTTGCTTTCCTGCAAATGTCAATTTCTAATAATAATAGTAATTTAACCTTTAGGTGGCCGGATCTTATTTACCTTAGAATAGAATAGAATATTAATTTAACCAAACTGTCATTTGCCATAAAATATGACATAACCCGTATTGAGAAAAATCAAAAATAACAACAAAAACAAAAGTAAACTATCGTCATGTGATTACATTTGCATTTTTGGAATGTAATTCTCAATAACTACAGTGATAACGCTCGCCAATAACGCATTTCTTGCTAAAGCGATTAAAGATTAGTTATGGATTCTCCTTATGTAGTTCCAATAATCCCCTACAATTTACGCAAAAATGAAACAGTCATACAGGTAGCAGAAGCCTTAAACCATTTGACCAATGTAACCGAATCAGTTTTTAATCGTATCAGCAAAAGGGTGGATAGCAATAACGAAAAGATTAACGAAATATCTGCAAGAATCGATAAAGTGAACAATAAAATAGTCAAACTAACTGGAGCAAAAAAAGCAACACAGGTGTTTTCTAGTTGCAAGTATCCAGCAACTGAAGTAAACAGGCAATATATATCGTTATTTGCAAACGCTGAGCCAGTTAAACTTATTCGCAATAAAGTAAAACATACCAATTTTGTCTCTAATGATGAACCTCTTGAGAAACTACAACTATATCACGTTAAAGTTAAAAGCAATGATGAAAAAACTAATCTAGTTGGATTAGGTGAAATACCAGAAAATGTGAATTATGTTAATGATGTACTGCTGTATAATACAGGTAAAAATTTGTATAAGAATTTTGTTATGTCAGATGCACTTGATTTTACACAGCAAGTAAGAAAGCAAGAAAGCATAGAAACATCTACTATTGAAGCTGCACCGTATTCTATAACCGAAAGGGCCAACCAGGCAAGGTCAACAGTGCAACCCTATTTATATTCACCAAATTTAGGAGAAGTACCTTCTTTGGATGTACCATTAGATTTACCAGATCTACCTGGTATTGCAGATGACCTTCGTTATGAAAAAGATGAAGGACCAGGAATTGCACCTTCAGTTGCAGCTACACCACTTTATTTAGATCTTCCCTCAATCGAACCACCAGCTAAAGTTAAAGTAGAGCAAATTCAAGAAGAGCACCTTCCTCTCCCACCTCCCCCAGCAGTTACTATAATCAAAGAAAAAGAAGAACCTAAACCTGTGCCAGTCACAGTGCGAGAATCTCCAGAGAAACAACTTATGTCTGGAGAAATTGTTATGGATGTTCAGGATAATGTTACTTTACCACCTACGTCTGATCAACCAGCTTCTAATGTATTAAGTGTTCAGCCACCTGATTTACATACAGGAGCTCCTCCCACTGTAGATGTTCATACAAGTCTTATGGAGGCAATTCGTAAAGCTGGTGGGGCCAAAAATGCTAAATTAAAATCAGTAGACAAGGAGAAACAAGAAACAAAAAAAACATCAGTAAGTATATCCATACAAAATACTATATTGTTACGTTTGTGACACTGATTCATTTTAATGGTGTTTAATACAATGTCAGTTACATGTAGACCAACTGTGGATGTATAAATTTAAGACATTTACATCAAGTTAATACTATTCTTATCTTAGGCTTGCTTCTCTTTGCAGAGTTATGTATATTACAAGTGACTTATTTTTCCAGTGGATTTCTGTGAAAGTACAATGTAAGCTGCTCTTCTGTTCTCTTAGCTTTTCAATTTGATGAACAGGAGGCTTTCAGTATAAAAGAGGATTTTGGCCCGGGTGTTGGTTGTGGGTGGTGGTTGTGCCCGTATGTTGGGCTGGACCCACCAGTATGCCTACCAAACTGGCAAATCTACTGAGTTAGCACTCAAAAACCTTGTTGAGAAAATCACACACTCCCTGGATAACGGGGAGGTGGCGGTGGCTGTATTTCTCGACATTGAAGGAGCATTTAAAAATGCACTACCTAACTCCCTCTATGTAGCTGCTGATGGGTGGAACCTGCTATTTGTGGTTGGATCGGTAGCATGCTGCACAATTGGACCATTATTACCTCATTGCGGGGGGAGGTGGTCAGCTTCAGGTCTGCGAGGGGGTGCCCACAGAGAGGTGTATTATCCCCTCTGCTTTGGTCCCTTTTTGTGGACGATTTGCTGGCTATCCTGGGTGGAGGTCCAGGCTGATGCGGATGACCTTGTCATAATGGTAAATCTGAAGAGGAACTTTCAAATACTCTTCAAGAGGCACTAAATGTAGTAAATGATTAGTACTGGAGGGAGCAGATGTCTGTGAACCCCCGCAAAACCATCATCGTTCCATTTACCCGAAGAAGAAGGTTGGACAAATTAAAACCACCTATTCTTATGGGGGAAACAATTCCATTTATGAAATAGGTGAAATATCTGGGGGTTACCATAGGCAAGAAGCTCAACTGGAACGAACTGTCCCTGTAGACATGCCGAAGAATCTGTGGAAATAACTGCGGAACAAGCCCGCAACAGATGTACTGGTTCTATGTAGTGGTTATCAGACCAATGATAACATATGAAGCTATAGTTTGGTGGCCTAAGGTACTTCGTGGTATCACGAGGGCCAAACTGGTTCAGCTACAGAGACGAGCTTGTTTGATGATAATGAACGCGATAAGCACCACTCCATCAGCCGCTCTGGAAGTCCTCCTAAACATTCGACACAAACCTCTTCACGTTTGGCTGGAGAGGGAGGCTAGGTGGACAACATACAGATTAAAACAAACGGCCGACAGCATGCCGAAGGCGATTCGCTTGGGAAAGATCAGACTCCTCGATGACATTGAGAGTCATGAGGTTCCGGCAATGGTCTCAGACCTGACGCCAATAAAGATAAGTAGAGGTCTGTCTTTTAAGATCGTCCATCCGGAAAGGGAGGACTGGAAATGAAATCAAACGACCCTATTGAGGGCAGATCTCTGCTGGTACACTGACGGCTCCGAAACCGATAGAGGGGCAGGAGCCGGAGCATATGGGAGCAACACCGATGCTAGAATATCATCTAGCCTCAGAAAGTATGCAACCATACACAAGGCAGAAGTGTATGTCATCGAAATGTGTGCAAGGGAAATTATACAAAACCATTGCACACACAAATCGATAAAAATCTATTCAGATAGCCAAGCTGCAATAAAGGCACTTGGTTCCTACCATTCCAATTCAAAAACGGTATGGAGCTGTAAATCTGCCCTCAATGAACTAGGCAGCTGCAATGAGGTGTCGCTGGTCTGGATACCGGGTCACTTCGACCTTGATGGCAATGTAGCAGCCGACACGCTTGCCAGGGGTGGTGCTCAGGAGGACTGTATCGGACCAGAACCTGTGCTGGGATATCATCATGCACAGCAAAATGCACTTTAAAGACCTGGACAGATAGAATGACAATCCAGCAATGACAAAATCTGCCAGGATTAGCACACTCCAAGGCCTTCATAAATGGCCTTTCAGAGTCAAGGGCTGAAAAACTTCTAGAGCTAAACAAACAACAACTGAGAACTCTAGTCGGCCTGTATACAGGACACTGCCGCTTGCGTCACCACATGCACTGAATTGGTCTCGGTCAAGAAGCTGAGTGCCGGTGGTGTGTGTACAGTGACGAAACAGCTGAGCATGTGCTATGTTCCTGTCCGGCTGCGGATTCAGAGGATCTGGGTCAACTTTCGCCCACAACAATTTTCAACCTCTGTAGGAGACTGGATTTGTTGGGCGAAATATAAGACAATTGGGCGTGAGCCACAATAGACCTTGGTTGCAGTGGAGGGACGGTTATGGCCCACTCACAAATTAACCTAACCTAACCTAACCTAATCTGGTCTGGGCTGGTGGCAGTTGGTAAGGGGTTTCTCCTTCCCCAAGAGTTCTGTGGGGGTACAATGTGATGTGGTTTTCCCTTTCCCGTAGCTTTTTAATTGGGTCAAGCAGAGGTCTTTCAGGAAAAAAGAGGTGGGTGTGTGAAGGTGAAGGTGAAGGTTGGAGGTTCCTACTTCCCCTAGATTTGCATTTATAGCTTCCTTTAACCTTATTTACTCGGCCCAATACCCGTATTCATTCTGGGTACCTTAATTTTGTTAGGGGTTTAAATCGCAACATTTCTCTTATGATTAATACATACAGGGATGCTTCTAATCATGTTCCTGTAAAAATTTCACAAAAAACTCAGATTGCAAATTTACCGTTTTAACAAGTAGTTTATTGACTAAAGGGTAGTTTAACCTACGTATTCTGATTGCTTTAAATTTTGCAACCCTATATGACTTATATTATTTAAAAAGGTCAGAAAAGTATGGAAAATCGACTTGTAAGTTGCATTTGAGGATGGAAAAAAGGAGTGCTGTGTTGGTAAACTGCACATGTAGCAATAAATAAATGAATAAAGTGAAAATATAAGGTATTAGTCACACATCGAGCAGCAAAAAGCGTAGTGGAACAATGCTCATAAAGTAGAAATGATGTTCCTGATCTTAAGTGACCACATAGATCGTTTTCAACAATAAAATGTTTCATTGCCTGTTACACTGTTTTTTTTTGCAATTGTTTATGTTCAGGTTAGAGTAGTCATTAGTTTATTGCCATTTACTTCTCTAAGCATTTTACTCAGTCAATACCCTCTTATGATTTTTCCTACCTCATATAACTGAGGGTAGAGTTTCCACCGTTAAATATAAACCCCCGTATATATAGAGATGCAGTATACATAGTTAGCATATACCTTATATAGCTTTACAAATTAATTTAGCCATGTTATTAGTTTGGCATTGACTTCAAAATATTTTAATTATTTACTTTGAAATTAATTTTATGAAGACAGGTGTAGCTTTATTTTAAGTTAACTGATTTTACCCTGTGTCACATTTATGAAGCTAATTTTAATGGACTATTTTGTATCCAAATATCTAAACATGTTTTGTTTCAGGTTACTGGTGATTTGATGGCTGATCTTCATGCAAAACTATCTATGCGCAGAAAGGGGATTTCAGGTTCCAAAAAGCAAGAAAGTGCTCTGGATGGAAGTTCAGTGATGGAAAAAGTCTCAGCTATGATACCACCACCTGTTCCCAAAAGTGAAACGACTGATTCAACAAATACTGAAGATGAAGAATGGGATGAATAAAATAAATTGTGTTTGTAATATTGTTTCCATTTTTATGTGTTTCAGATGTGATAATACCAATAAGATTGTTGTAGTTTTTTAAAAATATTAATTGTTTTTACTTGTAGCTTCTTATTGGTTTTAGGATTGGTGTAACAAATGAACATATTATTCATGCTCTGGATAATCTAGTAGTATCTATTGTAGGTTTATTTTAATTTATCAAAATTAATGTAGTATTATCCTGGCTTAATAGTTGACTACTATGAGATATTAATCATTGCTACCTCTAAAGACATCTTCCATGTTGTTCTTATATCGTGTTAAGTAAATATTTCTCCTGCGCTGCCTAAGGCCTTTTTTCCCCTCAGGGCTCATCCGCGGCCTTGCCGCCCCGATAACACTGTAGCCTTTGGTTGATTGTGCATACCCTTAGTCTTACTCCACCCATTCCAAAATCACTGTGCCTTGAACTAGTCTGCACAGCGATTGGTAGGGTGAAGTTTTATATTGCCCTGTCTCCGGTCTAGACTGACCGTAGATCAGTTGTCTTTTGCGGTCCAGACCTTTACACTGGCACAAGATGTGCTGGGCTGATTCCTTCCCCTCGCCGCAGAGTCTGCATGCGAGGTCCCCTTCGAACCGCCCCATTTTATGCAGGTGTTTCTTGATGGCCATGTGTCCTGTCAAAAGACCTATTGTGTTTCTGAGCTATCCTCTGCTAGGACTTAGCAGCTCCACAGATCTCTTTGAACTGGGTCCGTCAATTATTGACTTCCCATGTCTGAGCCCTGGACAATCCGCGCAGTACACCTTGTGTTGGTTTCTGACCCAGGACTTAATGGCTCCCCTGGCAGTGCTCTTTGTCACGCCCAGAGCCGGTTCTGGTCCCATAAATGGTTCTGCTTCTACCTTTGACCCCCGAGTGACCTGGCACCGAGATGAGAGTCACCTCATTCTGCCCAGCCAGGTCGCTCGTCTCGGCACTCACTCACCAGCCAGGAATTTACCCGTGGGCTACTTAGTGCCTTAAGGGCTGTCTGTGGCTATGAGGATCCGCTTGTTGGTGTAGCCCCTCCTCTTGTTTTCCCGCACACAGTGCAGGATGGCGTACATTTCGAAAGATTGTTGCATGTGCTCCGAGGGAAATACTATGACTTTCTCTCGGTACTTCCAAGTAAACACCTGCCCCCCGTCCCACGTTCCCCGCCGGATCAGTCCGTAAACCAGACGAGCGCGTCCCATGGTATGCTCGGCGTCTCCTCCCGCCATGCTTCGCGGTCGGGGATTTCCACTGTAAAGTTCTTTTCCCTGCACATTCGCGTGCTCGCGAAGTCTGACCTCACACGATATCCTGAATTTTGCAGTGGCCCCTGAAGCCTGGGTTGATCTTCAGTCCATTGCAGGCTGGTCTGTATAGTCCTAGCCTGGCCTCCCCCATAATAACTAAGTGTAGGGGGGGCAGATCCAGCAACACCTCCATGGCGGCTGTTGGGGTTGAAGACATGGCCCCTGTGATGCCTAGGCAAGCCATCCTTTGGATCTTGCGTAGTTTTTGGTTGGCACTGGATTGTGTCACCTTAGGCCACCAGACCAGTGCCGCGTATGTTAACGATGGTCTGACCACCCTTGTGTACAGCCAGTGGGCCATACTAGGTTTTAGTTCCCATTTTTTTCCATATAGCCGCCTAGTGACGGCTAAGGTCATGACTGCCTTACGCTGTATTTTTCCAATGTGACCATTCCAGGTTAGCTTAGAGTCCAATACGACCCCAAGATATTTTACCTCCCTGGCCATTGGAATGCTCCTATCCATATAGAGTGAGAGTTCTGTGGTTGTCGCAGTTCCTCCTCCTCATAAACGTCACGACAGTTGCTTTCTCTGGGCTCACCCTGAGCCCTTGATCAACCTTCCACCACTTTCAGTGCAGTCTGCATGCGCTCCCACACTGCCTGTGTGACCTTTCCTCGGAGCATGACGACAATGTCGTCCGCATAGCCCTGTACCTCATACCCCCCTCCCGAGAGCCTCCGCAGCAGGCCGTCCACGACTAGGCACCAGAGCAAGGGAGACAGAACGCTCCCCTGCGGACACCACGTCGCGACCCCCGCCAGCAGAGTCCCTCCCGCGAGTGAGGTGAACACCGCCCTGTCCCTGAGCATGGAACCGATCCACCTGCAGCAGGTCTCCACGCTCCCGGACAGCTGCCAGAACCGATCCGAACGAGGTGTTTCTAAAGGCTCTATGTCTAGGAAGGCCCCCAGCGCCACCTCTCTGTTCTCCAGTTTCAGCACCTGTTGGTGCAGTGCTGTCTCTGTTGAGAATCCTGCTCTGTATGCATATTGTCCGCAGTGTAGGGAATATGCTTCCAGTACACCGCCCCTAATGTGCCGGTCGAGCAGTTTTTCCCTTGTTTTTACCAAGAAGGACATGAGACTTATTGGCCTCAGGGACTTTGCCTGTTGGACGCCCAGGTTTAGGAATGAGTACAACCCTGGCCAGTCTCCATGCCCTCAGAATGTGCCACAGAGCCAGGCTAGCCCTCATAATGAGGGTAAGCACCGGCGCCAGTATATCTATCCCCTGTTGGAGCATGATGGACATTATTCCATTAAATCCCGGCGATTTTTATGGCGTAAAGCTGTTAATGGCCCATCTGATTTTGCTCCAGGTATCTCTTTAGCGACTGTCCAGTCTACTCTAGATGCCCGCCTATACGGCGCCTCTATTTCTGAGTGTTCCCAGTCCGGAGGTGATTGGTTTATTATGTTACAGCTGGGGAAGTGCGTCTGGAGTAAAATTTCCATAGTTTCCTCCCCCGAGCTTGTAAAGCCTCCCGTGGATGTTCTAAGGGAGCATATGTTAGTCTGAGTGCCCTTGGACAGGATCTTGTGAAGACGAGCACTCTTGGACGTGTCTTCCACTTCCTCGCAGTGCCTCCTCCACGACTTCTTCTTGGCGTCCCTTGGTCTTTTGTTATAGGTCGTCCTTTTGGCCGCGTTAAACGGCTTACGAACCTGCGTCCTCCTTAGCCTGAGGTCCTCGTTCCACCACGGGGACGTTCCTGGT
This sequence comes from Tillus elongatus, assembly GCA_964006375.1. Classification (NCBI taxonomy): domain Eukaryota; kingdom Metazoa; phylum Arthropoda; class Insecta; order Coleoptera; family Cleridae; genus Tillus; species Tillus elongatus. The sequence continues at coordinate 38,761,966 of OZ023269.1, forward strand.
GGACACCCTCAATTTCAGGGGGCATTTGGCGTTATAGGCCGAGGTGATTGCGTCTCGCAATTGGACTGCTGCAATTTCGAGGTCTATTGAATTGTCTATGGTACTCTTAACCCCCCGCAGTTCCACTGTTAGGTCTGACCTGTAGGCTTCCCAGTCCGCCTTGCGGGGGTCCCGGTACCATACCGTTTGTCTTTCGATTTTGGCGATTTCAAACCGAATGTATCTGTGGTCTAAGCTACTCACTTCCTGAGACACAGCCCAGCTCTTAACAAAGTCACCCAGAAACTGGCTGGAAACTGTTAGATCTAAAACTTCCTCACGCTGTGTTGTGACGAAGGTCGGTTTATTACCTCTATTCAATATGTCTAAATTAAATTTCATAAAGAATTGTAAAAATGCCTCACCCCTAGAGTTTGTGTCCGAGCTACTCCACAACTCATGCTGCGCATTCGCATCCATGCCGATGTGATGGTCTGCCATCCCACCTGCTCTGCTACCCACCATCAGCTGCTCCGATTCGTTCGGTGGAGGAGGGTCCGTGCTGTCCCCTGGCAGATAGGCTGACGCGACAGTAATGTCCCTCAGCCCAACCGCTCCTCCACATCGGATTTTGATCATTGCCAGGTCCCTGGAACAGAAATTCATTAAAGGCAGAAACTCTATCCCTTCCCTGGCAAAAATGCAGGCCCTCGGGTTCTCGCTGGATCTGCTGTAGATGAGCTTTCCAGCAGATCCGCCGAGTCCCTTAATCTCTCCTTTATATGAGTACGGTTCCTGGATGAGGGCCACATCTGTGTTCCTCAGAGCCATCAGTAGTCCGGCCGTGGCTGCCCTACTGTGTTGGAGGTTGACCTGAAGGAACCTAAGTCCCATTAACCCGTAGTTGCTTCCCCAGCTGGCGGAAGCTAACCCTTCCCAGGCCCCAGAATGCCTTGAAGGAGGTTCCTTCAAGGGCTCTGTAAGATGCCTGGTCGATCGAGAAGGCGAGAGTCTGTCCTTTCTCCTCTGCCTTCCTGCTTAGAACCGACCAGTGTTGTGTCCCCAGTTCAGGGTTCTGGATCTTCAGTCTACTGATCATCGTCTCCTGCGGGACGGTGTCAGGGATCCGTACGAGGACCTTGCGTTTCTTTGGCAGTTCCTTGGGCTCGACGGCAGTCAAGTCCGCCTTCTCCCAAATCTGACCGAGGCCCCCGATTGTTTTCCGCAGCCAGTCCCGCGACTGCAGGCCGGCACAGGTTATCTAAAGGATTCCCCCCGCCAGGCGCGCCCGGTGGAACTGAGGCGGGCTCTCCCTTTCCTGAAGAGGGTACACCGCAGCTACCACCGCAGCCTGGATCAGGTCCGCCTTCCCCTGGTCTAGCGTGACCACAGGATGGCATCTGTCAATCACCGCCATCCCGAGGCCCTCCGCAGCCGGCCTATACGAGCCGGTCTGCGCCGGTGTTCCGGCCTTGGACCTTTTGGGAATCGCACTCTCCTCTTGCGCCTTTACATGTGCCCTGGCCCTTTTGGGAGGTCTGTCTGTAGTGGGCGTGCTAGAGTTCGAGCGTGTCCTCTTCTGACTCGCACTTCCCCTTGCGCCTTTACAGGTTTTTCCACCGGCCACGCCCCGGTCGCTATTTTCTGCGCCCTCCGGAACTTCTTTCTTTGTGCCCCGGAAAGACGCTTGGACTGCTGGGGCAATCCCTCCACTCTTACAGTAGGGTCCTCACTGGTGGAGGGGCCTCCGGAGTCCGCCGCCCTCCGGTGGGACCCAGCCTCGAGCTTGGGTGTCGGGGACAGGTCTCTGGCCGAAGCTACCCCCTGATCCCTCGTATCTACGTTGGTCGTGAGACCTCCAGAGTCCGCTGCCGTCCCCTGGCTCGTCTCCGTTTCCGGAATAGACTCAAGGCACAAGTCTTTAGCCGGAGCCACTCCTCAAGCCTGATTGGTTTTGGTTTTATATGTATTTATTATCTTCATGTTGTTCATAGGGGAAATACTGTCCACACCATCAGAACCCACTGTGTGGTGCAAGGTGGGTTACTCTGGAGGGTTGCCCGGTACTCCAGAGGTTCCGTTCACGACACCATCGCCCTGGTGAGCCTGGTGCCATCCATCCCTAGGCACGGGTCACGTGACACCGTGGATTGGGGGAGTTTAGTTCGACCTCCTTGTCTAGATCCGTCATGTTTAGTTATTAGCAGGGTCACCTAGTGCTGGATGCGGAATTTCACCGCGCATGACGGTCTTGGGGAAAGCTTCATCGAAAGTTTATGTTGTTATTTACACTTCCTCAGCTTGCCCCCTGGTGTCCTTTGGCCCGTGACTCCTTAATCCCGCCTAAGGCCCTTGAGAAAGCAAAGTACTTACAACTGGGGTTCTATTTTTGCATCTCATAACATTTTACTAAATACAGACGTAAAAACTATTTCTCTGGCTTCACTATTGGTTTTCTTTTCTATAAACAAAGGACGTAGCCAGCGCGTAAGTGAATTGGAGCAAACGGCCCTTCTGAATTTTAGATGTTCTTGCACATTTCTGTGACCGGTTTCGCTGCCTGGCAGCATCCCCAGACAGAAGAAAATTGAATTAATACAAAATTATGACAACTACAAATAAAGATCTGTTACTATGTTATAATAAAAAAAAACAGTGTGTATAAACTAATTTATAAACTACAGCTTTTGTCAAGAAACAAGGTTTTTCCTTCGAGTTAAATAAGAAATCACACATCGTGTTGTAAGATTTAAAAGCGACCTTTGTGTTTATACAGGTATTTAAAATTTTTGAAATGTTTTCTGAAATGGTTCCAAAATAAGTCATTAAAACATACTTGTTGTCTTTTTTGTCTGTAATATTTGGATAAATTGAATTAATCGCTAATTTGCATTATTTTCCCTCTATCATTTTATCTATTATTTTAACAGAGTAACTATTATTAAATTCTATTTGCTTATTTATTGAAATTTCTTTCAAAATTGTTTTGGGACATATAGGTATTGAAAATGCACGATGTATCATAAAATAATAGGCTAACAGTTTTTGTGAAAACGAGTGACATGAATCGTATGGTATGATTGTGTCTGTGTAAGCTGGTTTCCTACATATTGAAGTCAGCTGAATTATTTTATAACTTTTAATGGATAAATCTTTAAAAAATTATACAACTATCAGCTTTGAAAGTAAACTATGAAGATTATTAATAAAATTATAAATTTATTTAATTCTGTATGGCTACCTTGAAAACATGTTAAAATATCATCTACGTATCTGTACAAAAAGACAATGTTATGTGAAATTTTGGTTTTTGTAAGTTTTCCATGAATATGTTGTCTAATATAGGAGATAACTGATTACCCATAGGTAGCCCTTCATTTTGCATATAAATTTTACCATTATATCTAAAATATTTTTCTTTTATACATTTCTTAAAAAGATTAATTATTTCTTGTCTTTTTATTACAATTACTATCTTTTCTAGTAAAACGTTTTCTAAAGGAGGCTGGATTTAGAACTAAAGACAGTTGTTGTGCTACTGCACTTTTTGAAAGTAACTGAACATATTTTGGAAGTGGCTGATAAAGGTAAACTGAATGCATTATTACTATACCTCTCAAGGGCCTTTGACACGACAAACTGTGATATTGGGAATTTTCAAAACTACAGGTCATTTGAATGATAATCTTTTATTTATGGAGAATTACTTGTTAAAGTTCAATGGGTAAAATGTGTGCTTTCGACTCAGCTTGCAATCAATCAACGATTTCCTAAGTCTTCAGCCCTGTTACTTTCTTCCGTAACAAAGGGAACAATGTATGTTATTCTATATGCATTTTGACCATTATTGGAAGCACATACCGGTAGAGCTCGTCAGTCTGTTATACTAAAACAATTAAAACCCATCCAAAGTATATTTAGATTAGATTAGTGAAACGATCGTCAGGTTTTTAAAATGTGTTTCCTAGTACAGGGAACATTGCCCGAGTTCACCAGGTGCCAACGGTTACCAAGAGTTGAATACTCGTGTCAACGTATGCGTTTACCAGTCGCACTAAGTTTCTGCTGGAACTCAACTGTTGCCAATTTGTCAAAGCAGAATGATAGAAGAAATACGCGAAATAACTTCTTGAAGTCAACAGTGTGATAATCAGTCTCTAACCGCTGACATGTATCGGTAATCAGCAGAAAGCGCTTAAATTTAGCTGGTGGCGCCTGGTGAACCCAGTCAATTTATGTAAGGCTAGATGCGTTTTAACCATCATTAGAAACATTTTTTATACAGGTGAGGAGAATGCATCATGCAGACCTTATTCACAACACCGTAGTGTGTGGGATATCGAGGTACTGTGAGACTCGTACTCACTAAACTCATCTCCCTGGAGTACCGGACCTTAGTCCATACCTCCGTCGGAAAGATTTCCCACAATGACGTTTTGGTTTGAATGTTTTCATTTTGTTTTTGCCGCGGGGGTGTTATCGAGTGAGTATAAGCTTTGGACGCTTATGCCTATGTGGAAGTTGCTCATCATAGTCAGTGGCACTACGGAGAAGAGCATTTGGGTGAGAAGCGGATTTTGCGAACTGAATTGTGGATATTGGAGTTACAAACTCAAGTATCGAAGGCATTTCCAGATCAGAGTAAATCTGACTGTTTCTGTCAAACCATGGCGCTCCGGTAACCATTCTCAGAATTTTATTCTCAATAAATTTTTCGGCGATTTTGCCGATGACCGGGAGTAGGCTAATGAGCCTGTAGTTCTGAAGGAACAGCGGATCTTTGCTGGGTTTTGGGGTGTTGATGATGTCGCCAAATTTCCACATGGAAGGAAAATGTTGAAATCGCAGCATGGCATTCATAATCGTAACAATGTATACCACTGCTTTGCGGGGGAGATTTTTCAGGGCTACGTTAGAGATTCTTCGGAGGTAGAGGGTTCGACGTTTGTGTCTGGGGTGGCGCGAAGCGCACTCCTGACATAAGAGCGCGTTCTTGCGACGTGCGACAGATTAAAGTTGTTATAATTCGGGCTGAATTGCAACTCCAGATGATCCGTGAATGCATTTGCCTTGTCCGCATCCGTGTGTACGATGCCGTTTCGGCCATAAAGTGGGGATATCTGAAGTTTTTGGGAGCGAAGGGCTTTTGCCATTTGCCAAATGGAATTGTCTTGGGCGGACAGGGTTTGCAGGCGTTCCTCCCAACGGGTGTTGCGGAGTTCTTGTAGGGCGGATCGTACTTGTTTGGTGAGTCTGTTTGCCTTTCGTTTGTCGGTAGCGTTTCCGGTGCATTGAGCTAGTCTCCGCATGCGGTTCTTTTCTAGTATCATTTCTTTAATACCGGACGGAAATGGGTGCAGATTGGTTGGGGCGGTTTTTTTTTCTATGGTGGAGGTGAATGCATTTACGCAGGCCGGTGGCTGGTGCATTTCACGGTACCTATTCCACCTGCCACTGTGGGACTCCCTTTCCCTCCAGGTCAGGACTACCCACTAAACACCCTCTTCCTTGTATTTGGACATCTGTATCCATTCTTTCCACGCAGGCGCCCCATAGAGTATAATGGAATTGATTACCCCACTTAAAATTTTCCTCTTTTCAGACTTTGGTCCTCCCATGTTAGGTATCAATCTTGTCAGTGCCGCCGCCATTTTCTCAGCTCTCTCTGCCATGCTCTTAATATGCAAACCCATGCTCATGTTGTGTCCCAGTTGGATGCCGAGGTATCTTAGATTCGGCTTGGAGGTTATCTTTAGGTCTTCGACTGTCACCGTAAAAGATCTGACAGTTCTTTTGCCAGCCAGCATCAAAGCTTCAGTTTTGTGGGGGGCTAGTTGTAGGCCCTTCTTCTTCATCCAGATGCTAACCCTATCAACGAGCCATGTTGCTTGCTCTTGTATATCTTCTGTGCTGCTGTCACGTATGATTAAGGCCAGGTCATCGGCATATCCAATTATGTCGCAGATGCCTGGTGTTGGAAGTGTCAGCAGCTCATCGTAGCAGAGGTTCCACAGGGTGGGTCCGAGGACCGAACCCTGCGGGACTCCACTAGTTACGCTAATTTTTGTGCATGTGCCGACTAATATCGTCCTCTCTTCCAGGTAGCTGCAGATTATCCTTATGAGGTAAGGTAATATTTGCCTTTTTTTAGCTTCGCTAACTATTCCCTTCCAAGGTACGGTATTAAACGCATTTCGAACATCCAAGGTTATCATGCATATGTGTTCGAGCCTCCGTTGGCTGCGTAAGCAATATTTTGGACATTTTGTATGGCATCCATAGTGGACAGGCCTCTTCTGAAGCCGTACTGTGTTCGCGTAAGGCCACCCTTTTGGTTGATTTCATTCGTCAGTCTCTGGTTTACTATTTGTTCAAATAGCTTTGCAGTGACGTCTATGAGGCACAGCGGTCTGTATTCTTTCCCTCCTGGTTTCTCTCTATCAGAATGAGTCTGGCTGTTTTCCATTCTTTGGGGATATGGCCGTGAATGAGGATTTCATTAAAAATCGACACAAACAGTTCCGGCTTTCGCTCCGCGACTATCTTGATTACTTCAGGAGGTATTCCGTCCGGATCCGCCGCTTTGCCGGGTTTTATTCTGCTGCCTGCTTCCAATAGTTCTCTTTGGGTAACTAGAGGTATATCGGTCTCTCTCACTTTTATTCTGGGCCATCTGTTCTCCTGATGTTTAGGGAATAACTTCTCCGCGATACTCATTTGTTCCTCATCTGTTAGAGTTATCGTTGTTTGAAGTCCTGTCTTGTCAGTAACTATTTTATATGCCATGCCCCACGGGTCAGAGTCGATTTCTTCACAGAGGAGGTTCCATGATTGTTTCTTTGCTTTTTCGATCTCTTTTTTAAGCCTCTTCCTGAGTTGTCTGTATTGTTCTTGTAGCTCTTTTTTCGTATTATCGTCGGTGTCGTGTCTTTTGTTAGCTCTTGTTACTGCCCTTTTTGCTTTTAGGCAGTTACGTCTGTGTTCCGCTATGAGCTCGCTCCACCAATATACGCCTTTACGTCAGTTACAGACGTATTTTTTTGTTCAGAACGTTGTTGCAGGCATGTTCCAGTGTTTCTGCTAGTTCTTTGACAGATATATTAAAGTTAGGGCTGCTGCTCTTCGCTTCCATTTTCTCGATTAGTTGTTATTTCCTTTCAATCTTATATGTACATCCCTTGCGTTTTTCTTGAGTTTTCGTTTGTCTGGTTGGTTAATCTTAATGTGTATGTTTTTGTGGTAGCTTAGATTTTCTTCGTCGCCAACACTCCACTTTGTTACGGACCTTGTCAAGTTTCTGGTACACATCGTGATATCAATGTATGAAGTACCTCAATTTCTCTCGAAAGTTGGCACGTCACCATTATTTAGTATGGTGAGGTCACTTCTACTGGCCTATTCTGCCAGTGCAGTGCCCTTTTTATCCTCCGTCTTAGATCCCCAGCTGTGTGCCTTAGCATTGAAGTCACCCCCAATTAAGATCTTTCCTTTGTGTTTTCGGATGCTATCATCTAGTTCTAAAAGGAAGCGTTGGAAGTCCTCATCTCTCGTTGTTGGTGAGACGTAACACGAGTAGATGGTCAAATCCTCGGTTCTAACCCAGACGTATCCACTTCCTTCTCCCGAAATGTGTATTTTTAGTTTGCTATCAGGCACATATATTGCCGTGTTTACTTTGTTGTCCGTTATCCACCTTTTGTTTTGTCTCGTCATATATATGTTGGGCTCCGCTACTATTGCAAGTGCTATGTTTTCAACGGCACACATGTGCTTAAGTAGGTCCATGGCCCTCTTGCTTCTGTCTATGTTTACTTGAAGCACTTTCATTGGGGGTTTTCTGGCTTCCCCCTTTTCTCCATCTTCTGCGCGTGTACTAGCTTACGATACTCCGGACAGCGCATGGTTTCAGTTCTGTGTCCTCCAGCGTTGCATAAATAGCACTTTGGATCATTTGGGCATTCCTTCTTCTGGTGGCCAGTTTCTCCACATCTGTAACACGTGCCATCTATTTCTTTGGTTCCGCAATTGCCAGCGATGTGTCCAACTCGGTGACATTTATAGCACTTTAGTGGGGTTACTATCTCCTTAATTCTGCAGCTATGCCATCCTTCGCCGATTCTTTTCCTTTCTGTCAGGTACTTAGCCGCTTCTTTCTGCATTACTGCAAATGTATATTTGACCCCATTTCTATTAATTTTCTCAGATAAGCTAAGTTGTATTTTATCTTTTGGTCCGCTGTACGTGCTTAATTCTTTTTCAAGAATGTCTCGTACCTCTTTTTCTTGTACCGTTTCGTCTATGTCTACTATCATCACTGTTTGTTTCCTCTCCCTAGTATCTATCTTGGCTACATTTTCTAGTTTTGCAGTTAGCAGTTCTCTAAATGCCTGTCTATTCTTCTGCTTGCTCTTTATTTTCAGCTGCACAGCCCCACTCCCTACCTTACTTATTCTGTCGACTATGATTTCCTCTGTATCGACCTCTTTTTTCATACTTTTTATGATGTCCGCATATGCATTGCCTGTGAGGGGTTTCAATATTAGGGTATCTTGGTCTCTCATTTTCCGGTTCTTTACAGTCTTCATTTCTCTGTCTGTTCTGTTACTCCGTGTGCACATTTTTATTTGTGAGTTTGTTTTCCTGCATACATATTCTAGTATTTGCCTGACTGTTGTTTCGTCGGCTTGTTTAGCTGTTATGCATATGATCTCTTGCCTTCCATTCTTTCTTGCAATCTCTGTGGCTTTTTTGAGATTGGCTGTTAAGTTAGCCATCCACACGGGTATATTTGTATCCTCTGTTGCTTTTATAATGTAGGTATATCTGTTAACCTTGCTCTTGCTCTCGTTATTTTCGTCTATGATTTCGGTTATTGCGACGCTGCATACCATTTTCCCTTGTTCTAGCTTTCCTATTAGTGCATCCTTGGGCAGCTGCGGATTTCTTTCTATTATTTTCTTCAGGCGCTTGTTGTCTAGCTCATCATCCGGCTTTTTGACTATGATCATGTCATCGTCTCCTATTTCTTCCAGGCTCTTTGCCTGGCAGCATCTGAATGATTCTTCAGGCCACTTGTTGTCTATAACTTCTTGTAGCTCGTTTTCATTTAGGTTCCTCTCCATTGCTTCTTCAATCTTCTCTATTAGATTTGTTTTTTCAAGTTGGTGTTTTCCCATTGTCTGCGTGCCAGCCTCCCTTTTTTCCCGCTGTGCATTCGCTTGCTTGTTATATTCTATAGTTTCTGTGCATTTGTTCAACAATTCCTCTATTAACTTGGTTGCCGTTGGCATTCTCTTTGCCAGTCCGTCAAGCGCACATATCGCTGATTTTATCTGTTTTTTGTGTTCGGTATCTCTGTTATTAGGGATCTAAGAGTTCTAATTTCATTCTCCGATTTCCTTATCAGTTCACTCAACAGTCTTTGTTCCTTTCTCATTTTTTCTATGAACTGTTGTTGTTCCAAATCGTTCAGCTTTATATGCTCAGGGGTTTCAATTATCTTTCTTTTAGGTTCTCTGTTTTGTCGCTCTCTACCTGGAGTCTCGAGATAACCAGCATCTTTACATGCCAGTGATCTTTTCTTCAGAATATTTATTTCGTGTGCGAGCAGTCTCTGTTTCGCTCCCAAGGCAGGTAAGAGACCACCTTCCTGGTGGACTTCTTACAATCGAATCCCTCCTCTTGAAAGGGTCAATTTCACCAGTAGTTGAGCCAGAGAGCACAGCCTGGTCTTCCACCGCACTCTCCTGACAGTAGCTTGCTAGCGGTCGGGGGCGCTCTGTCCATGCAGCAACCGCACCGACCGGAACTGGGGTCTCCCTCCCCTGCTCCGTAAATTGCTTTTCTTTGTTTGTATTCGCCATATTTGTTTTGTTTGTAGTCCATGTTGAATAGCAGTCGTCATCAGGCAGTCTTTTTTTAATATAGCGGAGGGGAAATGACACCTAGCCTCCGGCAACCTAATAGCGTTGGTGTCAGAAGAGAACAAGAGTCGGCCGAGAGTAAGAGAAATAGAAGTCTGGCCAGATAGGAAAGATGAAAGAGGAGGGGTCTCACCCGAGACAAGTTGAAGAAAGGTGAGCAGCCCAGCTCAGGTGTGTATGCGTGTAGGTGGTCGTCTGTATGTGCGAGGTGTAAGTGTTTGTGCTTGCGTGTGGTAGTGCACCCCCGTAGTCGCTAGTCGCTATCCACATACTCGCAAGACGCGAGCCCCTGGGGGTGCTTGGGGCGGGGTACTTCCTTGATTCATGTTCGACCGAACATTGGATTTTGGACTGTAGGCTATCCCCTGCGCCCTCGAGTTCGGTGATGCTGCGGACAACCGGAATATTCCGTGAATGAGGTCTGCATGATACATTCGCCTCTCCTGTATAAAAATGTTTCTAATGATGGTAAAAAAGCATCTAGCCTTACATAAAATGACCGGGTGTACCAGGCGCCACCAGCTGAGTTTAAGCGCTTTCTGCAGACTACCGATACATGTCAGTGGTTGGAGACTGATTATCACACTGTTGACTTCAAGCGGTTATTTCGTGTAGTTCGACTATCATTCTGCTTTAACCAATTGGCAACAGTTGTGTTCCAGCAGAAACTCAGTGGGATTGGCAAAAGCATACGTTGACCTGCGTATTCAACTCTTGGCAACTGTTGGCGCCTGGTGAACTCGGGCAATGTTCCCTGTACTAGGAAACATATTTTAAAAAACCTAACGAAATATTAACTTAGTTAGTGAAACGATCGTGCAGGTTTTCAACATGTGTTGTGCTAATTTGGAGGGACGCTAGCTTGGTTAGTGAAACGATTGTCAGGTTTTTTTAAATGTGTTGTGATTTGGGTTCTCCAAAGTGTACTTATGATGTCATCGTAAGCTAGATAAGTAAGGTACCTAACTGAATTTATTAGTTTCGGTTGTCATGTCTTCAAAGTGTTACACTTTTAATCTAAAGTTCATGCATCATTTAGGTTATTTTCCTGATACTGAATGTTAAAATGACTTTGGCTTGTTTAACTGTGCAAGATAATTGATACATAATTTCTTTGGCCTGGATATTACTACTGAATAAATCAAGAATTTAGTTTCAGTAAATAGCTTCTATTGATATATTTTTACTGGTTATATTTAACTTATATGTAGTGGGAAAGAAGCTAAATGTATTGATGAGTGATTCTTTTTTTTTTGGCACAAATAATTTTTGGTTGTAAAACAATGGATAACTCTAAGCATTATTATTTGCGCATATAATATATATTTCGAAGGTAAAAACCTTTCCACTTATATCAGTTAGTTTGTTAAACTCATTTAAAAAATTAGTAATATAATATACTCTTCTTTTGGCGAATGTACATGTGGTATTTGTTTAGCGAAGTGTATAATAGTGAGATAGGACTGTGTCTTACTTGGAGTCTGGTTTGTGACAAAAGTCAGTCAAAAGGAAATTATCTTTTATAATTCATTGCTTATTCAACAACACAAACGACTGCTTTTGTATTTTAAGGCTAACACTAAAAAAGTAAAACCATTTTTGTTATGAAAAGTTCTGTGCTCACAGGAATTTTTAGTTTTTATGAAATTATCATTCGATAAAAAAGCAGTTAGCTATATAGCAATCTACTTTGTCAAACTTTATTGTGGTAATATGATATTCATCGCAAACCATATAAAACTAAATTTTGATTGAAGCGGATTGCCAATTACCGTATTTCAGATAGGTTTTATTATATTAAACACTTAGTAGTTATATTTTATGTATGATCTTAATACCTATATAGCATAGTAATTCTAGGTGTGATACAAGAAGATGCCAAGATTTTCTGCTGTTGTAGGCTGTCTTTACCGCAGCAGTCGGGATGTGGAAAAGAAGTTCTTCAACTTTCCTAGTGTCTACGACAGAAGATACATACTACCAATATTGGTTTTTCACTTTTTCAGTACATAATGTAAAAATTAACATCAACCGAGGTTGTGGCATTGTATTTGAGCAACAACCAATGGTAGTTTCCTGCAGTTTGTAAAGATTAGTAGATAGTTCACTAACTTTCTGTATGGTGGTGTTTTATTTTCTCTTTTTCTTTCTTCCTGGTGTTTTGCAGTTCACTAACTTTTCTTTTGTCACAATTAGTTGTTTCAGCATACGTATGATATTTTCGCACAAGTATCTTTTCAGTCGATCATAGATGGCACCAATGACTCAACTCAAGTTATTTCAGCCTTCTTATGCAGAACAGTTTGGGTGGAATCCAGACAGATATATAGGCTTCAAGGATGGTTTTTAAGTTTGGAATTTTCATCACACAATATGATTTTTATTTTTGCATATTCCTTTCAAAAGATGACACTCTAAAAACTAGTGGTCCTTCTGGCAAGTATAATTCTGATATTCTAAAAGATTCTCAGGAACGAAACTGATGAAGTTTATATTTCAAATTGAACAGGTTTCAGTTTTTATTTAAAACTAGTAATATAACATTAAAGTGCATTAACTTATGAGGTTATATATATATATATATATATATATATATATATATATATATATATATATATATATATATATATATATATATATATATATATATATATGTGTGTGTGTGTGTGTGTGTGTGTGTATGTGTGTATTCGGCATATACATTTTTCAAACAATAAATTACAAAAGATATAAACGATAAAAATATTTACAAAAGTATATACTAAGTACTAACATTGTTGCCATGTTATTTTCATACAATTATCTATTCCTTTTCAATCTTTAAACTTAAGGCATGTTAAGGAGTTATTGAAGCTGCTGAGGGTGTGCTTTCAATAGCTCTGATAACTCAAATCTTGGGTTTGGATGCTAGTAGATATAGCTTCTCTCAGGTAACGTGTTCTCTATTTTATGTAAATGAATAACAATTAACAAAGGCAATTAATTATTTATACCTATAATCTTTGCAGCAAAATATTTATTTTCTAGAAGTCTTAGGATAATTTTTCAGAATAGCGGAGTTCTTTCGAATATAAACCGAAACTTTTTGTGGTGCTTTCATCTTCTACATAATACAAATAGTAGTCTCCTTGCATTTGGCTTTTGCCTTTTTTACATCACCAGCCAAAAACGCAGGGATCTCATCATCATAACTGCTGCTAGTGGCTCTTTTTTCGTCTAAAAATTTTCTTCTGATCAGTAAAATCAATCTTCCATCACACTTTGTGGAAACTATGCTTTTCCCGTGGTCCAATTCAGTATGCAAGGGTATTAGTTACAGATAACTCATTTGATGTATGTGCCCCGCATACTGCAAGGCAAACAGTATACTTGCAACATGTGTGCATGTCTCTGCACACAATTTCAGTTGCAGATTGATTTATAACTAACTAAGGATTTACAGGCTTTCTTGGATACCTTTTGAGAATGTAAAACATACCATTTGGAAGAACATTATCACGTTGATTATGTAAGTTTAATTTCATTTCTTCATACCTTCTCCCTCACATATACATCTCTTCATAACAAATTACTTTTGTTCCCAATTGGAGGCAAACTGTACAAAAGCCTCCAATATTTTGTAAGTCTGAACTTCCTATGACATTTCATTACGGTTTGTTCTAAACAGCAAAAAGTTAACATGACTACTATAGTCAGTAAAGGAACATTTACGTTTAGCGATGTTCCATAGTTTTTCTATGGTATATACTATAGGGATCCACATCATTGATGTTAATGAGTTTATTTTTGTAAGTCGACTTCATGTCCACACTTAAGCCTTTGAAATTGTCACTTTAACCTGACATCCTAAAAAGAACAGAAAAGAAATCACTACTTTTGAAGTATCTAACCTTACAAATAGGTATTTATGTGAATTTTATTGCATAAAACAAGTCATCTACTCCTATTTTACAATTTTTCTACTCGTAATAAATGAATATATTCGAGTTTACTGTGGTATTTGTACGCAAAATGTGTCTATTTTAGTATGAAAACGTCAAAAGTATATATTGTGTTTTCTATTATGAATATTTATATTAAAACAAAACTATAACTTACCTTTCAGTAATAGACACTTTATACGATATAAAAAACTTCAAATAATCATACCAGCTAATAACACAATCCAGAAACACTTAAAACTTAACACGATGGTATACGGAAAAACGCTTTGTTTGCCCAAAATCAGCTGTTTATAATGGTGGGGGTTATGCTAGCGAAATTGGTCCATCATATATTGTATTTCTCTAAGGAAAAATTGAAAAGAAGATGAAGAAGAAACCTTTTTAACATAAACATAACCCTAATCTAAAAACATAAGAAAGACCTAAACACCATCATGCAGCCAATGCAAAAAAATTCATGATAATAATTGATGTTCTCATAAAAATGCGGTGATTTTATATTTACTACTACTCACAGAACTAGACCATTCCACTCAACTTTGTCTTTTCGTATACTGCCTAAAGCAGCTATGTCTTTAGCTCAGGAATTTTATTAGTAAGTATAGAATACTTGCCTTTGTTTTGAAATATTTATTTATAACAATTGTATTCTTTCAGTTTTCCTGCTGATGAATTTGAATTCATACCTTTCGAGGAAAGCATTTATGATATATGGAATAATTGTGCTTTAGAATCCATCAAAAGTATTTCACCCACTATATTAAAATTAATTGTTTCTAATGTTTTATTTGGTGCACTTATTACCCCAGGTATGTGGTACATCTAATTATATTTATTTACTTTGCCTAACAAAAGTGTTTCAGGATATTTGTCTGAATCATACTTTCATATATTATCTGGGACCACTGGGCTGTTCTTACTCAATTCTCTGGAAAACTTACGCTGCAAGATAATTTGTGTGTGTTGTTTTATATTGTCATATTTTTTATTGCAGTTCAGCAATTTATTACGAAAGTATACTCATATTCATAGCTCTAATGCAACAAAAATAATTTTGATCTTAAGTCTTGTATTAGGGTAAGTGTAGTCCTTTAAATGTATAGCAACCAATATTCTAAAATTATATTATTATTTTAGTGAATATCTTTTAATAGACCCACAGATCTGGATACAAATAAGAGGGTTAATAATGATTTTGTCCATGAAAGTAATAAGTCTTTGTCATGACCTAGGGAAGTCCAACAAATCTTTAAATGTGTTACAATATTTTGGTTATATGTTTTGTGGTGCTAATGTTCTGTTTGGACCTTGGATATCATATTCTGATTATTACAACTTATATGCTCGCCCAACCAAGAAGGTACTAAAATAATATATCTTTTGTTGCTAATCTTGCCCATTGAACTTGTATGATGTGCATTTCTCAGATGATTGTTTGGTTGCATGAATTTTACAAGTGTTGCCTTTTTTATAAGTATTGCCTTCTCCTACACGTAAACTGTTTAATGGCCTATGATAATTGTAATCCTATACATTAGCTCTCCCAACCTACTTAGTTTTCATGCACATGAATTTTTGCATTTGAGTTACCACTTCCTTGTCTTTATTGACTTCATGAGGTGTAATATGTATTATGGTTACATTGTTATTTTATGGTGGTCAACTATATATAGTTGACTTAATTGACCCAGCTAGTGCGTCATGATAACAATTAAGATATCAATTTTATGGCAGCTAAATATATATAGCTTACTGTTTTATGATACTTCAATACTTCCCTTCATCAAAAAATATATTGATGCAGCAAGTAAGTTATATGGTAATGAATAAGGTGGATTGAATTGGAAAGCTAAGTTTAGAAAAGTGACCCTGCAAGTGTTATGGGAATGAATTATATATCAATTTTACGGCAGCGAAGTATATACAGTGTGTCCCAAACTGGATGGGAATGTATTGCTATCTCCGTTATTATTAGAGATAGGGAGACAGTTAAATTAGCAATATTTTGTAGAATTCCATGCTCGTTTCAAATATGACTTGTATTTTGCCCTGCCTCTTTTCGTTTTAGAGTTATTTTGAAAAAACCAAAATTTGTTTTTACAGAGTAATCTTTTTGTGCTATTCTCAACTTTGGATAGTCATTTGTTTTTGAGCCACATGTATCAACGTTTGTTTTTATTATGGCAGCCATATTGGATTTTTTGCTTGTGAAAAGAGATTTCCAATGATGTACAACATGCTTCAGAAATCTTGTAATTGCACTGACAATTTTGAGAAAAACCGTTTTGAGGATAGTAGGCTATGATATCCAATACCAGAAAACAAATGACAAAAAAAAAGTGTTCAAAAAGCAGTAGGCCATGTAGTCTAACAATAGACTTCTACTTTCAACATAATTTTCCGTAATTATTTTAATTTAATTAAATAGGTAAACCTAGTACATAACTAAATTTACTAACAGAACTCAATAAAAAGCAGATTAATGATTTACGAAGACACCCTTTGAAAATTGTTTGATTTTTAAAGGTACGTCAACTGAAAAACAACAGAAGAGAGGTTGTTATGGATATAACACTATCGTGACAAGAATACTGTCATTCTTAATTATCTGAACAATGTGAAGTGTATTTAGCACGTTGCTTAAAATTTTGTACTCAATAGTTTGTTTCCTGTTTATTTTAAATATTATTCAACAATATGTTCAGTAATGAAGAATATTTTGACATGTCGGTTCTGTCACCAAACCTCCTCGACCTCGAAAAAAAGCCATGAGTCTTCCATTGGATGGAACTTACCTGGCTCCTTTGCAGAGTCCTCGAACTGAACAATTGTGTTCGAAGACTCCCAAAAGCCTCGCATTCACACAGGTAGTGGTAAGACGTTTCTTCAGTCTCGTCACATTCCTGGCAAATGGGATCCCTCTCGACACCTACCAATGTAAGGTGTCTTCTGAGAGCACAGTGGCCCGTCAGCACCCCAATGATGCGGCGAAGCGCAGAGCGACTCGCACCAAGAAGTCAGACAGTCTTGTTCCTCTCCTGCCTCTTCACGAAATCCCTCCCCTACCTACAGCCACCGACTGACCTCCAGTGCCTCTCCATGGCTTCTCCTGTCCATTTATCTAAGGCGTCGGAGATTACCTTCCTACTTATGCCTATAGCAGGTTCCGGGCCACAGAGCGGCCCCCGGGAACCAAGCCTTGCGAGGTCATTCGCCACTTCATTCCCCGTGACGCCACAGTGTCCCGGAACCCTCAAAAGTTGCACCTCCTTTGTCCTGGACAGTCTCGTAAGAGTGTCAGCTATTCCCGAACCGGCGTTTACCTAATTCTGGACGTGCAGACTGCCTGGAGGACCACCTGGCTATCTGAGCAAATGTATACACATTTCTGAGAGCTCATCATCAGATCCTGTCGATTAGCTACAGACAGAATAGCGTACACCTCCGTTTCGAATGCCGTGGTATATGTGCCCAGAGAATAAGTCTCACGCACCCCCAGGCTATTGATGTATATTCCCGCCCTAGGGGAATTCTGCTCCTCCAGCCGTGATCCGTTGGTGATACAGCCCAGGCTAGCAGACTGGAAAGCAACCTCATTTTCCCTCCACTGATCCTTGCTGGGGATTCTGAGGGTATATGTCCTAGTCAGCCTAATATAGTCCTGTGCATTTCGTACCTTGATGGTGGAAATTGGTATTTCCTTTTCCACCAACTTGGCAACTTCTGCATGTCCTGTTATTGCTCCCTCTCTGCCCCAGTTTCTAGAGTCTGGCAATCTGAGATACGACGCCATAGCCTCCCTTTTGATACAGATGGGAAGCGGTGGCAGCATCAGCAAGACCTCTAGTGCAGCTGAGGGTGTCGTGCATGTAAGATACCAAACTTTATCTATTAGCATTCGTTTTATCTAAAACTGTTAGGGAGGTCATCTGCAAAATCACCACTTTAGTTTTTAATTAAGTCCTTACCATATTCAATACCATAACGTAGTTGTTACACTATATTTCTTTAATAATGCATATTGATACCCTATTTTTAAATTTAGTAGAAGTAAAGAGAAGGAAGTGGCAGCAGCATGTAAACCCGAATGTAGAAATTTGTGCGCATGAGAGCTTGGAAGGTTGAGACAGCTAAAGTGTAGGGTTACCTTTCAAATTACTGAATAACAACTTTTCTATAAAGACAATGAAAATGAACTCTGCCTTTTACCATTACTTGCTATGTTTTAAAAATAGATAGTGATGGGAGAATTGAATACCAGAATCAGAAAGTATTTGAGAATATTATATGCAGCGACATAGATTCCTCATTCAATCCTTGATCATGGAAGCCTATAAGGGTATCAGTTTGAGGAAAATAGTGGCATACAGGATTCCTGTTCAAATTGAATCCTATAGGTAACCCTCAAGCACGGCACTGGTTATATTTGGAAAAGAGTTTTTGAACCGAATGATGCTCTTTGATGCATTTATAATTGTCACCGGGTTTCAGTTTTATACTGATTTGGGTGTTTTCGATATTTAAAATAAACTAGTTTTGTGGAAAAGATTTAACACCCTGTATATGGAAAACAAAGAGGTTTGAAACCGAGGTTTGTATGAACTTTTCTTGCTTAGGATTGAATGGGGAATCAAATCTGAGAGTTTCGCCATTCACTTAATTAACACCCTTTATACTAAAAAAAAATCAGTTTCACTCATTGTATTACCTAATAATTATTTTAAGAGATTAACATTGTTGCTGCTAGTAGCAACATTTTTGGTAGTCTTTAACTTACATACACGTGTTTTAAATATATATTATTAAAAACTATATATATATTAATATTTCAGACAGTATCATGGATAACCCAAATAGCACGTTCTATTTTTGTATCATTATTATTTCTTGTGATATCAAATTGTTTGGCTTCATTAATTGATATTGAAGAATATAACAGGTATTTATTGCAACTTAATTATTAACTTTAAAGTAAAAAATCAACCTCATGATTTTGTTAGTAGCCTATATTATGCAACAATTTAACCCCTTATAGTTTTTTGTTTTCATGTAGGTATATTGCTTATTTTTGATAAATACAGTTGCACAATTTTTTTGTATTTCTCCTATCTTCTGTTTTTTTATGATACAAATAGAGATTCAAAACCTAATACATTTTTTTTCCAGTAGAGTAGAGAAAAATATTCTTTTGTAACTTTTGTTAAATTTTGTGTTGTGGTTGCACTTTGTGATTAATGTTATAATTAGAAGTTGCTAGTAAATCTAGTAGTATATTTATTTTGTTGTTTTTTGTTAAACAACTATACATGGTTGTAACAATGTTTCATCTAAAGTGATTGCTTAAGGAGGATGCGATTTTTGAGCTGTTTTTTCCTTTTGTGTTCTTTTTGGCTGTTTGTTTCTAGTCTCTGACTTCTAAGTATTTCCATAAAGCGTGACATATTCTACTTTAAAGCTGTGGGATGCTAAAGAAGTCTCTTCATAATTTGCAAACATCCTCAGTGGTTTGGTGGTCTAAACATTGATCGCTAAAACTCAGAGCCTTACAATCGACAGTTCATATTGGGAATTTTCTTTTAGCATTACAAACTGTAACTCTAAGCAAATTAAGTGCCTGTATGTTTTATCTTTCATAGTTGCATAAAGCTATTGACCCTATGCACCATGCCATATTAGGTCCCTTAAATATCCTCACACATCTTACAAAACAAATGGTTCAGTGAAATCGCCAGATGGTCAATTAAAACTACTGTCTAGTGTCAGCTAATGGTTTAGCTGAGAAAAAGTTAAATTAAAAATAATATACTAAGTTTGAAAATATATTTTTCTTTATAAAGCTAATGTATGATGAAAATTGTATAAATGAGATGGCATAGAATATTAAATGAGTTTTAACAACTTTTCAAGACAAGTTACCATACCGCAGCCAATGCAATCTGACGTCACACACACAAGAAAAGTTACCACAAGCAAATAACATATGTAATCAGTATGATACAGAGGATAGAGGAAATCAAAATAAGATGTTCTAAACCAACTTACCTACATACAAAACTTCACTCATTTTTTTTATTTATTCTTTTATTTCAACAACACACCACGAGGGCTAACAGCCTAAATACTATCGTACCGTGGGTGTCGACAAGGAGGAAACAGGCAACTTGTTAATTCTGGACTTGAAGGTTTGGAGGTTCGGGGGAGAAGGAAAAACATGTGCCGCCAAGGAATTCCACAACTTGGAAGTCCTCAGGACAAAAGAGTGGACATAACAAGATGTTCTATGTCTGGTGACCTGGACAGTAAAAGGGTGCATTCGCTCTGTTCCCCTGGTAGATCTGTTGGGGGCAGCAGGTGGAGGAACTATGGAAGAAAGCTCCTCTGAGCAGTGCCCGTGCAGATATCTATAAAAGAGAGAGAGGTCACCAACAGCACGTCGGTGGGCAAGGGATGGAAGCCTTTGGATGAGAATTGGGTGACCGATGAGACATATAGCTCTCTTCTGAATGGAGTCCAGGATAGCGAGTGTAGAAGTGGCAGCAGCACCACATATGTGGGAGCAATATTCGAGGTTTGATCTTATCTGTGAAGTATATAAGGTATATAGATTAGCTGGTGAAAAGTATTTGCGAGCCCGGAAGAAGAAACCTAATTTCTTAGCAGCCGCTTCTGCAATTGATGTGACATGTTGGTGCCAATTGAGATTTCGATCCACAGAAATGCCAACAAGTGAAAAGGACTCATTACTTTGGATAACTTGGTTGTTTATTGTGATTGG
This sequence comes from Tillus elongatus, assembly GCA_964006375.1. Classification (NCBI taxonomy): domain Eukaryota; kingdom Metazoa; phylum Arthropoda; class Insecta; order Coleoptera; family Cleridae; genus Tillus; species Tillus elongatus. Next base: position 38,782,587 of record OZ023269.1, read on the forward strand.
TCTAGGGCTGGTGTATCTATTATGAGAAAGAAAGCAAGACTGTGATTTGGTGGGGTAGAATTGTACAAGATTTCTACTTCCCCAGTCTAATATTTTTTGGAGATCCACGGTGACAGAACCCTCCATGATTCTGCGATCCTCATATAATTGGGCTAAAAACACAGGCTAGAATATTGTATATTTGAGTGGAGGGTGCTGTCGTCCATGGAACTGTGAACTGGGTTGGATGTGCTAGAGAGGAGGTCATTGATGTGGAGAAGAAACAAATTAGGGGCTAAAGCTGAACCTTCAGGAACTCCTGCATTAATTGGATACAGTTTAAAGGAATGGCCATCCACGACAACAGAAATGCTCAGGTTGGAGAGGAAATTTGCTGTCCACGTACAGGGTTTTGGTGGTAGGCCATAGGCCGGTAGTTTATTGAGCAGCGCTGCGTGCCAGACCTGGTCGAATGCTTTGGGTATGTCTAGAGCGACAATCTGGGATTCACCGTGTAGTTTCATAGACTTGTTCCAAGAATGGGTGACAAAGGAAAGGAGGGCGGCAGTTGATCTGCGCTGATGGAATCCATACTGCCTGTCGTGGATTAGACTGTGTTTTTCAAGAAATTTTAGTAATTCGGTGTTTATATACTTTTCCATCACTTTAGAGACGACTGAAAGGAAAGAAATAGGCCTGTAGTTGCTAGGAAGCCCTTTGGATCCTTTCTTGGGGACGAGTTGTACTTTAGCAGTTTTCCAGTTACTAGGGAATATGTCTCTATTGTAAGATGTCTGAAACAGACGAGTCAGGACAGGAGCAAGTTCTGGTGCGCATTTTTTTGAGAACAATTGCTGGGATCTCGTCAAGGCCAGAAGCTTTTCTGGTATTAAGAGAAGAGAGCATCTTTCGTACCTTTTTAGTTTTGAAAGTGATATCCGTCATTTTATGCGCGACATTGGGGACTGTTGGTGGTTGAACATTTGGAGGTGTGTTGAGAGTAGAATTGCCGGCGAACAACGAGGCAAAAAGTTCAGCCTTGCCCAGGGCGGTAGAAACAATTTCATCCCCTGAGACAAGAGGTGGGAACGTGCTTTTGCAGAAATTATTCCCAATAGATTTAGCAAGAGTCTAGAAGGGTTTGCTGCCGCTGGAGCTTAAGAGGACTTTGTTTTTGATGTGGTTATTAAACGAATTTTTTTCCTCAGAAAGAATGCGGACATAGCGGTTTCTTGCGTCATTAAATGTTTGACGGTTTTCTTGACTGGGATTGTGTAGAAGCGTTTTGTGAGCTTTGACCTTTTCAGTCTGGCCTTGTCACATGATTTAGAGAACCAGGGCTTTTGAGTGGCTGCAGAGGTTTTCTGTGTACGTGGAATAAATAATTCCATGTCAGCTTGGATAATTTCGGTGACGTTTTGGGAGATGTCAGAGGGGTCAGGATGCGAGAAGCAGACAAACGCCCATGGAAATGAGGAAAAGTAATCTCGCATTTCGTCCCAGTTCGCGGATTTGAGCTGTGTGTTGGGATGCGAGGAAAGTAAGTAGGTTGCTTAACCATATTGGCTAAAGAATTGCTGACTGCAAAGGCCTCCGGTGCTCTTCCTTATGGATCGGTTTTTGAAGATCCTATCCATTCCTTATTATGGACATTGAAATACTCAGTAAGTGGTGGACGTGCCGCCACCTAGTTGCGGAACCAAGTAGTATGCTGTCACGCCAGCTCCAAATAACACAAAGTGTTAAAAAAATAGAGACTGGATACAGCTAACTAACAATTTAGAAAATTGTCAGCCCTGGCCCATTTCTACCCCAATATAGGGACAAAGTATGTAAGACTAGATGCATTTTCGCAACAATTAGAACCGTAGACCGGTTTCGCTCTCATTAGAGCTCTTCAGTACGGCATACTAATTGCAGCAAAAATGCACCAAAAATAATACGGCTATCGTATAGCCAGTCTCAAAATACTCAGTAAGTGGTGGACGTGCCGCCACCTAGTTGCGGAACCAAGTAGTATGCTGTCACGCCAGCTCCAAATAACACAAAGTGTTAAAAAAATAGAGACTGGATACAGCTAACTAACAATTTAAAAAATTGTCAGCCCTGGCCCATTTATACCCCAATATAGGGACAAAGTATGTAAGACTCGATGCATTTTCGCAACAATTAGTGCATTTTTGCTGCAATTAGTATGCCGTACTGAAGAGCTCTAATGAGACCGAAACCGGTCTACGGTTCTAATTGTTGCGAAAATGCATCGAGTCTTACATACTTTGTCCCTATATTGGGGTAGAAATGGGCCAGGGCTGACAATTTTCTAAATTGTTAGTTAGCTGTATCCAGTCTCTATTTTTTAACACTTTGTGTTATTTGGAGCTGGCGTGACAGCATACTACTTGGTTCCGCAACTAGGTGGCGGCACGTCCACCACTTACTGAGTATTTTGAGACTGGCTATATGATAGCCGTATTATTTTTGGTGCATTTTTGCTGCAATTAGTATGCCGTACTGAAGAGCTCTAATGAAAGCGAAACCCGTCTACGGTTTTAATTGTTGCGAAAATGCATCGAGTCTTACATGGACATTGAGGTCACCAAGAATAGTGACCTTGGAGGAAGGATATTCAGAAATCAAATGGTCGTTTTTTTTCAGAAAAGTAGTCAAAAAGCTGGATAAAGTTGTTGTCAGAAGGTGACCGGTAAATGCAACAGATGAATTTAGTTGCAGCCCTGAGAGAGAGTTTTATCCATAGTATGTCTTTTCTTCCAGCTTCTAAATTGGGGAGTCTGGTGCAGGGTAGATTGCTACGGACGTATGCGCACATGCCTCTATGCTATCTAGAGGAAGTAAGGAGCTCATACCCTGGGAAATTAAGGTGATTAGTGGTTGTTTTGGCACTGATTTAAGTTTCGGTGAGGAAGAGGAGTTGGGGGCCTATTAGCCTGGAGGAAATGGTGGACGGAGTTCAGGTTAGAGTTTAGGCCACATATATTCGAGAAGGATATGTTAAATCTTGATGCTGGCGCCCCCTGTACACCCCTCTCCCGGATATCCGAATGGAGGGGTATTTTACCTCCGGAATCTTTTGTACAAGGAGGAGCCATCATCATTTTTGCTTATAAGGGAAACCGACTCATACACCAGAACCGGAAACGTCCGTTGGGACTTCACCGGCCCCTTGATGTAAGGGGTGGTACCTCCTCGGGCGTGAAAAAAAAATCCATTACTATCACGTAAAGGAAAATTCCACTACCACCTACCATATTGCAAGTATACCACACCAGCCAACTATTAAAGAGCTGACCAGCTCTAGCACTTGCGTAACAAAAAATACAGACCTTCAAATTTTCATTTGTAAGTCGAATTAATAAATGGAACATTTTTAAGATTAAAAATAACAAGCAAAATAATTACAAATGTTAGGGTAACTTATTCTTAAAGTATCTGCCCCTTTGCTTATATGTCAAGCATGAAGTCGCCTCTTGAAATTTTGCGCGAGCTGAGAAACATTTGTACCTTATTACTAATTGCATTGACGAAGATGATCACACAACTTTTAGATTTTACAAATTATCTACCAGTGTAGAATATACTACGGCCTTTAACATGACATAATAAAAGTTGCACGGGTCTAGATCAGGTGAATGTGGTGGTCAGGCAATAGGCGAATTTTGACCACGACCTATCCATTTTCTGGTACTGTTTATGCAAAAATTGATTTACATTTGAAGAATAATAGGCCGGTGCACCGTCATTCATAAATCAGAAGCATCACGTTTTCGGCAGTGTAACCAGGCGTTATTACATAATTCACTAAAAGCATGGGGTATACTTTGTATCCCACTTGGTTATTCGTGCTTCTAAAAAAACTTTGTATGACAAAGTTTAACTTGCAAATAAAGCTTTAGCGTGCTAGCTGATGTCAGGGGCTCAATGTATGTCTTTTTGATATAAGTATTAAACATGTGAACTGATAACCTGCTATAAGCACTACACATTGTCTTCGTGTTGTTTTTAATGTACCCAATTTCTGTAGCAAATTCCTTTTCATAAGCTATTTTGGTTCTTATATTTTGGAAAAAATAATTACCAACACCTTTTCTTTGCGCATCATCCCCTTAGGTGCTACCTTGTATTTGGGCTGTTGGTTATTTTACGAACTTCTCGACTTCAAATTGAATTCAAGAAAATATTATCTTTTCATTAATGCTGAATAAGCATGCGAAATTTTAAGAAAATCAATCTAGTGGAAGTTGCAAAATTTAACTTAAACAAGCTAGAGCAGAAAAGTCAAAAGTATTTTGGAATTGCTATTTTGTTGTGGCCAGATTTTTTAAATCAACTTTTTATTTTCTATTTTATAAAAAAGTGATGTTTGTATGTCACTCCAAGGATTAAACGTACAGAATTAGGCAAAAAATAGCATTTATAATAATGGCTTTAAAAGAAAATACAACTAACATAAGTGGGCAGAATACAGTATACTCTCGAATATTCATGTGCGGATTATCTGGTTTGCAGATTATCTGTGCTGAGAAATTCATCAAAATTTCAAATCAGGAATAGATCGAAATTTCAATTTCACTACATTAGGAAAGATTTATATCCCGGAATGTTTATGTTAAGGTCCTAAATTTTAATTGCCCCTATCTTTTTACACTTGATCTCATTCCTGATTGCATGGTCGGCAGCACAGAATGGAACAAAATATTTTTTTCTTGAGAAAGACACAGCTGTTAAATATTCTGGATACACTTTCTTTTTAATTTATGAAGGCAACCAAAATGACTTAGTTTGTCTGTTGATTTTCGATGGCAAAGCGAGTTTGTGTCTCCACGGTCTATTTTTTATTAAATTCGGTATACATACAGCATATCGCTGAAACTGAAAAGACACGTTTTAACCATGAAACAAAAACTTGAAATCATGATTATTGATCTACTGTAATTTTTTCATTGAACCTCTATTATTTTGGTGTATGTGTGTGTGTGTATTATGTATATATGTATATATACATACATTTTATTACGTTCGTATTATCTGTGCTTTTCAATTATCCGTGTTGCTGATCCCTCCATTAGCTTGAATAATCGAGAGTATACTACTATAGTTACAAGGAAGTATAATTTAAATATTAAAACATGGTAATAATATTGGTAATATATTGCACCAAATTTCTAAACTCTTTTGTTTTTATTTTCTAGCCTTCTTCAAAATTGAACTGAAACTAAGATTCACATAAGAGCATAGTTGTAGACTGTAGGTATAATTATAAACGTATTTATATAATATAGTAGTATTAGTATCACCTTTGGTTAAAAATACTTTTTTCAATATAGCTCAACATTTTAAATTTATAAAATCAGTTGCATAATGGTGTTTTCTTTTTAATGATTCTAGGTGGATTGTTGCTTATGTTGAGGCACTCTCTTTTAGGACAAGTCATTACTTTATTTGCTACCTTTCAGAGGCTAGTATGTTAGCTGCAGGTTACAAGAACTCTAAGATCTGGTCTGAACCAAATAAATGGGCATTTACCATAACAAGCCCTTTAGAAATTGAATTTCCTTCAGCCTTAGCAAATGTTGTTACCCATTGGAACCGACCAATGCACACATTTTTGAAGCAGTGTAAGTATTATTTGAATTTCATATTGTTACATTTTAGGTATTTGTGTCAACCTTTGGCTTCACAAAATAATTTAAATTGTCTAACATAATATAATAAAATTCGGGACACATGAGTGCCTTATGGTAGCGAATTTTTATTAAGTGCTTCAAATTTAAATAACTCAATTTACTATAAACCTAGAAAGTTGAATTTTGGTATATTAGGAAGGTCTTTACTGGTGCAACATCCAATTTTTCGTTATTTTTTGAGTAAAATTTTTTTTCCAGAAAAATCAATTTTTTTTTTCTAGGGAAAGTGGTCCGATCGGGCTGGATAACGAACTCGTCTGTGGTCTTAACAAAATAAGGATATGTAACAAGTTTTGCTCAACTCAGTTTAGTATTTTTTGAGTTATCGCTCGGATACATACATATATATTAGGGTGTCCAAAACAGGACTAAATTTTCAATCCTGGGATTTCAGTATTCAAATAAAACATTTTGTTTACCAGTATTCAATACCGAAAATATCGGGATTCTGGAAATTTTGTCGTCCTTCTCTATTAAAAATAGTAATAGATAGATCGAATAAGTTTACTTTCATGCTGGTAAGCAGAGCTTTCAGAGATTTTTCTTCCTTCAAAAGAAGGTGGTAGTGGAATTTTCCTTTGCGTGATAGTAAAGGAATTTTTCACGCCCGAGGAGGTACCACCCCATAATTCAAGGGACCAGTGAAATCCCAACGGACGTTTCTGGTTCTGGTGTATGAATCGGTTTCCCTTATAAGCAAAAATGATGATGGCTCCTCCTTGTACAAAAGATTCCAGAGGTAAAATACCCCTCCATTCGGATCTCCGGGAGAGGGGTGTACAGGGGGCGCCAGCATCAAGATTTAACATATCCTTCTGGAATATATGTGGCCTAAATTCTAACCTGAACTCCATCCACCATTTCATCCAGGCTAATAGACCTCAACTCCTCTTCCTCACCGAAATCCAAATCAGTGCCAAAACAGCCACTAATCGCCTTAATTTCCCGGGGTATGAGCTCCTTACTTCCTCTAGATTGCACAGAGTCGTTTGCGCATACGTCCGTAGCAATCTACCCTGCACCAGACTCCCCGCTTTAGAAGCTGGAAGAAAAGACATCCTATGGATAAAACTCTCTCTCGAGGCTGCAACTAAATTCATCTGTTGTATTTACCGGTCACCCTCTGACAACAACTTTGTCCAGCTCTTTGACCACCTTTCTGGAAAAACCGACTATCTGATTTCTGAATATCCTTTCTCCGAGGTCACTATTCTTGGTGGCTTCAATGTCCATAATAAGGGGTGGCTAGTATCTTCAAAAATCGATCCACAAGGGAGAGCAGCGGAGGCCTTTGCAGTCAGCAATTCTTTAGCCAATATGGTTCAGCAATGTACTTACTTTCCTCGCATCCCAACACACAGCTCAAATCCCTTGGATCTTCTTCTTACTACAAAACCTGAATGCTACCAGATATCAGTCACCGCCCCCCTTGGTCGCTCAGACCACGGCATGGTCACTGCTTCCTGCACAATGCAACCCGAGGTCATACATTCATCACACCCATATATCGTTTGGCACTACAATTCTGCAAACTGGGACGAAATGCGAGATTACTTTCCCTCATTTCCATGGGCATCTGTCTGCTTCTCTCATCCTGACTCCTCTGATATCTCACAAAACATCACCGAAATTATCCAAGCTGGCATGGAATTATTTATTCCACGTACATAGAAAATCTCTTCAGCGACTCAAAAGCCCTGGTTCTCTAAATCCTGTGACAAGGCCAGACTTGAAAAGGTCAAAGCTCACAAAACGCTTCTACACAATCCCAGTCAAGAAAACGTCAAGCATTTAACGATGCAAGAAACCGCTATGTCTGCATTCTTTCCGAGGCAAAAAACACGTTTAATAACCACATCAAAAACAAAGTCCTCTTAAGCTCCAGCGGCAGCAAACCCTTTTACTCTTGCTAAATCTATTGGGAATAATTTGTGCAAAAGCACGTTCCCACCTCTTGTCTCAGCGGATGAAATTGTTTCTACGGCCCTGAGCAAGGCTGAACTTTTTGCCTCGTTGTTCGCCGGCAATTCTACTCTCAACCCACCTCCAAATGTTCAACCACCAACAGTCCCCAATGTCGCACATAAAATGACTGATATAATTTTCAAAACTAAAAAGGTACGAAAGATGCTCTCTTCTCTTAATACCAGGAAAGCCTCTGGCCTTGACGAGATCCCAGCAATTGTTCTAAAAAAATGCGCACCAAAACTTGCTCCTGTTCTGACTCGTCTGTTTCAGATATCTTACAATAGAGGCATATTCCCTAGTAACTGGAAAACTGCTCGAGTACAACCCGTCCCCAAGAAAGGATCCAAAGCGCTTCCTAGGAACTACAGGCCTATTTCTCTCCTTTCAGTCGTTTCTAAAGTGATGGAAAAGTGTATAAACACTGAATTACTAAAATTTCTTGAAAAACACAGTCTAATCCACGACAGGCAGTATGGATTCCGTAAGCGCAGATCGACTGCCGACCTCATTTCCTTTGTCACCCATTCTTGGAACAAGCCTATGGAACTACACGGTGAATCCCCGATTGTCGCTCTAGACATATCCAAAGCATTCGACCAGGTCTGGCACGCAGCGCTGCTTAATAAACTTTCGGCGTATGACCTACCACTAAAACTCTGTACCTGGACAGCAAATTTCCTCTCCAACCGGAGCATTTCTGTTGTCGTGGATGGCCATTCCTGTAAACTGTGTCCAATTAATGCAGGAGTTCCTCAAGGTTCAGCTTTAGCCCCTACTTTGTTTCTTCTCCACATCAATGACCTCCTCTCTAGCACATCCAACCCAGTTTACAGTTACGCGGACGACAGCACCCTCCACTCAAATATACAATATTCTAAGCCTGTCTCTTTAGCCCAATTAGATGAGGATCGCAGACTCATGGAGGGTTCTCCCTCCGTGGATCTCCAAAAAATATTAGACTGGGGAAGTAGAAATCTTGTACAATTCAACCCCACCAAATCTCAGTCTTGCTTTCTTTCTCATAAGAGATACACGAGCCCTAGACCTATCACAATGAACAACCAAGTTATTAAAAATAATGAGTTCTTTTCACTTGTTGGCATTTCTTTGGATCGAAATCTTAATCGGCACCAACATTTCACATCAATTGCAGAAGCGGCTGCTAAGAAATTAGGTTTCCTCTTCCGGGCTCGCAAATACTTTTCACCAGCTAATTTCTATACCTTATATACTTCACAAATAAGGCCAAACCTCGAATACTGTTCCTACGTCTGGGGTGCAGCTGCCGCTTCTACACTCGCTATCCTGGATTCCATTCAAAAGAGAGCTATATGTCTCAACGGTGATCCTATCCTCACCCAAAGACTGCCATCCCTTGCCCACCGACGTGCCGTTGGTGACCTCTCTGTCTCTTTTATAGATATCTGCACGGGCACTGCTCAGAGGAGCTTTCTTCCATAGTTCCTCCACCTGCTGCCCCCAACAGATCTACCAGGGGAACAGAGCGAATGCACTCTTTTACTGTCCAGGTCACCAGACATAGAACATCTTATTATGCTCCCTCTTTTGTCCCTAGGACTTCCAAGTTGTGGAATTCCTTGCCGGCACATGTTTTTCCTTCGCCTCCGAACCTCCAAACCTTCAAGTCCAGAATTAACAATTGCCTCTTTCCTCCTTGTCGACACCCACGGTACGATAGTATTTAGGCTGTAAGCCCTCGTGGTGTGTGGTTGAAATATATATATATATATATATATATATATATATATATATATATATATATATATATATATATATAAGAAAAAAATCCGTCAGATCTGGTTTTTGCTAGTGATTCATGCGTCAATTTTTTCTACATTTTGTTGTTTAGTTTTTAAAGTTGAGGGTTTATTAATATCTTTGTCCCGAAGATTAATCTAATGTTTACTTGCCAAGTGAACACGAAGACACCTTGTAAACCAATCATTTGTTTTTAAAACTGCTTTACATTGTTTGCATTGGGCTGCTTCGCTGTTGGTTTGTTTAAAAAAATAATTTTACCCTGATTTTAACAGTGGGCTCTTTTTTCGTTTACATGAAATGCACATTCGTCAATGCCTTTTTCCATTTAATGTTTTACCTATCACTATATATACATCACGAGACTAACGTACTGCTAATAAATGTAAAAATATATGCCTTAGATTGCTGATTCCCCACTTTCAAATTACAGCAAAATGCAAGTGTGATAACCGAATACAGCTTTTACTGTTACAAGGTAACATATAAACTATCAATCATACACCAGAGTAAATGTATACCACTCCCGTATACAATGTGCTGTAACTCGTACGTCGTACCACCACACCCCGCGATGTGAATGCATCATTGGTTACCGACGCGACATAGATAAAATGAATCTCGAAAATATTGAAAATACTGGAAATACTGAATATTCAGAATTATTTTGTATTACAAGTAAGTTATCACCAGTCCCGAAAATACCGAAAATTTTCGGCAGTGGATAAATACCGGGAGTCAAATACCTCAGAAAAAATTTGGGATCTCGAAATTTTGGTATTCCAGTATTGGATACCCTAGTGTGTATATATATATATATATATATATATATATATATATATATATATATATATATATATATATATATATATATATATATATATATAAGATATAAAAATTCAAACGGACCTTCATTTCAGGTTCTAGGGGCCCAAATTCGCGCTCCTTTGAAAAAATGTTTGCAAAGTCTCACCATCAATACCTCTCTATTAGCGAATTTTAAAAAATAAAAATTCGCTGATATCCAAATTTTATGTCAGTAGGGTATTTCAATTAAGTTCTTATGTGTGTTTAGCAAATGTTTTTTTAATAATAAAATAGAGATAATTTTTAATCAATTTTCTAATGAACTAATGCCCTGTGTATAATAAAAAGTACTGTGAACTTTATAAACAGAAAAGGAACGCCTGATCAACTAAAGTTGTGTAAGACGAGATGATATGTTGTCAAGGACATAGACTCTTTGCAAAGTTGGCCTGAATATTTACAAAAGTTTGTAACTAAAGTTGTGTAACACGAGATGATATATTGTCAAGGACATAGACTATTTGCAAAGTTACCCTGAATATTTACAAAAGTTCGTGGCATCAGACAATAGACCAGAATCAACGAATATTTTCTCAAATGTGATTTCTGAACGAAAAAAAAATTGAAATTTTTGTCGCCGATGCGATACTTGCACACGTCAGCTTCATGAACCTTTCGTCTAAAATGTAACAATTCCAAAGTCAAATAAAAGTTTAAGTCTTAGACCACGACAATGAAAAATACTCTATCGATTTGCAAGGTTTGTCAGAAGTTTTTTTTTTCGTGTTTTAAATTTTTGTTTTTGAAAATATAAATAAATTAGAAATATTTCTAAGTAAATCTTTGGTGTGGTACACAATAAAAATTCTTTTAGAAAGAAAATATTGAACAATATACAGGCTGTTTTCCAACAATAACAAAGTTAATGTCTACATCCATTATACTCTGTAGCATGGAAATTAGTATATTTTTACTATAATTGTCAAAAGTTTACATTGATATATTAATTGATTTGAGGTCATCCTACCATTACCTGAAATTATTATTACCATAAATATGATTTTTATAATATGATATTAACACTTTTATGTATTTTCAATTGTTTCAGATGTTTACCGCTTTTGGCTTCCGCATGGAAAATTTGCTGCTGTATTCACAACTTTCGTGATATCATCTTTTTTGCATGGCTTTGAATTAAAGGTTTCAGTTGTACTAATTACGATTGGAATATTTTCATATTTACAAATGATGCCTAGAGAGAATATATCTGATTGCATTGGCTGCTGTGTTAAAGTAAGGCCATGTAAAAGTTGTAATCATACCCACAAGCGTCACAGTTGGAGAGCAAGGGTTATTAATTTAGTTTATAGTCTTTTTACCATTTTACATCTGGCATATTTAGGAATTTTGATGGACCCTTCAACAAATGAACTTGGTATTTATGAAAAGTGGAAAAATTTATTTTTTATTAGCCATTTTATAATGGTAGTGAATTTGCTTTTTGTGATTTAAAGTCTCTCTGGGTTTTTCTTGTGATTAGTTTTATCAGTATTACATGTTTTTTATTTAGATAAACTTAATTGATATTTTTTTACAATGTATAGTAAAGTGTGGTCAGTATTAACATACATATTTAATTACTGTGATAGAAAATTGGTTGAAGACTGCGGAAAAAGTTGTATTATTATTATTATCAATATTAGCAATGTAGACTAACTTGAACAGTGCAGAAACAAGTTATGTGAGGTGCAGTCTTATCTCAAATTTTAAATCTTAAGGACAATAACTCATTAGAGTTGTTCATTTTAAGTTAACTACATCTCAGCGAGTAAAGATATGTCGGGTAAAACCAATCTGTGATAACAAGAATTTTATAAAGTAAAGCAAATGTGAAAGGCGAACAAACGTGACAGATTTATGTAATTTACACAATATGTGTATGTTTAATATTATTAGAAGGTGGCCATTTCAGTTTTAACTTAGCTTTTGTATTTTTCAAAAATTAAAAAGAAATATTTTTTTATGAAAAGCAAGTTTATCATGTTACGAGTTCACATAATTTACAGTAATATCAAATATATGCTTATCAAAAGGGTACTTAACCTTTATGCATACATTTTAATAAGTGCATGCAAAGAAAGGTAAAAAGAAGTTGATTTTGTAAGTTTTGTGATAGAAGTGTTTTACTTCGTGACACTAGATTTCTTTAGGTTTGTTTATCATGGCTACGGTAGATTTATTGATCTGTTTACATTTAAGTACTTCCGCTTCGAATACGTCTATACCATATTTTTTAGTCATACTAAACTACTCATCACTCAAAGCGCCACTCGCATAAATTTTACACTTTTAAAATTTAATGTAACAGTTGATTGCCACTATCAAATTGAACTATGTTGAAAACGTTTGCAAGCACGATTCTTTCACTATTAGCCCGTTGTTTTGTAAAATATCAGGTAATTCATCTAAATTTTATACAGGGTGTTGAATGAAACATTGAAAATTTTCTACACCATCGGGAAGCTCTCATGTGAAAAGCAAAATTTATTTCTCAAATTTCAACAAAAAACATGTTTAAATACGTTCCAAGCTATAGGGTGGTGTTTGAATTTTCCGTTTATCCTTTTTTATTTACAGGATGATTACAAAAAAGTTTTTTCTGTTTTTGGGTATAAATTTTTTACTCGTCAACCGATTGTCTTAGTGGAGAGCTCATATTGAAACCAAAGCTTCAGACAAGAATGTTCAGTTAACAGAAAAGATGCAGAATGAACGATCAATATACAACGCAGCATCAAAAGTGATACAAATTCTAATCGTTTATGGACTGGAAATCAATTTAAGGACCATAGTGGAGCTTTTACTATTCAATTTTAAATGAAGATTACTTTAAATCATATTCAATCTTAACTTAATCATGCAAACATGTGTTTGCTGCTGAGCACCTCTGTTCTGATGCTTCGGTTCCAATTATCTTTTATGTGTCAATAAATGGATTACCTTTTATGTATCAATAAATGGATTTATTTTTATTTTTAATTTCAACAACACACCACGAGGGCTTACAGCCTAAATACTATCGTACCGTGGGTGTTGACAAGGAGGAAAGAGGCAGCTTGTTAATTCTGGTCTTGAAGGTTTGGAGGTTCGGAGGAGAAGGAAAAACATGTGCCGGCAAGGAATTCCACAACTTGGAAGTCCTCGGGATAAAAGAGCGGGCATAACAAGATGTTCTTAGTCTGGTGACCTGGACAGTAGAAGGGTGCATTCGCTTTGTTCCCCTGGTAGATCTGTTGGGGGCAGCAGGTGGGGGAACTATGGAGGAAAGCTCCTCTGAGCAGTGCCCGTGCAGATATCTATAAAAGAGAGAGAGGTCACCAACGGCACGTCGGTGGGCAAGGGATGGCAGCCTTTGGGTGAGGGTAGGGTCACCGATGAGACGTATAGCTCTCTTTTGAATGGAGTCCAGGATAGCGAGTGTAGAAGCGGCAGCGGCACCCCAGATGTGGGAGCAGTATTCGAGGTTTGGCCTTATTTGTGAAGTATATAAGGTATAGAGATTAGCTGGTGAAAAGTATTTGCGAGCCCTGAAGACGAAACCTAATTTCTTAGCAGCCGCTTCTGCAATTGATGTGACATGTTGGTGCCAATTAAGATTTCGATCCACAAAAATGCCAACAAGAGAAAAGGACTCATTACTTTGTATAACTTGGTTGTTCATTGTGATGGGTCTAGGGCTGGTGTATCTCTTGTGAGAAAGAAAGCAAGACTTAGTTTTGGTAGGGTTGAATTGTATAAGATTTCTACTTCCCAAGTCTAATATTTTTTGGAGATCCACGGAGACAGAACCCTCCATGAGCCTGCGATCCTCATCTAATTGGGCTAAAGAGACAGGCTTAGAATATTGTATATTTGAATGAAGGGTGCTGTCGTCCGCGTAGCTGTGAACTGGGTTGGATGTGCTAGAGAGGAGGTCATTGATGTGGAGAAGAAACAAAGTAGGGGCTAAAGCTGAACCTTGAGGAACTCCTGCATTAATTGGATACAGTTTAGAGGAATGGCCATCCACAACAACAGATATGCTCCTGTTGGAGTGGAAATTTGCTGTCCACATACAGAGTTTTGGTGGTAGGCCATAGGCCGGAAGTTTATTAAGCAGCGCTGCGTGCCAGACCTGGTCGAATGCTTTGGATATGTCTAGAGCGACAATCTGCGATTCACCGTGTAGTTCCATAGACTTTTCCCAAGAATGGGTGACAAAGGAAAGATTAGACTGTGTTTTTCAAGAAATTTTAGTAATTCGGTGTTTATATACTTTTCCATCACATTAGATTAGAGACGACTGAAAGGAGAGAAATAGGCCTGTAGTTGCTAGGAAGCGCTTTGGATCCTTTCTTGGGGATGGGTTGTACTCAAGCAGTTTTCCAGGAATATGCCTTTATTATAAGATATCTGAAACAGACGAGTCAGGACAGGAGCAAGCTCTGGTGCGCATTTTTTGAGAACAATTGCTTGGATCTCGTCAAGGCCAGAGGCTTTCTTGGTATTAAGAGAAGAGAGCATCTTTCGTACCTTTTTAGTTTTGAAAATGATATCCGTCATTTTATGCGCGACATTGGGGACTGTTGGTGGTTGAATATTTTGAGGTAGGTTCAGAGTAGAATTGCCGGCGAACAACGAAGCAAAAAGTTCAGCCTTGCCCAGGGCGGTAGACACAATTTCATCCCCTGAGACAAGAGGTGGGAACGTGCTTTTGCAGAAATTATTCCCAATAGATTTAGCAAGAGTCCAGAAGGGTTTGCCGCCGTTGGAGCTTAAGAGGACTTTGTTTTTGATGTGTATATTAAACGAGTTTTTTGCCTCAGAAAGAATGCGGACATAGCGGTTTCTTGCGTCGTTAAATGCTTGACGATTTTCTTGACTGGGATTGTGTAGAAGCGTTTTGTGAGCTTTGACCTTTTCAAGTCTGGCCTTGTCACAGGATTTAGAGAACCAGGGCTTTTGAGTGGCTGAAGAGGTTTTCTGTGTACGTGGGATAAATAATTCCATGCCAGCTTGGATAATTTCGGTGACGTTTTGTGAGATATCAGAGGGGTCAGGATGAGAGAAGCAGACAGGCGCCCATGGAAACGAGGAAAAGTAATCCCGCATTTCGTCCCAGTTTGCGGAGTTGTAGTGCCAAACGATACGTGGGTGTGATGACTGTGTAACCTCGGGTTGCATTGCGCAGGAAGCAGTGACCATGCCGTGGTCTGAGCGACCAAGGGGGGCGGTGACTGATATCTTATAGCATTCAGGTTGTGTAGTAAGAAGGAGATCCAAGGGATTTGAGCTGTGTGTTGGGATACGAGGAAAGTAAGTAGGTTGCTGAACCATATTGGCTAAAGAATTGCTGACTGCAAAGGCCTCCGCTGCTCTTCCTTGTGGATCGGTTTTTGAAGATCCTAGCCGTTCCTTATTATGGACATTGAAGTCACCAAGAATAGTGACCTCGGAGGAAGGATATTCAGAAATCAGATAGTCGGTTTTTTCAGAAAGGTAGTCAAAGAGCTGGAAAAAGTTGTTGTCGGAAGGTGACCGGTAAATGCAACAGATGAATTTAGTTGCAGCCCTGAGAGAGAGTTTTATCCATACTATGTCTTTTCTTCCAGCTTTTAAACTGGGGAGTCTGGTGCAGGGTAGATTGCTACGGACGTATGCGCACACGCCTCCATGCAATCTAAAGGAAGTAAGGAGCTCATACCCCGGGAAATTGAGGTGATTAGTGGCTGTTTTGGCACTGATTTGGGTTTCGGTGAGGAAGAGGAGTTGGGGCCTGTTAGCCTGGAGGAAATGGTGGACGGAGTTCAGGTTAGAATTTAGGCCACATATATTCGAAAAGGATATGTTAAATGTTGATGTTGGCGCCCCCTGTACACCCCTCTCCCGGAGATCCGAATGGAGGGGTATTTTGCCTCCGGAATATTTTGTACAAGGAGGAGCCATCATCATTTTTGCTTATAAGGGAAACCGACTCATACACCAGAACCGGAAACGTCTGTTGGGACTTCACCGGCCCCTTGATGTATGGGGTGGTACCTCCTCGGGCGTGAAAAAATCCTTTACTATTACGTAAAGGAAAATTCCACTACCACCTATGGATTGGATTGGATCAATATCTACCCCTTTAAAAATAAGATTAATAAAGGGACTATCAATTGTCAAATAGTTATGCTTTTCGACATAGGAGGGGGATACAAAACATTATCATTTTGCATCCATGCCTATTGTCGGTTTACCTTTTATGTATCAATAAATGGATGACCACATTAAATTAACAGTTGAAAGTGTGTGTGTGTGTGTGTGTGTGGTGTGTGCGTGATGTTGGTACATTGGCTGCAGTGCTTACACCATCCACGGCAGCTGGAAATGATTATAACAGATTAGTACCTTTATTGGTCACTAAAGTTTGTAGATATCTCATTAACAATATAAAACTGGATTGGTATCAAAAACCATCGTGCTCAGGCTGAAATATATGTTTTCATTCATATCATGATTCTAATGTTAAAAAGAATGTTATGTTGGGCATGAAGAGAAGGATTATCGACACCACTCATCCATATTTTTGATAAGCTGCATTACATATGTGGAGAAACTCTGGGTTTAAATTTTACTGCAGCCTGTTACAGTCTTTAAATTTAGTATACATACTAGAAAATAACAACTACTGAGGCCTCGGCAGCCTGTCTGAGCAAGTTGAATGCTTGCTTGTCCTGCCCCTTAGATGGGATATTAAACTGTTGGTCCTGTATACCGTGTGATGTTGGGCACATAAAATATCCTTACTCTGCTTACAAAAGCTTAGGTCAGCAAACTTTTCAGGTTGGTGATATGAAACTTCTCTCTGGTGCCGGTCATTGCCGATAGTTGCCAAAATAGACTAATGTTAAGAGAAACAAAATACAATAAAAGTAGGAGGAAAAAAGGAAGTACGTACTATAACCTACTAAGTCTTTATGTAAAGTAAATGTAGATTATCTTGCCTTTTTTGGGAAGCATATAGTTTTTGCGCCTATGAAATAAAGTATGCATTAAAAATGTCTTCAAGAAGGATTTTCAAACATTTTTGGCATAATAACGTAAAAGTTCAATCGAATCCAAAGTTTTAGCCCTTAGGCAATATAACAAGAAAGAGAGAGAACAGCAATAATTCGTCATTTATTGAAGAGTTAAACATTTTTACACTCTGTTAAAAATAAATTTATTTTGGCATATATATCTGTGTCTGAGAATTAGAGTGTTTTAACTCCAAATTAGCAACTTTTCACAGAACCTTTTCTAAAATTTTATTACTGATTTTTTGTTTATATCTTGAGACATCCTTTACATTTATTCACTGTTTTTAGGCTTTTGTTTGCAGAAAGTTTACTGGCAACATATACAGACTTTATATAAGCTGATTTTTCTTGGGTACTTTTAGTGAATTTTCTTAAAAAAAATTCACTAATGAGGAGATCCCGACTTTTGAATTTTGAAAAAATTTCTTCAAATGAACGCTAATTAGGCCCCCCAGAACACATATCCAGGGTCAGTTTAAATTTTTATATGTTTATATATATATATATATATATATATATATATATATATATATATATATATATATATATATATATATATATATATATATATTTATATATATATATATATATGTATCACACCGATAACTCAAAAAATAATGGGCCGATTTTGATTAAATTTGGTGAATAAACTCCTTTTGCAAATGGCTTGGATAAGTTCGTTAGCCAGGAAAACCGGCACTGGTTTTCCCGGAAAATTTTGTGTTTTCTTTCGAAAAAAATTTATATCCCCGGAATTAACAAAGTAAGGGCAACCAAATTTGGTGCGCGGGTTTATATCCTTATAGGTAAGTTACCTACTAAAATTTAGCTATGTAGGTCGAAAGACAAAACAGTTATAGGCATTTAAAGAAAAATAAATTGGGGTTTTCCACAAAACGTCAAAGTTGCGATTTAAAACGTCAAAATCGGCAACATTTAGGCAAAGAACTTGAATCTAATACGGGCTATGGAAAGAAAATGTTTTAAGAAGAATGTTTTACAAACCCTGAAGTCTTAGTTTCAACCGTCATTGTCCTTCATTTTACTAAAATGTTTCCAGAAAATTCATTTCAAATAGACCCTTTCTCTGATGCTTGGCAGTAGTTTAAGCTATAGAGTTTATCGTTTAATGGTATATAATTTTTGTCGAATTTTCGTAAAAAATCAATAAAGCTCATTATATCCGTTATTATACAATATATGAAAAAAAAAATACATTAATTATAGGGTGTCTTGAGCTACATCTTAAAAAAATATTTCTACAATCACAGGCTGGCCCATAAGTCGTTGGTGATAAAAATTTTCTTTTTTTTTAATCACCTTATGTTATTGCATTTTCTATCGAAATATAATGCATGTTTGTAATACAAGAAATTCTGGATGCAGCAAGTGCGTTATGGTAGCGAATTTTGATCAAATGCTTCATATTTGAATAGCCCAATTTGCTATTAACCTATAAGGTTCACCAAGAAATAAGTTTTTCCGGGAACACTTTAAGTTTACTTTTGGAAATTTTTGTACATTTTCACACAATAAAGTTATTTTTATGAAACATGGCACATTGTTTTTACTATATAGGTTATACTGGTAACCAAAATTGATGCCTGCTTCTTAAATAAAAAGAAAAAACATACATATTTGCAATGAAAACATTTTAATGTAAATTCACTACCATAACACACTTGCTGCGTCCAGAGTTTTTTTTTCATAAAAAATAGGAGTTAATAATTTTTGTTTCTAGATTTTTTATAATTATACACTAGATATTGTTAAATGATACTAACTCCATCTGTTGTATAGGATATTGGACTGAATTAATTAGAGAGAACAAATCTGAACGCTAAAAATAAATATATATAATGAACATAAGTGTTTTTAATTATGAAATTATATAAACTCAAAAGTTATTCTAATAAAAAAAATCCAAATGAGGAGCTACACTTCTCAGGATCCTTAATCTTTGTCAGCAGTTTGATATGAATGAGGAAAGTCTTTATAAAATGCCTTAAAACATTGAGTTATCCAAGGTTACAGGCTTTGCAGGAGTGTATTTTTATTGGTGTTGGTTTGAGCTCTTCTCCAATTTGCGGTAGCTTATTTGGGAATACAACTCTCCTTCCCATACGAATAAAGTCCATTGTTTGAAAGTCTTCGTCAAATTTAGTTTGCAAAAAAATATACCCTTTTGTTTCGACCATAACCCTGAAGTAAACTATTTCGACAAACATAGATTCTGTCACAAGAAATTTATTTTCTGTGGACCAACGGAGAAGTCGCTGGTTGTAAAGACTTAAGATTTTTGAAATCCCTGGTTTCCCTATCAATTTCATGAAATGGATTTGAAGGCTTATAACTTCTTACCAGCTGCTGCCAGTCCCATGGTGTGATTCTCTGGAGCATTGTCCACTTCTTTCTCTACCTCTGTATAAGCGAATGATCTTCAACATCATGTTTGTAGGTCTAGAGGCATTCTCACCATAATTAGAAACACAGACCTGTTTCGCTCCAATTAGAGCTCTTCAGTGCTCGAAGTACAACGAGAATACACCTAAAGTAATACGGCTCAGGTAGCCAGCCTCCTAGAACATTGTGAGATGTACGACAGGGGCTCCATCTCGGTGCGGAACCATGTAGTATGTTGTTACGGCAGCTCCAATAAACGCAAAATGTTATCAATAGACACTGTATACAAACAACCAACAATTTTGAAAATTGTCAGCGTCTAGCCTTACATACATTGTCCCAGTATTAGGAAAGAAAGGGCCAGGGCTGACAATGTACAAAATTGTTGGTTGGTTTTACATAGTCTCTAACCTTTTGTGTTTACTGGAGCTTCCGTGACAACATACTACCTGGTTCCGAACCCAGATAGTGACCCTGTCACTTTTTGTACGATCAGCTTTTTTGTTGAAGTTAGTACTGTTCGTTTCTGTCCGCGAAAATATGATTTAAGTGGATACCATATTATTTTCTGAACTTGATATCATTTGAATCGAGGTAGAGTTTTAGTCAAACTTACATTACCTTGCAATACTATGTCGAATCTCAGAAGCAAACTGTTAGATGATACTATAATATAGTTTGTTTCTAACAGATTTTGTCACTTAATACAATCTAACATGACTTATCACATCAACTGTTGTATATATGAGATAATACAGTTTATCACTGAATAGAGCGTAAAAAATTATATCACTTAGCATTAAAAACTCAATTTCGTAAAAATTGGAGTTAATACACCTTAATTCTAGGGTATAGATATTGGAGTAGGCGTTATGTTAATTTTGATTATTAACTTAAGTTTTAATTGTAAATTAATGCAAGGTAGATTAGTTAGGTATAAATTAGAAACATCATGACTAAAAAAGTGTCTATTTTAAAATAATTGCTAAAAATTTAGTTACCATAGTAACAACATAAAATTATACTGATATATGTGACAATATCAGTTATAATGCTGTAATTTAATACTGACCACAGTTTATGATTATAATAGAATAGAAAACATTTTTATCTTACTAAAAGATCAGACATTATATTACATTTTTAAGTTAGCAAATCATATTATTAGAATGTATATCAGTAGATCTCATTAACTTTTTAAAAGTAATACAGTAGAAAGGCATAACATTTATAATTAAAAGTAGGATCATATTATCAGGCACCATACGTTTATGGAACAAATCGATTTTGGAAAATATTGTTTCATGGTATTAAAATGAGAGTATTCATATTATATGATACATATCGCCTGAGACAAGTTACATTTTGGACTAGAATAGTCTGAAAGAATATCCTAGAAATAGAGACATAATGTTAATCTTGACACTGCAATTAAATATTACTCATTCATTAATTTCTGTTGCCCTTACCTGATTAAACTGCTCCATACTAAATATAGATGTAGACTTCTCTGGCCTCACAAGAGCTTGTTTTCTTCCCTGCAACATGTTTTGGCTTTTATGGCATCATAATCTTTCAATACTCCGATACATAAATCTGGCACTTGTTTTGAGAACTATAGATGTGTTTCATCTTCCTGTCTGATTGTGAAGGTATTTGATTCAATGATTTCTGCGAGTGTTTTTGACATATTTCATTGTGTAATCAGTACCAAACAACGTCGTTTCTTTGCAGGGCGGAGCACTCAGACTAATTTGCGTTTATATACTGAGTATATTAATAAAACTCTTGAAAAAAAACCAGCAAGTGGATTCTATCTATACCCATTTTCAAAAGGCGTTTGATCGTGTAGACCAAGACCTGTTGATAGAAAAATTGAGGGCTTGTGGAGTGGTGGCCAGCATGTTGACCTGGTTTGAATCCTACTTGAAAGATCACCATCAAATTATGAGACTGGGTCCATATAAGTCAAAACTAATATTAGTCATTTCCGGAGTTCCACAGGGCGGTCATTTGTCTCCACTCCTTTTTGGTCTCATCATAAATGACTTGGTGTATGAATTTAAACATGCCAATTGTCTTTTGTTTGCAGATGATCTGAAGCTTTACTGTGCCATTGAAAATGTCCATGATACTAACATCTTACAGACTGATCTGAATTCCTTGTTGAATTGGTGTAAGTGTAATAATTTATTATTAAACATTTTAAAGTGCAAGTGTATTACCTTCTCTAAAAAGAGGTCTGGCACAGTTTACACAGATTATCGGATCAGTAATCATAGTCTTGAGAGAGTTAATCATATAAAAGATCTGGGCATTGTTTTTGATAGTAATTTAAAGTTTGATAACCACGTTGAAGATGTAAGGAAAAGGGCACTTACAACATGTAGATTTGTAAAGAAGCAGTGTATATATTTTACTGATGTTAACTGCACCATTACAATATACAATGTTTTGATGAGATCTGTTTTGGAGTACTGTACCATAGCCAGGAATCCTTTTTACAATGGAGATATTGATTGACTTGAAATAGTCTAAAAGCAAATTATTAATTTTATTATGTATAAGTTGAGCATCAGTAAGAATCTGTATATATATGATGCCAGTCTTAAATTATTGCGATTTCAGTCACTTAATAGTCGATGGTTACAGGCTCAGCAGAGGTTCGCACACAGACTATTTAATAATAGGATCGACTGTAATGAGTTACTACAGCTTTTCAATTGGCGAATTCCATACTAGCCAAGAAGAGCAAATTCTATGGTGTATGGTAGAAATAATCCTATAGATGGTATAGCAAGAGCTGTTAATAAATTGCCTCTGTACTTAAACATATGCAATAGTTCATAGAAAAGATTTATCAACGTCATTAGATCCCAAAATTGGTTGCATATATTTACCATAAATTAGGTACCACTAATAAAAATAGATTTAAGAACTAGATTGTATGTACTTGTTTAAAATGTTAAAGGTAGTACCTTGTAAAAATATTTACATTTTGTAAACTGTACAATTGGACCATGTTTGTAATACATTGTGTGGAATATATAAATAAATAAATAACAGGCGAGACCAGTTGTAGAAGAAAAAAAAAACAGGCACTTGTGAAGCCAGAGATGTCTATAAAGCTGTATTTATTGTGCTCATACTTTTACAATAGATGCAAGGTTGCAATGAAGGAACAGTAATAAGCAATTTGCTATATAACCTAACCTAATAGGTGAAATAAATGCAGTTCAGTGGTAGTGTCAAAGAACAAAGTAGATAGGATTGAAGAGTGTGATGATTTTAGTTCTCATTTCACAGTAACTTTAAATGTTAAAACAGTTAATTGACATTAAGTTCAAAAATAAGAAAGATAGTTTTAGGTAAGGCAAGTATGCTTGAATTGACTTTTGAGATCAATTTTTAAGATTTTATGGGCGTGGATATTGCTACGTGCAATCCACTCGTAACATTAGACATGAAATAAGTTGGAAATCAGATAACAATTCACACGTTTTCGCACGAGCTTGACATATGTTTACTTTGTGAAGGGGCAAGCCAGGAGAGTTAAACTGTAGGATTACCCTTCTTTTAATCAGCTTTTTTTACTTCAGTAATAGTTGTAATTGGCATCTTTTACACAGTGATATCCCATATTGTAATATTCGTGGCAAAATAATTGGTTTGCCTGAAATTATTCCAGAATTGAGTTCTGCATAGGATTTAAAATCTTTGTTAAGGAGCTGTGCATTCTTCTATTTTCATAAAAAATAAATGATAAACAATATGCCTTGCTCAAGTAGGTCAAATGTCATATGCATGCAGCAACTTTTATTTACTCTAGTGATACAGGCAGCCAGCATGGAACTTTTTTTAATAGTTAGATCTACAAGTACACCATTTTTTCTCCTCAGGGCTCGTCCGCAGCCTTGCCGCCCCGATAGCACTGTAACCTTTGGTTGATTGTGCATACCCTTAGTCTTATTCCACCCATTTCAAAATTGCTGTGCCTTGAACTAGTCTGCACAGCGATTCGTAGGGTGAAGTTCTATATTGCTTTGTCTCCGGCCTAGACTGACCGTAGATCCGTTGTCTTTTGCAATCCAGAGCTTTACACTCGCACAAGATGTGCTGGGCTGATTCCTCCCCCTCGCCGCAGAGTCTGCATGCGAGGTCCCCTTCGAACCGCCCAATTTTATGCAGGTGTTTCTTGACGGCCATGTGTCCCGTCCAGAGACCTGTTGTGTTTCTGAGCTGTCCTCTGCTAAGATTTAGCAGCTCCACAGCTCTCTTTGAACTGGGTTCGTCAATTATTGACTTCCCATGTCTGAGCCCTGGACAGTCCGCCCAATACACCTTGTGTTGGTTTCTGACCCAGGACTTAATGGCTCCCCTGGCAGTGCTCTTTGTCACGCCCAGAGCCGGTTATGGTCGCATAAATAATTCTGCTGACTCTTACTTCGCAAGACTGTCAGCTTCTTAATTGCCTTTGACCCCCGAGTGACCCGGCACCCAGATGAGGGTCACTTCATTCTGCCCAGCCAGGTCGCTCGTCTCGTCTCAGCACTGACTCACTAGCCAGGAATTTACCCGTGGGCTACTTAGTGCCTTAGGGCTGCCTGGCTGTCTGTGGCTATGAGGACCCGCTTGTTGGTGTAGCCCATCCGCTTGTTCTCACGCACACAGTGCAGGATGGTGTACATTTCGGTCAAGTACACCGTACACACAATTTGTTTAATGTCTAATGTTACGGGCACAGTGCACGTAGCAATAGCTACTGCTAGATTTTATACATCTGGTTGTAATTTTTAGTTAAATATTTTAAATTGTATATATTGCAAGTACTTAATTGTAAATATAATTGGATATATAATGGTAATTATCTATATTCCTGATGGATGAAAAATTATAAAAATTAACTTCAAGTTTTAAATTTCTATGTTGATTTATAATTATTTTAAAACGCAATAGGTGAGTCTCCAATGAGTACCTACTGAATGACTATAACACACATGGTAATAATATCTATTGCAGTCTGATTGTAACAATACAATTTCTTAAATTAATAATTTTTATCTTATTTATTTAGACTGGGATGATTTTTAATTATAATTAAAAATATAACAAATCTGCATACTATTCTAAGAATTAGAAGAGAACGCGATTCAAACCTAAAATATAAAAAGTAGGTAATGCAAACGAGCTTTCAGAATAATGGAGTCAGTATTAAAATCTTGGAAAAAAATCATTTACCTGTCACAAGAAGCGTCTTAAAACAGCATAGTCATTGTATGGGAACATGCAAAGATCGTAACATAATATTCAGTCACTGTATGAGAAAAAGAAAGCAGAATCACCCTAAACACCACAAAAATAATAATTAGTTATGAGCTAACAATTTTTTTTTTGTAGTGTAGAACATCGGTTTTTACTATTTGGGAACATGGAATTAATGAGTGATTATTGGAACCTGTGATGAGCACTGTAAGTACAATTTGGAGAACCCAATTCATCACAATTTTATTTATTTATTTATTTTTTATTTCAACAACACACCACGAGGGCTTACAGCGTAAATACTATCGTACCATGGGTGTCGACAAGGAGGAAAGAGGCAACTTGTTAATTCTGGATTTGAAGGTTTGGAGGTTCGGGGGAGAAGGAAAAACATGCGCCGGCAAGGAATTCCACAACTTGGAAGTCCTCGGAACAAAAGAGCGGGCATAACAAGATGTTCTATGTCTGGTGACCTGGACAGTAAAAGGGTACATTCACTCTGTTCCCCTGGTAGATCTGTTGGGGGTAGCAGGTGGAGGAACTATGGAAGAATGCTCCTCTGAGTAGTGCCCGTGCAGATATCTGTAAAAGAGAGAGAGGTCACCAACAGCATGTCGGTGGGCAAGGGATGGAAGCCTTTGGGTGAGGGTAGGGTCACCGATGAGACGTATAGCTCTCTTCTGAATGGAGTCCAGGATAGCGAGTGTAGAAGCGACAGCAGCACTTCAGATGTGGGAGCAGTATTCGAGGTTTGGTCTTATTTGTGAAGTATATATGGTATAGAGATTAGCTGGTGAAAAGTATTTGCGAGCCCGGAAGAGGAAACCTAATTTCTTAGCAGCCGCTTCTGCAATTGATGTGACATGTTGGTGCCAATTGAGATTTCGATCCACAGAAATGCCAACAACTGAAAAGGACTCATTACTTTGAATAACTTGGTTGTTTATTGTGATGGGTCTAGGGCTGGTGTATCTCTGACGAGAAAGAAAGCAAGACTGTGATTTGGTGGGGTTGAATTGTACAATATTTCTACTTCTCCAGTCTAATATTGTTTGGAGATCCACGGAGACAGAACCCTCCATGAGTCTGCGATCCTCATCTAATTGGGCTAAAGAGACAGGCTTAGAATATTGTATATTTGAGTGGAGGGTGCTGTCGTCCGCGTAACTATGAATTGGGTTGGATGTGCTAGAGTGGAAGTCATTGATGTGGAGAAGAAATAAAGTAGGGGCTAAAGCTGAACCTTGAGGAACTCCTGCATTAATTGGATACAGTTTAGAGGAATGGCCATCCACGACAACAGAAATGCCTCGGTTGGAAAGGAAATTTGCTGTCCACGTACAGAGTTTTGGTGGTAGGCCATAGGCCGGTAGTTTATTAAGCAGCGCTGCGTGCCAGACCTGGTCGAATGCTTTAGATATGTCTAGAGCGACAATCTGGGATTCACCATGTAGTTCCATAGACTTGTTCCAAGAATGGGTGACAAAGGAAAGGAGGTCGGCAGTTGATCTGCGCTGACGGAATCCATACTGCTTGTTGTGGATTAGACTGTGTTTTTCAAGAAATTTTAGTAATTCGGTGTTTATATACTTCTTCATCACTTTAGAGACGACTGAAAGGGAAATAGGCCTGTAGTTGCTAGGAAGCGCTTTGGATTCTTTCTTGGGGACGCATTGTACTCGAGCAGTTTTCCAGTTACTAGGGAATATACCTCTATTATAAGATGTCTGAAACAGACGAGTCAGGACAGGAGCAAGTTCTGGTGCGCATTTTTTGAGAACAACTGCTGGGATCTTGTCAAGGCCAGAGGCTTTCTTGGTATTAAGAGAAGAGAGCATCGTACCTTTTTAGTTTTGAAAGTGATATCCGTCATTTTATGCGCAACATTTGGGGACTGTTGGTGGTTGAACATTTGGAGGTGGGTTGAGAGTTGAATGACCGGCGAACAACGAGGCAAAAAGTTCAGCCTTGCCCAGGGCGGTAGAAACAATTTCATCCCCTGAGACAAGAGGTGGGAACGTGCTCTTGCAGAAATTATTCCCAATAGATTTAGCAAGAGTCCAGAAGGGTTTGCTGCCGCTGGAGCTTAAGAGGACTTTGTTTTGATGTGGTTATTAAACGAGTTTTTTTGCCTCAGAAAGAATGCGGACATAGCAGTTTCTTGCATCGTTAAACACTTGACGATTTTCTTGACTGGGATTGTGTAGAAGTTTTTTGTGAGCTTTGACCTTTTCAAGTCTGGCCTTGTCACAGGGTTACGAGAACCAGGGCTTTTGAGTGGCTGCAGAGGTTTTCTGTGTACGTGGAATAAATCATCATTTTTGCTTATAAGGGAAACAGACTCATACACCAAAACCAGAAACGTTCGTTGGGACTTCACCGGCCCCTTGATGTAAGGGGTGGTACCTCCTCGGGCGTGAAAAAAATCCTTTACTATCACGTAAAGGAAAATTCCACTACCACCTACCATATTGCAAGTATACCACACCAGCCAACTATTAAAGAGTTGACCAGCTCCTGAACTTGCGACACAATACAGTTTTCAGACCTAAGGATCGTTTCAATAACAAAGTTAGCGTCATCACAGTGATGAACAAACTATGAACATCTATTTACTACTTTTCATAGTTTATTCATCCCTCTGATGACGCTAATTTCGTTAGCGAAACGATTGTCAGGTTTGAAAACAGTATTGTGTTGAATTGGGTTCTCCAAATTATACTGAACATGGAATGAGCTGTTGGCTTGTGTTCTATTTATTATTAGCTTTGGTAAAAACCATTTGCTAATAGAGAAGTCATGACTTTCAAACTTTTATAAAGTTCTATAAAATGAACATAAATTGAAGCTCCGAGAAGCCATATTTAAGGTTAGTTAATTGGCTGATTTTGATAAAACTTGGTTTGAAAATAGCTTGAATAAGTTGAAGATAGCACAATCAAACCATTTTATTCAGAAAAAAATTAATTTTTTTTGGAAAAATTTATATATCTCCAAGGCATTAAGAAACGAACCAGTATATTTTTAAAAATGGTAGCTTACGTTCTGTAAGCAACATGTGATAAATCGATCGGTAGTTTTTAAACTTGCAGCCTTGAACAGAAAATCAAAAGTACTTTCCAAAAATGTCCCACTTGACCTACCTTCTCTATTTAAATTAAGGGGGTGAAATTCACATGCTACGGGTTGAATGCTACGTCTGTAAGGGTTCAAAGAATTGTCCTCCTGTAGGCAAAATCAACATATTTTCCTCGAAATTCTCAACAGTTCTTGGGGATAACTCTGCGGCAACCTTCACCTGTATATTATTTTAACATTTACGTTAATCTCTGAGAAAGGTTATCTGATTTTACGAATTACAGTAAAGGAGCCAGGGAAAATATTTTATCTCAATAAATATTATTACCGTGTGTTTTAAATTTTAGGTTTATGTAGTTTTTATTATAAGTTTACCATGTTCATATTGTGAAATTTGATAGCTGTGGTACACACCATTAAACATATATTTTGAAGAAATCTCATTCACCACAAATTAATTTTCATAAAGCTTCTGGATGATAGGATAAATTTCAATTATGTATAATGAAAGTCTCTCTGAAGTTTACTTATATGCATTATATATATATATATATATATATATATATATATATATATATATATATATATATATATATATATATATATATATATATATATATATATATATATATATATATTAGTGTCTTCTTTGGGTGATGAATAAAAGGCTTTTTCTTTCCAAACAAATACTTTATTCCTTGTCCCGACGCGTTTCGACCTTACCTAACAGGTCATCCTCAGGGGAATTTGTCTTGCTAAACAGGACTAAAAAACTATACAGTTGAATGCCCAAGGAACATGCTTCATCTGTTGTTATAGGATTGATCTATTTGGTATCATAAGTGCTAACAACTTGGAAAATAACAACTCTGTTGGAAATTAAGAAAGATTTTCCAAGTTGTTAGCACTTATGATACCAAATAGATCAATCCTATAACAACAGATGAAGCATGTTCCTTGGGTATTCAACTGTATAGTTTTTTAGTCCTGTTTAGCAAGACAAATTCCCCTGAGGATGACCTGTTAGGTAAGGTCGAAACGCGTCGGGACAAGGAATAAAGTATTTGTTTGGAAAGAAAAAGCCTTTTATTCATCACCCAAAGATGTCAACCCCAAACATTTTGACGTTTAGGAACAATATATATTAGTGTACTAACTATTTATCAACATACCTATAATACATATGTACAGGTAATTTTTGTATTTTTGTCTGCTGAAAACAATAAAATTTGATTAATACCATTCCTTACATTATTTAAATAGCAGTATTGTATTAGGTTCTTTGTTTTATGTAATACATAATACTGGATGTGCATTTTTTATACACATTCCACAGTGTTAAGCGGCAGTGAGTGGTTGTCTTCTCTGGCTGTTTTGACATTGGTTTAGTGAAGTGATACAAGTGACTTTCATTCATGAATAGTTTGGGAAATGCTGAGCCCCCTGACAAAGGGAAAGAGGTGGATCAAATGGACTAAATGGAAGTAGGCGATTCTATGGAAAACAATGGTAATAAGACTGAAAAGGAAGGTGTAAGTAAACATGGAATTCAGAAAATTAGAATGAAGGTAAAAGAGGTGTGTAAAAAACAAGAATATTTAAAACAGGCAAATTTAATTGAAAAACAGGTAGGAGATAACGTTACCAAAAACAATATTTAATTATTAAAAAAATAAAAGAAATATAAATAACTGTAAAACAGGCAACAGAAAAAAGCGGATAATAAATAAACACATATGACAGCAATGATAGGGGCCCATTTATTGTATACCTTGAGGGTAAAAATCCAGACATTTTTAACACGCAGACAGCGTAAAATATGTAGATGTATATTTAAATGAGGAAGAGTTAATAAATATGATAACGTCCCCTAATATAAATAAAATTGAAATTCTTAATGTTATGTTAAAACGCAGAGTACAAAATGATTAAACCGAATATGTAACGAGATAATCTATTCTAGTGGACTTTAAATGTCAAATACTTCCATCTACGGTAACCATTAAAAGAATAATTTTTCAAGTTGAACCTTATATTCCAGGGGTTATTCAATGTATAAAATGTCTAAGGTATGGTTACATAAGCTCACAGTGTAAGGCTAAAGAGCGATGTAAATATTGCGCAGAAAATCATGATAATAGTCAGTGTCAAAAACAGGCTACTCCTGTATGTGCGTTATGCAGGGTACCACACATGGGCACAGATAGAGGTGCTTGTTCTGAGTTTGAGAAACAAAAAACAATAAAGTCCTTAATGGGCAATGCAAACAACTCAAATAAACAGGTAGTTGACAAGTTAACAAAAGCTACATACAAGTACTAAAAACTATGACGATACAAAACAAATTATACAGAACAAACAATTAAACAACAACCGACTATTACCCGTTCTGTAGCGACATCTAGAGATCCTCTTCCAACAGTCATCAGAATATATTTACAATTCTTCTAGTGGCAAAAGAAATATTCTAAATCCTCCAAAATGCAGACGAACTATAAACTCACTAACTATTGCAGCACTCAATGAAAGTCGAAAAAAATATTGGGAAATATTCATATACCACACAGTGAAAGTGTAATAAATAAATACCCTCCCATTTATAGTCAAATTGGAAAAACAGACAAACAAATAAAACAATGGAAATAATAATATCTAATATTGTAAGTATCTTAAAAAAAGAAAAACTAGTCATTAGCTGGCAAAATAGTAGATAATATAAAAACATTGGTTAAAGATATCCTCATTCGTTTTGAAAATTCAACTTAAATTTATTTCAGTGGAATTATAGATCCAATAAAAGTAATAAAGGTCGTCTTGAGAAATATCCATTTGAAAACAAGGTAGATATAGGTATTATATGCGAGACATGGCTAAAAAATGCAGATTTATTGTATTTATCTGGGTATAAATTTTACAGAAAGAACAGAGGGGATGGTTACAACAGTGTTGCCATTCTTCTCAAGAACAAATACTTAGAGGATATTGATGGGAGCTTCAATACTATCGCTGACATAGAATGTATAGGTGTAACAATAACCCTCAACAAACGAAACAAACAAAATATTCATTCTTCTTACCGTCAAAGAGAGTTAGCCAGAGTCAATGGGAAGCCCTCCTCAATGATCTGAGGCCATATTTGATATGCGGAGATGCCAACAGTCACCGTACTGCTGGGGCTATTCCATTTCTGAACCCAAAGGAAATGAGCTGCTATCGGCTATAGAAAATTGTAACCTGACTTTTTAAACACAGGTGCCGAAACTCTTGTCAGAATGCCTCATCACCAAAATGCTTACGTGGTGGATCTGTCTTTGTGTTTTCTACACATAACTGATAGATTTTTGTGGTCCGTGAAAGATACCACGTTG
The DNA here is from genome assembly GCA_964006375.1 of Tillus elongatus. Classification (NCBI taxonomy): domain Eukaryota; kingdom Metazoa; phylum Arthropoda; class Insecta; order Coleoptera; family Cleridae; genus Tillus; species Tillus elongatus. The sequence continues at coordinate 38,814,033 of OZ023269.1, forward strand.
GGATCAGATCACTATGTAACAACTTAAATAATTGTGTGTGTTGTGTGCGTTGCATATTGGGGTGGTTTTAATTTTCAAATTATCAACCACAGACATTTATCCTACGACTTTATTTCCATTCGTAGCTACATTCAATAAGAAAAGTGGATACATATAACCTCTCTCTAACGTAAACACAATCATTACATTCGTGTAATCCATACATAGCTACTTATCATATATACTTCCATACATGCTTTCACTAATACCTTCTCACTTATAGAATATACCTAGTGTATATATGTAACATATACACTTATATACTTTTATACACATATAAATAAAAAAAATATTAATCTTTTTTAAAATAGTGTTTCTTTTTTCTTTATATATATATATATTTTTCTCAAAGTTTTAGGATTGACTGGGAGACATATTCGCCTAGGGACCCACCAGGACCCATGGACGTACTGATTTGGGACACTACTAAGAAATGGAATTTAAATAAGGCGGATTGGATGATGTTCTCATTACGCATGGAAATCATAACCAATTTGAAATTTTCGGATGACGAAATGGCTTCTGATAGTTTCGTGTCAAGCTTTAACACCGTTTGTCACTCAACAATTCTACAGAGGAAGACAACATTCAACACCGCTTTTAGAAATACTTGGTAGAATGAGGAATGTAACTTAGTAATTATAATGAGAAACAGGTATTTCGGAAATATAAAAGAGATCCATAATTCGATAACTTTTTAAAGTATAAAAATTTGTCAGCACATAAAAGACACACAATACTTAGAAGCAAAAGACAATGTTGGAAGAACTTCTGTAACCAAATCAACAAAAATACTCCTATAAACATAATCTGGATCATGGCAAAAAAGTTAAATAGCACACAAACAATAAAGTCGGCTGCCTTATCAGATGATATCTAGGCTGGAGACTCTCTTGATTATATGATACCAGTAAATGTAAAAGAAAAAAATTATGATAACAGTGGGACTTTAGAGAACCATGTTTTATTACAAGACTCGACCATTGAAGAACTCAACCTTTGATTAGATTGTAAGCAAACAGGTTCTTCGCCAGGATCAGATGGAATCTAGTACGAAATTTTGTAACTCCTATCAATAAAATCTAGACGTGCTTTTTTGAAAATCGTAAATGAGATATGGCAAACCGAAAATTATCCAAACAATTGGAACACTCACATTTCTTAAACCATTTAAAGATCCTTCCATTCCTGATTCAGACACAGGTATTGCACTTGCGTCTTGTATAAAGAAAACTTCGAACGCATGGTGAAAAACAAGACTAGAAAAATGGCTAGAGACAAATAAAAAAATATCAACATCACAGTTAGCGTTTCGTCGTAATCGTTCAACAATAGATTGCATAGCTGCTCTGACTAGATATTTATAAATTTTTCACGAACAAAAAATTTCTAGTAGCAATGTTTATCGACATTAAAGGCGCATTTGATAACGTTAACCTTAAAATTGTATATAATAAAATGATACATTTGAGCATATCTCAAGCATATCTCAAGCTTTGCCAGACAAATTATCAAACTTTATGAAGACAGGGTGATCTTTTTGAAAACAGCACACAAAATCTGGAAACCTAGGATTAGCAATCAAGGTTTCCCCAAGGTAGTGTACTTAGTCCATTACTCTACCTAATGAGTACTTATGACATCGAGTTCTGTAGCAGCAGTACACAACTTATCCAATATGCAGTTGACATTCGCTTATACAAATCTTCATGTGAAATAGAAGAAGGGAAAAATGTCTTGCAGCGAGATATGACAAAACTAGAACATTGGACACAACAAAATGGGTTTACAATATGTAAAAAAAACCCACAAATATGCATATTTACAAGAAAACGACAAACACCATCAATGATAAAGTCTACATTATTCATCAACCCATAAAATACTTGGGGATGATCATCGACCATAAAGTTCTATGGAGTTAACAAGTCAACATGATTGTGCACAAAACAGCAAAAGGTATCAATAATCTGCGATATATTTGTCACATGATTTGGGGAGGAGACCCCAACATCTGTATCACTTTTTATAAATCTTTTGTGAGATCTATTATAGATTATGGATCGATAATATATGGCAACGCAGCAAAAAGTCACCTAAATAAACTCCCAACTTATACAGCATAAATGTTTGACTCTATGCGTGGGGGCATTGAGGAGCACACCTGTCACCAATCTTTTGGTAGAGTGTTGCGAGATACCTCTCCAACTTAGACGTGAACAACTATCGCTAAAGTTTGTTTTAAAAGAAGTTTCCAAGAACAGTGACGTTAGCATAAAGTTACATGATGGAATAATACAGGACCTAACTTCCACTTACTGGGTACGAAAGCCAAGCCAGCTAATTATTGGTGCCCATGGTGATTATTCCGTTGCAAGAAAGCATTTTGAAAAGTTACTCTGATCCTGTATACAGCATTGATATTTTATTGGTGAAAAATATTCGTATACTTTACTTGCCAGATTACTCTAGGTATCAGAGTTCTATACGGAACCATATGTTTACTTCAGATGTAACAGGAATATTTGCAGAGGTACTACATGTATACACAGAGGCATCTAAACAAAACGGAAATACTGGTTGCGCCTTTTATATCCCAGTATCGCGACCCGAGGAGGACGGATTGGGAGGGGTACAAACAATCCCTCGCCGCCCGACTTGTGTCCGCTATCCCCACAGTGAGGGATTGTGAAGAGATTGAGATTGCGGCTGAACAGGTAAGGGATGCTGTGGTCTCAGCACATCACGAAAACTGTCCACTAAAGTCAAAAAAAGATAGTCGAGGGTCTACTTGGTGGAACAATAACCTCGAAAAATTACGAAGAGAAGTGAGACGTCTCTTCAATCGTGCTAAGACAACAGGCAACTGGGAACAATATAAATCCGCTCTAACACATTACAACAAAGAGATAAGAAACGCTAAGAGGGAATCCTGGAGGAGGTTCTGCAGGGACATCTCTAATTTGCCCAGCAGCGCCAGATTCCACAGAATTCTCTCACGCGACTCGGAGCATAGTTACAGCCTCGACGGTGAAGTGTGCTGTGAAACATTTCCAGCCATTCAAGGCGCCAGGGGAGGATGGGGTGGTACCGGTCCTACTACAAAATGGACTGGAGATTCTCCTACCTTTCCTAATCAGGCTGTATAGGGCCAGTCTGGCTTGGAACTATATTCCATCCAGCCGGACGGTGATTAGGGGGGTTTACATTCCCAAATTGGGACGTAATGACCTCCTACCCACATCACTGAGACCTCCCAGTATTACATAATTCCTCTTGGAGGGATTGGAAAAAATACTGGACGGACACATTAGGGGGAGCATCGTAGTCAACAACCCCCTTAATACCCACCAGTATGACTACCAAACTGGCAAATCTACTGAGTTAGCACTCAATAACATCGTCGAGAAGATCACACACTCCCTGGATAACGGGGAGGTGGCGGTGGCTGCATTTCTCGACATTGAAGGAGCATTCAACAATTCATTACCTATCTCCCTCAAGAAGCCACTATCGCTAGAGGGGTGGAACCTACCATTTGTGGCTGGATCGGAAGCATGCTCCACAATCGGACCGTTATTACCTCGCTGCAGGGGGAGGTGGTCAGCTTCAGGGCTGCGAGGGGGTGCCCTCAGGGGGGAGTTCTATCCCCCCTGCTGTGGTCTCGCTTTGTGGACGATTTGCTGGCTATCCTGGGACATTGGGAGGTTGAGGTCCAGGCGTATGCTGATGATCTAGTCATAATGGTTAGGGGCAAATATGAGGAGGAACTAGCAAGTACTCTTCAAGAGGCACTCAATGTAGTGAATGATTGGTGTCGGAGGGAACAGATGTCTGTGAACCCCCGCAAAACGATCATTGTTCCATTTACCAGAAGAAGAAGGCTGGATAAATTAAAACCACCTATTCTTATGGGGGAAACGATTCAATTTACGAAACAGGCAAAATATCTGGGGGTTACCCTAGATAAGAAGTTCAACTGGGACGTACAGTTAGATAATGTAATCCGTAGGTCTAAACTGTCCCGTGGACATGCCGTAGAATCTGTGGAAATAACTGGGGAACAAACCCCCAACAGATGTACTGGCTCTATGTGGTGGTTATCAGACCAATGATAACCAATGGAGCCATAGTTTGGTGGCCCAAGACACTTCGTGGTATCGCGAGGGCCAAACTGGCTCATCTACAGAGACAAGCTTGTCTGATGATAACGGGAGCGATAAGTACCGCAAAATGAACCGCTCTGGAGGTCCTCCTTAATATTCCACCTCTTCACATATGGCTGGAGAGGGTGGCGAGGTGGACAACGTACAGATTAAAACAAACGGCCGACAGCATGCCGAAGGAAATCAGTCTGGGAGGGTCCGCACTTCTTGATGACATTGAGGGTAATGAGATTCTGGGAATGGTCTCAGACTTGATGCCTACAAAGCTCAGTAGAGGTCTGTCTTTCAAGACCGTCCTCCCGGAAAGGGAGGACTGGGAACGAAATCAAGCGACCCTATTGAGAGCTGATCTCTGCTGGTATGCTGACGGCTCCAAAACCAATATGGAAGTAGGAGCCGGCGCATATGGGGGCAACACCGATGCTAGACTATCAACTAGCCTCGGCAAGTACGCAACCATACACCAGGCAGAAGTGTATGCCATCAAGATGTGTGCAAGGGAAAGTTTAGGATACCAGTACACACAAATCGATAAAGATATATACGGATAGCCAAGCTGCAATAAATGCTCTTGGTTCCTACCGTTACAATTCAAAAACTGTATGGAGTACTAAATCTGCCCTCAACGAACTGGGCAGCTGTAATGAGGTGTCATTGGTCTGGATACCGGGTCACTCGGACCATGATGGCAATGTTGCGGCCGACGCGCTTGCCAGAAGTGGTGCCCAGAGGGACTTTATCGGACCAGAACCGGTGCTGGGGATAACATCATGCACAGCAAAAGGTCAAGGTAGTATTCAACTACATATTACAAATGTAAAGATACATCTTTAAATTTGGAAACCTGTTAGTAGTAGCCAGTGTCTCATTGTTTGCATGTGTGCGTGTATGAATGTGTAGGTTTATATTTGCGAGCGGGATTTTGTGTGTGTTTAAGTTAAAAGTAGTAAAGACTGCTAATAAAAGTCAATTAATATAAGTGTTTAAATCATATAAAAATAATAAAAATGTAAGAAAATAGAATCTAGCGTCATATCATTTTTCCTCTTCCCATTCTTACCTGGGTCCTCTCTTGTGTGCCTGTAAAGTTGTCTTGATCGACTCCAAGGCATGAGAGGAGTATATCCCAGTCTTATCCCAATAAAAATAAGTAAAAATAGTAGTAACAAAATTAATAACAATTTTAATCCAAGACAAATGTTGGCTTGTGTATGTGCGCATATATACAATAAACACAAATAATTTTTGTAGTCTAGTGCCTCTCAGAACGACTAATTTATGTATACATAGTGATCTGAAAAAACAAATAATACATATTTATATATGTTCGTATTACCCTGTTAAGTATTGTTCAGACAGATATATCCCGGAAATATTTTAAAAAATTACAGAAAAATGTGCAAATGGCAATCTGCGCCGCAGTTATATACTGCCCTAAGAACTAACTAACAAAATTTTTATACTTTTGAATAACTATAACCTAGCAGTTTTGGTGGTCCAGGGGTGAGAACATGTAACTCCGGACCCAACAAAGGTTGGATTCAACCCCCAGTAGAAACATCAAATAATTTTTCTGCACATACTGTAAATTAGCATCAACTAAGTTTATGGCATTGTCTTTGAGAAAGGTAAGCCGCCGCTCCCGTGTACCATGCGATGTTGGCCACGTTAAATACCCCTACACTCCTTACAAAAAGGACTGGATTCGGTAAAATTTGATAGTGATGTCAAACCGCTCCTTGACATAGGTGATTGGTCATAGTCGCAGACATAGACTGACAAAGAAACAAAATAAAAATTAACTATCACTTCATGTATTGCAGTTAGCTCAGTACCAGGAATGATACCAATTGACCTGCTGGTGGAAGAAAGAGCAAAGACATACGGTATAGATGAAGAAGAGCGAAAATGCGTAAGAGAAGAGATAGAGGAGAAGTGGCAAAGAAGATGGGAAGAGGACATTGGAAGAGCTAAGTGGACAAAAAGGCTCATAACAAACGTGAGAAAATGGACGCACCGTAGTCATGGACAAACAGACTCTACATGACCCAGTTTCTGAGTGGATACAGCTGCTTCGTGGCCTATTTGGAGAGATTTAAGCTCAGGAACACTGATGAGTCTTGGTATTGCGGCGGAACAGATACAGTAGGGCACACCTTCTTCGACTGTCAGAGGTGGGACAGACAGAGGGAGAGGCTGGTACTGGGAATCTAAGTAGAATTAACACCTGTCAACATAGTGGACAACACGATGAAGAGCCAGACTACATGGGATAAAGTGCAGAAATACATCAACACAGTGCTGAGGCAGAAAGAAAGCGATGAAAAGACAATTAAGAACGAAAAAGGAGAATAGAAGAAAATAGATCCACGGTCGGTTTGAAGTAATGCATTGCAGTCCCAAATTGATATGTGAAGAGGAGGAAAGGGTTAGGTGGTAGGTCCTCCAAGAGGAGGTAATCCAACACTGTCCGTAAGATATCGGCAGTCTATGAAGATTACCGACCTCCTACTGTAAATAAATAAAAAAACAAACAAAAAAATCTCAGTACCAAACTAAGCTACCGTTTATATGATATAGTGTTTGAAACTTTGAAACCTATAAGCATAAATGTAATGTTCGCAGATTTATCCATAGTGAATGTCTGTTAGGTGTTCTCAGAAAACTGGTAAAAGTAGAGCTCTAAAATTAGTTTTTCAAAGTTCCGAACTTACCTAAAATATGCAATTTTTTTTATAATTTCTAGTTTTACACGAAGGGGATGCTATTTCATGTCTTCTGTCACATATAAGATGTGCCGATTAACGTAATGTTTCACATTTACATATATAAATACAGGTGTCTGGAAATGCTGAGCAAAAGATTCAAGGAATTATGCTACTCGAAAAATTAGTGCCACAAGTTCCTATAGCATTTTTTGAAAACTCAAAAATAACGGTGTTACAGGGCCTCAAAAAAAAGCGAAAAAAATCTTTTTTCATAACTTTTTTTGTCGTCGATTGATTCTCTTCAAATTTGGTGCACTGATATATAATGCAATTGTATATTTATGTTGAAAATTTGATGTGGATCCCTTGGAATCTAAAGCCCGAAACTGCACTTGACCAACTTATATTGACTCATCACTTTTTTGCTTGAATTTTTGTCACAAATCTAACAATACACAATTAAAGAGCAACATAAAATCTTTAAAAAATATTCTCTGGTTGCATCACAATAAAACTAACTGTTTTTGAGAAAAGCGTTCTTAAATATTTGCTGGTATTGATTGAATATGAAATCACTAATTTTATTTTTAATATTAATGGAGTGTGCTATAAAAATATTCACGGTAAACAAGATCATATCGCGTGTTGCGTCAGTTTTGACAGATAATAGCTTGTTGTGATTTTACTTGAAACAGTCCAGGTTAATTATGAAGTAAGATGGATACTAATAATAATAATAATTTTTGAGACGCTGTAACTCCTTGAATTTTGAGTTTTCAATAAAATGCTATAAGAACTTTGACACTAAGTTTTCGAGTAGCATAACTCCCTGAATTTTTTGATCATCATTTCCGGACAGCTGTATATATACACCTGTAGATTTTTTCGATAGGAGTGTGCAGTTTCCAAACTTTGGACCAAACCGAAGCTTTGTAAGCTTTGGTTCAAAGAACTGCTGGAGCTAGCCATTGTCAAAGTTTGAAACACACAGTTCTCCAAAATACTACCTATCGAAGTTTGATGCTCAAAATAGATTGAAATTGAACTTTACAGGCAGTTAATGCTGCCAGAGGTAGCAGAGGTATCTCTGGGGAGTGGCATACACCCAGATTTTTGGCCCACACTGTGTGCTTCGAAACGGACAAACGACCTCGCCTCGGTGATGCTGGGAGAGGGACATAGTGGGATAAGGCTTTGAGTCTAGCACTGGTGGGTGTCGGGTATATACGAACCGGGAGGAGAGCTTAGATCTCTAAGGTTGGATTACAACTGGAGTTTGAGGCCTCCCATGTGGGCTTCGAAATGGGCCAACGACCCTGTTTGGATGCTGCTCGAGAGCGGGACTTCATGACACCGCTTCGAGTCGTACACTGACGGATGTCGGGTGCAGACGAACTCTGAGAGAAGTTATCTTTCTTTGAGCTTTGAAACGGGCAAGCAACTTCACTCAGATGGCAGTACATAAATGTCAAACCAACTTTCCCCTAAAAAAAAATCGACTCTCGCAGGGAACTGGATTTGATGGGTGAAATTCAGGCAATTAGACGTTAGCCACAATAAACCTAAGGTCGCCGTGTAGCAAGTGAAATATCCCACTCACATTGAATCAAATCTGATCTAGTCACTAACAGATTCCATATTTGCTGTCTGTATGTATATGAGCCATTTTCAAGGGGTTAAGGAAATATGAAAGGCAAAGAACTGCAAAAGGCCTCAAAGCTCGTCCATTTATACAAAATAAATCAGGAATAGGGCCGAAACAATGTGGAGCAAGAAATGAGCTTTATATTTTCAAAGTGACCCTCTAAAATTTTGATGGGAGTAAAAAATTGTAATATATGAAGCATTCCATTTAAAACAAATAAGTTGATATTAATTTTCTGTGTAACCGCGAAAGTGGTGCGGTTTGAAAATATTGTAGTTGAATTTAGTATTCTAAACAAGGTATGTCTAAAATTTCCATTTCAACTTTTATTACTTTTCTACATACAAATGGACAGGTATTTAAAAATATCTTATACAGGCTAATGCGCCTAAAATGGTTTGGATGTCAAACTTTGACAGCTTATTAATAAAACATGGTTGTTACCATATCAATTAAATTCTATTTTGCTTACTGGAAATATATCCTAACATCTCATATAGGATGCGTAACTGAAAAATAAAACTAATGTCGCACTCTATCTAATGTCACAGAACATTTAAAAATTATATATAGAAGTTTAGAAAAAAATCTCTGGACGCAGCAAGTGCGTTATGGTAGTGAATTTTCATAAAAAATGTTTTTATTGTAAATATGTGTGTTTTCCTTTTAAGAAAGCAGGCATCAATTTTGGTTACCAGTATAACCTATATAGTAAAAACAATGTGCCATGTTTCATAAAAATAACTTTATTGTGTGAAAATGTACAAAAATTTCCAAAAGTAAACATAAAGTGTTACCGGAAAAACTCGTTTCTTGTACAATCTTATAGGTTAATAGAAAATTGGGCTATTCAAATGAAGCATTTAATCAAAGTTCGCTACCATAACGCACTTGCTGCATCCAAAATTTCTTTTCTTACAAACATACATTATATTTCGATGGAAAATGTAAAAATGCAATAACATAAGGCGTGTTTGATTAAAAAAAAAAGAAAATTTGTATCACCAACGACTTATGGTCCAGCCTGTGATTGTAGAAATATTTTTTAAGATGTAGCTCAAGACACCCTAAAATTAATATACACATTTTTTTCATATCTTGTATAATAACGGATATATTGAGCTTTATTGATTTTTTACGAAAATTCGACAAAAATTATATACCATTAAACGATAAACTATATAGCTAAGACTACTGCCAAGCATCAGAGAAAGGGTCTATTTGAAATGAATTTTCTGGAAACATTTTAGTAAAATGAAGGACAATGACGGTTGAAATTAAGGCTTTAGGGTTTGTAAAACATCCTTGTTGAAACATTTGATTTCCATAGCCCGTATTAGATTCAAGTTATTTGCCTAAATGTTGCCGATTTTGACGTTTTAAATCGCAACTTTGACGTTTTGAGGAAAACCCCAATTTATTTTTATTAAATGCCTATAACTTTTTTGGCTTTTGACCTATATAGCTAAATTTTGGTAGGTAACTTACCTATAAGGATGTAAACCGGCGTACCAAATTTGGTTGCCCTTACTTTGTTAATTCCGGAGATATAATTTTTTTAGAAAGAAAACACAAAATTTTCCGGGAAAACCTGGGCAGATTTTCCTGGCTAACAAACTTATCCAAGCCATTTGCAAAAGTAATTTATTCACCGAATTTAATCAAAATCGGCCTCTTATTTTTTGAGTTATCGGTGTAATACATATATATATATATATATATATATATATATATATATATATATATATATATATATATATATATATATATATATATATATATATATATATATATATATATATATATATATATATAAACATATAAAAATTGAAACTGACCCCGGATGTGTTTTGGGGGGCCTAATTAGCGCCCATTTGAATAAATTTTTTCAAAATTCAAAAGTCGGGATCTCCTCATTAGTGATTTTTATTAAAGAAAATTCACTAAAAAGTAGGTACACCGAAACACAATTTAAGCGGGCAAAACTTAAGGGGGTAACTTGCTTTATGTTTCACTGTATATTTAAGTTACTCAAAATTTAGTATGTAACATATAATAAATATGAGACTTGATTTTATACATACATGGCCTAAGTTTGAATATTTAAAACAAGACAGAAGTTTAAATTTACTTTTTATGTGGCAAAGGAAAGAGACTTGAAGTAAAATATTAGAGCATAAAAATGACTATAAGTCGTCGTAATCCAAAATCAAACGCTTAAACTGAACTAAACTTTTTTATATAACATTTATCGTATATTCTTTGGATTAAATAAAGTTTGAGCTATTCAAAAGTAATAACGTATTTAGATTTATTATATGTTACACTCCAGCGAGGACCACGAGGAGGTATTTGAGTATCCTCACCGCCTGAAAAAAAAAAGAGACAAGCAAATAATACAAACAATAAAGACTATGATAATACATAATATAATATAGTTTGAAATTTATCATATTAAAAATCACGAAATTACAAAAACATGTAGGTACCTATAGGTATATACAATCAAATTGTACTATAAAAAAGATAATCAAAGATATCAAATAGCGGTTTTAAATATGTTAGGCTAAATGCATTCTGTTCATCGTAAACCGGTTTCGTTCTTGTTAGAGTTCACCAGTGTGTTGTTACTAATTAAACTAAAAACCGATCTAAAGCAACTTGGTATAGCCTGCCTTAAAGCACATTGTCAAATGCATCTCTTGTCTAACTAGGAACCATATTGTCTCAATAACATTAAATAAACACAAAATGTGACACATAGAGACTGTGCATACTTAACCAGAAATTCGTCAGTTGCGCTGCTCTCTTCGCTGGCGATTTGTAAATCGGTGGTGACTTGTACATAGCCTCTGTGTATATCCCGTGTTTATTAGAGCTATTGAGACAACATAGTTCCTAGTTACGAACGAGATGGCGTTAAAGCAATACCCCCCACGATGTGCTTTTTAAGGGAGGCTACCTCTAGCCAAGTTGCTTCAGATTACGATCGCACAGGGACGAGCTCTAATAAGAGGGAAACTGGTGTGTTTCTAATAAGTATTAGCCAGAAGGCACCTATCCTTATACATATTTGTACATTGTTTCCTGTATCAGACAAGAAAGTAACGTGACTGTAATGCATCTGAAAAATCGTTAGTTTCTCGGAAAGAAAAACTTGAAATATAAAAATTAAATGGTCATTTTGTAGATTATCTCACGTCAGCTTTCTGAAAATGCTTAGAACCACCCCTGGATGCCGAAACTACAAGATAAATGTTTGCAGTTGGTAGAGGTTTTTCTTCTAATGGACTTCTATAAACTGCTTTTTCCACATTTTGAATTTACATTTTCTTTTAATTTTCTTTCCAGCCCAGCACTTTATTTGCTCTGGGTCTCCTGATCTAATTGGTGGTGGAAACCAGAAGTTTCTCTTGTGGTTTATAAGTACATACAGGAGTGGTTGCCAATTATATTATCCCTGCAAAAACGATTAGTAAAATCCACACAACAAATTATTAAAAAAAGGAACAAGAATACACTGACATTTAAAAATAATTAGGTAGTATTGTGTAGTAGTACAAGGGATATGATATATACAGCTAAATAGGAAACAATTAAAAAATATATGTTTACGAGGAAAATTGGTGAAAATTATAACCATAAAAAATACAAAACTCACCAAAGCTGAAAGAGAATAGATATATTTAGTAAAAAAAAATCATACCGCTTGCTGAAAAAGAAATAAAATAATAAGTCTGAAACAGACAGATCAGATATAAATTAATATAAACTACACAAACATATACACAATGAAAACAATTTAATAATGCTGAAAAAAAAGTTATATTATCCCTACAAAAAATGATTAGTAAAATCAACAAAACAAAATATTAAGAAAGGAGAAAGAATACACCGAAATCTAAAAATAATGACTACTGTGTAGTAGCAAGGTATATAATATACAAAGCTAAATAGAAAACAATTAAAAAATATACATGGGGTTACGAGGGAAATTGGCGAAAATTATAACCACAAAAATATAAAATTTACCAAGCTGAAAGAGAATAAACATATTTAGTAAAAGCAAACAAATGTTACCCCCTTAAATAATATAATACACATTAAATAATGCGTCTGAAACATAGACATATCAAACATAACTTAATATATGTTACACAAACATACACAAAATGCAAACAATTTATCAATGCTGGAAATAAAGTAGTTTCGTACAAATAAGAAAGTGCCATAAGTAAAAACAATATGCATATAACTGCCATAAAACTATCAATATTACCGAATATTTATATTGAAAAAGGTCCTTATACCTTAAAAATATGACCTGGTATTACCATTACACAGAACCATAAAATATTTTTTACCATTGGATTTTTATTTACATTACCACTCATTATTTGATAAACACAATTCAGTCTTCTGTCTTCTATCTAAAATGAAAAACTCTGGACGCAGCAAGTGCGTTATGGTAGTGAATTTTCATAAAAATGTTTCTAATAGCAAATATGTTTTTTAAGAAAGCAGGTACCAAATTTGGTTACCAGTTTAATTTATATATTAGAAACAATGTACCATATTTCATCAAAATAACTTTATTGTTTGAAAATGTACAAAAATTTCCGAAAGTAAACTTAAATTTTTCCCGAAAAAACTGGTTTTCTGGTCAACCTTATAGGTTAATAGCAAATTGATTCACAATTTGAAGCATTTAATGAAAATTCGCTACCATAACGCACTTGCTGCGTCCCGAATTTCTTTTCTTACAAAGATGTATTATATTTCGATGGAAAATACAAAAATGCAATAACATAGGGCGTGTTCGATTAAAAAAATTCACTAAAAAAGAGAAAATTTGAATCACCAACGACTTATGGGCCACCCTGTAATTGTGGAAATATTTTTTAAGATGTAGCTTAAGACACCCTACAATTAATGTATAGAACTTTTTTTCGTAACTTGAATAATAACGGAAATATTGCGCTTTAATGATTTTTTAAGATAATTCAACAAAAATGATATACCATTAAACGATAAACTCTATAGCCAACACTACTGCTAAAGTATCAGAGAAAGGGTCTATTTGAGATGAATTTTCTGGGAATATTTTAGTAAAATGAAGGACAATGACGATTGAAACTAAGAGCTCAGGCTTTGTAAAACATTATTCTTGAGACATTTTCCTTCCATAGATCATATTAATTTCAGGTTCATTGCCTAAATATTAACAATTTTGACGTTTAAAATCGCGACTTTGACGTTTTGAGGAAAACCCAAATTTATTTTTCTTTAAATGCCTGTAACTTTTTTGTCCTTTAACCGACAGCGCTAAATTTTGGTAGGTAGCTTACATACAACGATATAAACCAGTGTACCAAATTTCGTTGCCCTTACTTTGTTAATTCCGGAGATATAAATTTTTTTCGATTTTTTTCGAAAAAAAACGCAAAATTTTCCGGGAAAACCTCGGCGGATTTTCCTGGATAACGAACTTATCCAAGCCACTCGCGAAAGGAAGGTACTCACCAAATTTTATCAAAATTGGTCCATTATTTTTTTAGTTATAGGTGTGACACATAAATATATAAACATATATATATATATATATATATATATATATATATATATATATATATATATATATATATATATATATATATATATATATATATATATATATATATATATATATATAAACATATAAAGTCTGAAACCGACCTCGGATTTGGGTTCCAGGGGTCCTAAATAGCGCTCATTTGAAGAAATTTTTTCAAAATTCAAAAGTCGAGATCTCCTCATTAGTGAATTTTTTTTAAGAAAATTCACTAAAAAGTAAATATTAAATTTTAGAAAATGTCACGTCTATTATAACACAAACGTATAATACTTACCTGATTTATCGTTCAATTTTCGGTACGAATTTCACAATAAAACACTACAACTTTTGAACACAATATCACGGCGCGGCCCGAAAAGGCAAAAGCATACGTAAAACAAAACTCCCCATTAGTGATTAAAAAACAATAATCACTAAAACAGCATTGAGAGATCACGTTAATACGTATCTAACCAATTTTTCGGTTTGTGCGCATTTAAAAAAATTGAAAGTCACTAACTTAGATTGGATGCCCATAAGGCTGGCTATATCCCACGTCGCAGCTACAATCTCTTCAATACTTACTCTGAAACAAAAGAAAATACTTTAAGTATAAAGTTTAAAAAGTAATCTTTTATAAACGTAAAATTGTCCGAGTCAAATTTACCAAAACGATTAATCTAACTATACACTAGAAAATAATATTTGCACATGTAATAATTCTAAAAATTTTCAGGGCGCAGGAAGTGCGTTATGGTAGTCAATTTTCATTAAATGCTTCAAATGAAAACTCAAAATTTTCTCGGAAAACCTTATCCCATTTTCCTGGCTAACAAACTCATCCAAGCCATTGATAAAAGAAAGGCACTTGCCGAGTTTCATCCAGATCGGTTATTTATTTTTTGAGTTATCGGTTGGATACACACACACACACAGATATATATATATATATATATATATATATATATATATATATATATATATATATATATATATATATATATATATATATGCAGGGTGTCCCACGTAGACCTTCCGTTTCTGGAGTACGGCTCACAACTGAATTCTGAAAATTCACGCGCGTGACTTTTTGGAAATTTCCAGTTCACTGAAAATATTGACGTTAGTATAGGACTTTTAGGAGATATTTGACTTTTTTCAAAAATTTCTTAAAAACATTGTTACATTTACACACCTGTATCTCTCTTATTTTTTAACCTGAAGAGTTGAAATGTTAAAGTGCAAATTCTAAAATGCCACAAAATATTTAGAAGTTACTAAAGCTAGTACAAGTTAGGCAGGGTGTCCGAAATAGACCGTTTAATCGCGACAATTTTAAAACCTAATAACTCTCTTATTTTAAATAGAACACCCTATATTTTATAACGTTAGTTCATGTACTTTTTATTGTTCTTTCGATTGGTATTAGCATTCCCTATACCTAAGTCCCAGCGATTCGAAGATATTTAAACATAATTTGCGATAATAAATAATTATTAGTCAGTTTATCAGGTTGCCTAGGAGATGAAAATTTTAAACGCCATCTTCCGACATAAGTAAAATATGCCACGACTTTTGAATATAACTTTTATTTACAAAGAGTATAATGGAATTATTAACAGAAGATGTCGTGTGGTTGCAAAGAGATTTCCACATAAACACAGATGAACTCGTTACATATGATCAGAATACTACTAAGAAATTTCTAAGAATGTAGTGTTTCGTCCAAAATTTCATAAGAGTAAAGCATTATTAGGGAACAAAGAGATTTGTGTGGTATCACTTCACAATAAATGTTCGAAATTTGCAACGTTCACTTCGAGGCATATTTGCGATAAGAAATAATTATCAGTCAGTTTATCAGGTTGCCTACGAGATGAAAATTTCAAACGTCATTTTCGACAGTAAACTTAATGGTTGTACTGTAAAGTACGTTTGTGAATTGTATTTTAATAAAAGAGAGTATTTTTCACAATAATGGCACACTTCAATTACTCAAACAATGACTTTTTGAATTTAATTATTATTTAAGGGGAGTGTAATCGAATTGTTAGCAAAACATGTCGTATCTTTGCAGAGAGATTTCCAGATAGACATAGACCAACTCCTGACATGATCAGAAGACTATTAGAACCTCGGTGGCTCAGGGGTAAGAACGTGTGCCTCTGAACCGAAGGGTA
This sequence comes from Tillus elongatus, assembly GCA_964006375.1. Taxonomy (NCBI): domain Eukaryota; kingdom Metazoa; phylum Arthropoda; class Insecta; order Coleoptera; family Cleridae; genus Tillus; species Tillus elongatus. The sequence goes on from OZ023269.1 coordinate 38,830,364, forward strand.
ATGGGTTCGATCCCAGGCTACTCCTTTCACTTTTTCAGTACAAACTGTAAAATTAACATCAACCGAGGTTCTGGCATTGTATTTGAGCAAGTTGAATGTCTGCACGTTCCGCCCTTCGGAGGGGGCGTAAAGTCGTCGGTCCCGTGTCCATGCGATGTTGGGCACGTTAAAGATCCCTACCCTCTTTACAGAAAGGCAGGGTTTCGGCAAAATTTCCAGGATAGTGAGGTGAAACTGCTCCCTGGCGTCGGTGATTGGCCATAGTCGCGGAAATAGGCCGACGTTAAAGAAACAAAACACACACACACACATATCAGAAGACTATTGAAAATTTTTTCTGAGAATGGACGTTTCGTTCAGAAGGTAATAAAAATAAACCGCTATTGGACAATGAAGAGACACAAATAAATGTTTTGGCATTTTTACTGCTTATTCGCATGTGTCAATCAGAGACTGCAGTAGAAATTTGCATCTTTCAAGAGGAACTATTCACATAATTCTAAAAATTAACAAATGGACACCATTTTCGTTCACTTTAATACACCATTTAGAACCTGGGGATTTTTCCCGGCGTGTAGAATTCTGTGAATGGTATTTTTGAAAACTCAAGAAGATGCAAATTTCTCAAGAAAAATTAGATGGTGTGATGAGTCAAAATTTTCAAAGAGGGGCATGTTCAATCGCCACAACGGTTACTATTGGTCGGACGAAAATCCTCACATTACCAGAGAACGAAATTTCCAGGACTGTTGGAGTTTCAATGTATGTTGCGTAGTAAAATACAATAGAATTTTTGCCCTTAACATTTATGATCAGAACTTAACAGGTTGGTACCACTAATATTAAGCAATACTGAATTTCATTTGCGTAGTAGTACATTATGTTATTAAAATATTTATTAGACTCACTGAAACCAAATTTGAAAATATGACCCTTTTATTCATATCAGTAATAATGGCAAGATTAAAAAGGCAAGAACGAATTCTAAACGTGTACTATTCACACGCCCTGTATATTGTCGCATTCTGCAGCAAGTAATAATACCAGCGCTGAACTCCTTGCATGAACACGAAGCTGCAGAAGTTTGATATCAACAAGATGGAGCTCCATCACACAAATCATAGATAGTAAGCGACCTACTCCAGGAAACATTTGAGGACAGATGGATAGCTAACGGTGGTCCTCATCGTTGGCCGGCCCGCTCAACAGACTTGACTCCACTAGATCTTAGTATTTGGGCGTGCATTAAGAACAAAGTTTACCAGGCACCACGTACTGCAAAAGAAGATATGATAGCTAGAGTATTAGAGGCCTTCAACTCAGTGGAGCAAGATTACCTTTCTCGAGCCACGGGTACCATCATTAAAAGAGCCATCAAATGCCTCGAAGTGACCGGTGCAAATCTCGAACATTTATTGTGAAGTGATAACACACAAATCTCTTTGTTCCCAAATAATGCTTTACTCTTATGAAATTTTGGACGAAACACTCAATTCTTAGAAATTTGTTAGTAGTATTCTGATCATGTAACGAGTTTATCTGTGTTTATGTGGAAATCTCTTTGTAACCATACGACATCTTCTTTTCTGTCCTGCAACAGGTTTCTCCTTTTAAGCAGGCATCGCAAAAGCTAAACAGGTTGCAGAAAAGAAAAGACGCATTCGTGAAGCCTACGAAGTTTTTGCATCTCTATTTACTTTCTTGTATTGTTTCTTTTTTCGCATAGCATGTTTTATTACCTACAGCATCTTCAAGTAACTAAATAAAATATCATATGTCCTTATATGGTGTGCACTACAAACAGACAATTGTATGAACCTATCTACATTTTTTAATATGTCCCAAACAAAAAATTCCCAAATAAAAAAATAATAAAAATATTTTATATGAAATAAGCATTGATAAAGTTAAAACTCACACTTATCCTTGAATTCCGATGCTTGCCGCGCAGCACCATAACCAGAACCATAACCCATGAAGGACACCAAAAACAAATTTTTTTAACGAATTAGGAATTATGTACTATTTTTAAAATATCACTTCACTTGATTTAAGGAATTGAAAAGAAAATCCGCACTTACGAAGGGCATTCAAAATTTCAGGCATCTGTGGCTCAACGAAAGAACATTAAGCCGTATAATTCCTAAACATTTTGAAAAGCCACCAGTCGCGAAAAGTCCGTAATAAACGTGCACCTGTGCCGACCCGAATTATATTAAGAAAATGATAAATTATTAATTAACTTGTTTACAGGACGGATACCGACAGAAAAATGAACTATTTTAACGGAAATTGAGATAAAAGAGATACAGTATAATTTTTTGTCCAGTTACTCAACTGAGATAAGAGTTGATAATCATTTATAAAGGTATGAATAAACTACAAAACATTTGTTTCAGACATATTTTAATAAAAGCAATCCAAATAATTATTTTCTAGAAATTAATATTTTAAAAGCAATAATATTAATAATATTAAGTCTGGACGCAGCAAGTGCGTTATGGTAGTGAATTTTCACAGGAATAACCTCGCACCATACATTTTTTCATTCAATGCTTATAACTTTTTTTCTTGCAACATAGAGATCTGAATTTTGGTACATAGTTTACTCTATAACATAAATCCTAATACCAAATTTGGGTGCCATAGCTTTGTTATTTGCGGAGAAAAAGATGTTCGAAAGAAAACCCACAATTTTCCCGGAAAACCTGGCCTGATTTTTTTTCTAAACGAACCAATCCAAGCCAGTCACAAAGGGAAGGTACCTGCCAAATTTCATCAAAATCGGTCAATTATTTTTTGGGTTATCGGCGTGACACACACACATATATATATATATATATATATATATATATATATATATATATATATATATATATATATATATATATATATATATATATATATATATATATATACATATAAAATTGAAACTGATCCCGAATATGGGTTCTAAGGGTCCTTCTTCGCCCCCATTTGAAGAAATTGTTACAAAATTTAAAAGTTGGGATCTCTTCATTAGTGAATTTTTTCTATGAAAATCCACTAAAAATTGTGAAGCAGTTAGACAATATTTACATCACATTACCGTGGAATGTTATATTGAATTTCTGTCAAACAATAGTTGATTGTAAGATGATAGGGTTCTTCGGCGCACACAAAATCACATTAGCCGTTATGTTTCAAATGTGTGTGTGTGTGTGTGCGTGAGTGCGCGCGCGCGCGCGGGGGTGTGTGTGTTTGTTTCTTTAACGTCGGTCTATTTCCGCGACTATGGTGAATCACCGACGCCAGGGAGCAGTTTCATCTCGATATCCTGGCAATGTTGCCGAACCTATGCCTTTCTGTAAGGAGGGTGCGGATCTTTAACGTACCCAACATCGCATGGGCACGGGACCGACGGCTTTACGCCCTCTGACGGGTGAAACTTGCAGACATTCAACTTGTTCAAATACAATTCCACAACCTCGGTTGCTGTCAATTTCACTGTATGTATTGAAAAAGTGAAAGTGGAGCCCTGGGAATCGAACCCAGTAAGCTTTGGTTCAAAGACACACGTTCTTACCCCTGGACCAGTGAGGCTCTACACTGTGATATAAGCTGTTTCAAATGTCATATTGCAAAATATTCATAAATAAATAAGTTACGGGGGTGGTTCAAAAATACACAAAAGAAAACGACCCTATATCTCCTTAATAGTTCAAGATATCGACGTGCGGTTTAGCATTCTCTTCTCACAGAAATCAAGCTCGTAACGTGTCGGTTAGTTTTTATAGCTCCTCTAGAAATTAGTTTTTCCCATCAAAAGTGTTTAATTTGGACCACTCTGTGCAGATTTTCTACTCACTAAGCTACCAGGATCTAGCACTGAATGTTCAAAACATCTGTGTTTCTATTTTATACAAATGCGTGAATAATAATCAAATATAACTTTTAGTTTAAATATTACTCTCTTTGCTCCTCGAATCGTTGGTAGCTTGCTGTCTATGATTTCATTCATATGTGAATGGTTTGTCTAATAGGTGGTGATCAAATGTTAAGGCATTTCAACAACGTTTTCCGGTTTGAAGAAGGCTTTTACAGAAAATTTAAACACTCGCAATATCAACCTATAAAATTTGTTGAACTTTTTGTGTAACGAAAATATAATTAATTAACTTGAAAATAACATAACCATTAAAATTATATTCTCTATAAAAGTAAACCATAACTGCTTAATTTTTGTTTAACTATGTCAAATTTCGCAGTAACATTTTCCGGTTTTTAATTTTGCAACTACGGTAATTTATGTTCATTTTTTCTGTAAGCTTCGAAATATAGTTAACTATTATTACAAAATTTTTGGAAACACATAAAATTCCTCTAGTGGAAACGAAGCTTTACACAAATAAGACATTGTTTATATCAGGAAAGAGTTTTTGTGTTCTGTGTGGATAACGCAGGTAGTAGTTGCCTTGTAATAAAAAGCAAATGTGACAATAGATATAAAAGATTACATATAATTTTTTACCACAAATTAAAGAATGTAATGACACATTTAGAATTTCTAGCTGCTTTCTATAAAATACAATATGTACAAAACTTTAAAAATCGTGAATACCATTTTACTTCCAAAGAAAGGAAAGAATAATTAGTTAGCATTACATAGTTCAAAAATTAAATATTTATTGTGAACTTGTGAATTTAAATAGATTTCTAGAGACTAGGTATGTCGATTTTAATAAACATTTTTTTGGTCGCAGAGTATAAAAGTAAATACAGCATCATAGTATCCTTGCATTGTATTGTATTGTTTCTTCCCACCCTGTTCTGTAAGGAGGGTAGAAATATTTAGCGTACCCAACATTGCATGGTACACGGGACCGGCGGCTTTTCGAATCCTCCACAGGGCGCAACGTACGGACATTCAACTTGTTCAAACACAATGCCACAACCTCGGTTTTTTAGTTATTTAGGTTTGTTTTATTCTTAGTTATTGTGAACAGAACACTCATATTATTTCATTTTAGATTCTGCATCTAATTTTAAGGTAACTTTGATAACTTGCTTAAGTTTGCAGAGTTTAGACGTAATTCAACTTTCGAATTTTTGACGGAAAAGTCAATTTTCAATTTGTTCATATATCGGCTACTTTACCCTTTATTGTCCGACGAGACTTCAGAGTCTCTGGAATTTGAATGTCGATATAAACTATACGGAATCATTTATGTAAGCTGCTGCCTAGCGGGACGCCACAGTACACAATTTACTATCATAATACGATAGATGGTGCTGTAGGTTTCACAAATATTTTAGTCTTTTTTTGTTCGTTAACGTCGGTCTATTTCAGCGACTATGGCCGATCACCGACGTCAGGAAGCAGTGTCACCTCACTATCCTGGAAATTTTGCCGATCCGTTGCCTTTCTGTAAGGACGGCAGGGATCTTTAACCCAACATCGCATGGACGGGACCGACGGCTTTATGCCCCCTCCGAAGGGCGGATCGTGCAGACATTCAACTTGCTCAAATACAAGCTCGATTGATGTTAATGTTACTTCGGTTCAGAGGCACACGTTCTTACCATTGAACCACTAAGGCTCTTATTTTAGTCCTATTGGAGTTTGTGTAACAAATGACATTGTGTTTTACGTTAGTGACGAGGTAATGGGGAGATCACGACTTTTGAATTTTGAAAAAATTTCTTCAAATGAGCAGAACTAGGACACTTAGAACACATATCTGGGGATCACATTCAATTTCTATATGTATATATATATATATATATATATATATATATATATATATATATATATATATATATATATATATATATATATATATATTGCTATAGATAGCAAATGATAGGAAATATTACGAAATTTTAATAGGAAAACGGGAAATTTATGCATACTAGTATATATAAAATAAGTGTATACACCCTAATGTAGCAATGAAAGAGTTTTGGCAGGAGATGTCAACGCCCGACATGAATGTCAGTGACCCATGTAGCAACCCTCGATGTTAAGTTACATTCGAGTAATAAAAAACTATATTATATACTAGAAATCCGTAAAGAAACCAAGAACAATGCTTCAGTTTTGTAGGGAGAATGAGATTGTAGATAATATAATTGTGTAGTTCTGTTGATTTTATTGTATAAAAAAAATAGATATGACCAAGCTAGCTAAAGACTCAATGTAGTAAAAGAGCGGAGGTCATTTATAAAAAACACAAGTTTGTAGAATATTAAGGTGATGTGCGCGTCAGAAAAAAACCGTAAAAAGACGTTAAAGGTTTGACGGAAAACTTAAACACAGGTGGTGTGACGAACAATAGCGTTTTTTCACCTGTAAGAAAATTATAAAAGCAACGGTCCGAGAGGGTCCGGGGCTTGTCTTGTCTTTTCCATCCAGTGAAGTCATCAGTATCACTTTACCAGACCAGGTGATCATCGTCATAACTAAGATTCCAGAGTGCATCGAAGTGAGGGTATAAAACACCTCCAGAGTGCTACGACTATGGAATAAATATATCAATATGTTAACGAAGTAAATCCGTTAATAATCAATGGCATGGACAAATGAGAAAGATAATAATAATTAATCAAGGTCCGTATTAATGGAAGAACAATAAATAATCCAATGGAAAATATGTCAGTAAGTGTTACCTTTTCTTAAATTGACCAGTGCGGGTTGAATTTCACCAATTTTTACAACAACAATCAAATATTTTTGTGCTAATAAATTTCAAAAACAAAAATTTTGTTTGAAATAAACGGAAAGAGACCGTGATCTCAGTAGAATTATCGATGTATATTGATTATGTAGTATCCATGTTTAATTAATTGTGTAATTAGTTATAATGTTACCAGAATGTTTTTAATAGGATTTTTCAATTTATATTTATGTAAAGAATGTTTTAAAATATCTCTTTGTATTTAACAAGTGTCATATCGGCACAGTTAAATGTTTTAATAGGATTTTTCAATTTATGTTTATGTAATGAATGCTTTAAACGTTTCTGTTTGTATTTAATGTGTGTCAAATAGACACCGTAAAATTTGTGTAATGAATTAAATGGAATGTATAACAGATTGTAATTAACGGAAGTATTGTTTTTGGTTGATATTTAATCAGCAAAATTGTTATATAGCCATCTGTGCAAAGCGATAGTAATTTTGATCAAGTGAAAATCAATAAATGAATTTAAATAACACATATTAGTGAATTTTAATTAGTAGAAGCTAGCTGTAATTATAAGGAACCCAACCTGATGATTAAGACATATGTTCTCAGCTCTATAATAAATTTTTGCAGGTATATACTACCCATAAAGTAAAGTAGAATACCATAGCAAAATGGCGCCCAAGTCGTGGGACTTTTAAAAAAAAAATTTGACCTAAAAAGAACATGATTAAAAAAATTTTTTTGTGTGTAAAAATAAAGTTATTTTCATAGAAAATTTTAATAAAATAAACATTTGTTCGCAATATAGCACATGATTGGCACAAATACAGGGTTTCTGTTAAATTTTAATAAAATTTTAGTTACGTTAGAATAAAGCAAATTTTCATAAAAACGTAATAGTATTTTAACACAAGGGATTTAGAAGTAAACCAATTTAAAATAAATTAGCACGACTCATTTAAATACAGTATAGTTAAAATAAATCAATTCAACCAATTTATTGAAAATTAGCAAAAATTCTAATACCGTATGATATTTTAATATGAAACAGTAAGTTGCACATATAACCAATTGTTTTATGGAAAATAAATATAGGTGGTCTATTTGAAAGGGCCAAAGCTTAGAAAGGGGGACAATTAAATTTTAAATTCACAAGGAAATTAAATAAATCAAGCTTGAACATGTCCGGGGAAAAACAGTTAGAAAGTGATAAACCAATTGGGCCAGAATCTGAAGAACCTATAATCAGCGTACCTGAAGATCCGGAGAAGATGGCAGAGCCAGAACCACAAAAACCTAAACAGTTCACGGAATGGAGGGGACGTAAAGCAAGTTCGGAAGAAGGGACCATATCACAGGAAGAAGAAGAAACCGAATATCGGGGCGATGAAACCTTTATAATAGAAAAAGAAAAGGGACAGAATAGCGCTGTCAAAGAAAGTCCTCTGGAACAAACAGTAAAAGGACAGGAGGAAGAATCAAAAATAGAGAAGTTATTCGGCGTCTTGTTCAAAAAAATGGAAGAAGATAAAAAAGACATAAATAATAAATTCGAACAAGATATTTGCAAGTTGGAAAAACAACAAAAAGAAAATATTAAACATACGGATGAAAATTTTAGGAGATTGTATGAAAATATACAACAAAACAAAACGGAGATTTTAACAGAAGTGAATAAAATTTATCAACTGGATACTGAGGTAACAGTAACACTAGAAAAATGCCAAGAAAGCCATGAAATAATCAAGACGGAAATGATGAGGTACGACATTAAAAAGGTCGAAACGCGTGTGGAGCCAATTGACGGAAATGAAGCCCGAGTCGAGCAGGAAACTGATGAACAACTAATTAAAATCGAAGAAAATATACCAGAAACAAGCCCAGAAAAATACATAGAAGAGGAATTACTACCGGACGAAAATATACTAGAAATGAGCCCGGAAAAATTCGTAGATACTGCCAAAGAAAAATTAATAACGGCAACACATTATTTTTACTGTATCAATATTGGAAATGACCAGAAAAATGAAACTATGTTTCAAGGCAATAAACCGTATAAAAAAAATAATAACAATAGCCGCAATTATAAATTTAGAAACCTTTTCGTTAAAAACAATAATTTTCACGATGAATACAAATCCAGTCATAGTCAGAAATTTTATAAAAACAAAGATTCTGGAAATTATAATAAATTTAAAAGGTATAAGCCGGAACTTAAGAACAGACATATTTGGCATAATAATTTGAATAATAAGACACGTCATTGCAACTATAGCAATTTTAATTTCGAAAGTAAAAAGAAAAAATTTAAGATAAAGAAAAATTAATCTGCATGAATTTGATCGAATCCGATATGACCTAAGCAATGAAAAGGATAATCGCATGCCGAATAGACGAATTTTAATGTACAAAATAAATAGTAAAATTACCAGACAAAGAAATTTCTCCTAAAATAAATAAAATTGATTAGTTTGAACTATATGACGAAAAGTTGGTCAATTTAAAATATAAATAATTACGCAAAATATATATACCCTGAGTACAGAAAATATAACAAGTAGGCATTTAAATAACCCGAAGAATTCATACCCTGAGTACAGAAAATATAACAAGTAGGCATTTAAATAACCCGAAGAAGTCATACCCTGAGTACAGAAAATATAACAAGTAGGCATTTAAATAACCCGAAGAATTTATACCCTGAGTATAGAAAATAAAACAAGTAGGCATTTAAATAATGACCCAAAGAAATACGAATCAGAAAAGCGAAATTTCATAAGAAAATTTAAATGATAATAAATAAGGAGCAATGCTCGAATTAGATGCAGTTATTGGATAAGTCAATTAATATAATCATAATTCAACGGTAGAAAGGGGGAAATAAGTTAAAATAAAATAGAAAATTATTAGTATTATTATTGAGTAATAGGAATAATGGAATCAGTAGACGAGAAAAATATGTAAAAGGTCTAAAAGACAGAAACCGGTTAAGTACCGAGAAATAATTATAATTAGCAAAAAGATAGAACATATAAGGGTCGGATTGATAGGAAAGAATTTGTATAGATGGTGTAGCGATAAGATTGAAATATGAAAAAGTTGAAGTAAAATGATTAACGATACAAAGATATCGGTCATTTAAAATGAAGTATAGTATATGGGCGATCCCAAAGAGGTCGGTCCCGAACTATTGAAGTATATAGGTGAAGTAAAATGATTAGCGATACAAAGATATCGGTCATTGAAAATGAAGTATAGTATATGGGCGATCCCAAAGAGGTCGGTCCCGAATTATTGAAGTATATATGTGAATAGAATATTGAAAAGAATATTGAAAGTATATAGAATGAATAATGAAAGTATAATATGATGCAAGTAATAGTGAAATATGTATAGGGGGTATGTGAAAAGTCAGAAGTAGGGAGACCGTATATGTTATGTAGAAAAGATAAATTATTAGAAGTTGATAAATAATAGAAGTATTACATAGTCCTATTCCATGGTAGTATAAAGATATGATAATTTAGCATAATGAAATAAGATTGAAAGGAAAGAAACCCCATAAAAATATGACAAATAAAAATACCAATAACTGTCATTTATTGAAATGAATTCTGAGGGAACTTTAAATAAGTCGAAATAACCAGGGGATGGCATAAATTTAGATCATATAGAACAATCAATTGATTTGCCAAAAGAGAGAAATATATAAAACCAATTGGTGAGCCATAAAAAGCGGTGTTGAATAAAATAAAATGTTTTAATTATTAAAGTGTCATACAAGTCGATTATGAATTAAATTTAAGAGTTTTAATATTAGAATGTCATGAAAGGCAATTTTAAATAAAATAAAGGGTTGTAATGATTAAAATGTCATAAAAGTCGATTTAGAATAAAATAAAATTTTGGAATGTCAAAAAAGGCGATTTTGAACAAAATATTCTAGTCAATGAATAAAGATGATCTGACTAGCAAACAGTATCCAGACTCACTTTTAGAAAGGGGGAATTGCTATAGATAGCAAATGATAGGAAATATTACGAAATTTTAATAGGAAAACGGGAAATTTATGCATACTAGTATATATAAAATAAGTGTATACACCCTAATGTAGCAATGAAAGAGTTTTGGCAGGAGATGTCAACGCCCGACATGAATGTCAGTGACCCATGTAGCAACCCTCGATGTTAAGTTACATTCGAGGAATAAAAAACTATATTATATACTAGAAATCCGTAAAGAAACCAAGAACAATGCTTCAGTTTTGTAGGGAGAATGAGATTGTAGATAATATAATTGTGTAGTTCTGTTGATTTTATTGTATAAAAAAAATAGATATGACCAAGCTAGCTAAAGACTCAATGTAGTAAAAGAGCGGAGGTCATTTATAAAAAACACAAGTTTGTAGAATATTAAGGTGATGTGCGCGTCAGAAAAAAACCGTAAAAAGACGTTAAAGGTTTGACGGAAAACTTAAACACAGGTGGTGTGACGAACAATAGCGTTTTTTCACCTGTAAGAAAATTATAAAAGCAACGGTCCGAGAGGGTCCGGGGCTTGTCTTGTCTTTTCCATCCAGTGAAGTCATCAGTATCACTTTACCAGACCAGGTGATCATCGTCATAACTAAGATTCCAGAGTGCATCGAAGTGAGGGTATAAAACACCTCCAGAGTGCTACGACTATGGAATAAATATATCAATATGTTAACGAAGTAAATCCGTTAATAATCAATGGCATGGACAAATGAGAAAGATAATAATAATTAATCAAGGTCCGTATTAATGGAAGAACAATAAATAATCCAATGGAAAATATGTCAGTAAGTGTTACCTTTTCTTAAATTGACCAGTGCGGGTTGAATTTCACCAATTTTTACAACAATCAAATATTTTTGTGCTAATAAATTTCAAAAACAAAAATTTTGTTTGAAATAAACGGAAAGAGACCGTGATCTCAGTAGAATTATCGATGTATATTGATTATGTAGTATCCATGTTTAATTAATTGTGTAATTAGTTATAATGTTACCAGAATGTTTTTAATAGGATTTTTCAATTTATATTTATGTAAAGTATGTTTTAAAATATCTCTTTGTATTTAACAAGTGTCATATCGGCACAGTTAAATGTTTTAATAGGATTTTTCAATTTATGTTTATGTAATGAATGCTTTAAACGTTTCTGTTTGTATTTAATGTGTGTCAAATAGACACCGTAAAATTTGTGTAATGAATTAAATGGAATGTATAACAGATTGTAATTAACGGAAGTATTGTTTTTGGTTGATATTTAATCAGCAAAATTGTTATATAGCCATCTGTGCAAAGCGATAGTAATTTTGATCAAGTGAAAATCAATAAATGAATTTAAATAACACATATTAGTGAATTTTAATTAGTAGAAGCTAGCTGTAATTATAAGGAACCCAACCTGATGATTAGGACATATGTTCTCAGCTCTATAATAAATTTTTGCAGGTATATACTACCCATAAAGTAAAGTAGAATACCATAGCAATATATATATATATATATATATATATATATATATATATATATTGCAATGTTATCAGGGCTCACGCACACACAAACAAATACGCACATAATAGATATTATTGTTGTTATTATCGATAAAAAAACGTTAAAAGGGAAGGTGCAGCAAATTTGGTAATTACAAATTTAATACCCATGAAAATCTTAATATAAAAAAATTAGAATCAAATTGCACTTATCAGTGCTCATCACAGGTTCCAATCTTCAGTTATCAAAATATGTGCTATGCACTACCGAGATTGTGTACCTTTTATAAACAATAAAAGGCATATTCAATAAAACACAACATGGACTCAAATAGCCAGTGATACGTCTGTAAATAATTATTGTTGGTATAATCCATCGATTGTCAATTTTAAGTTAATATTAGTCGAGAGTCGACAGTCGAGGTTTCGAATGTCGAATCTCAATATCTTTTTTTTAAGATGACATGTAGAGTAGTAGAATGATTTTAATCTCTTCCTTTTTGTACAAAACACATTGTGGTGATTTTTCTAATAAACAATTAAAGACAAAAGTGTTGTAAAGTTCTTATCTATTCCAAATAAATAAAAGTAAAGTACAACAATAATTAGGGTATTATTAAGTAATTAGGAATAAGCGCTGGAGGGTGTAAATAAGTAGTATAGAAGAGATTAAGAAGTTTAGATCTTAAGATGTACAGGCAATAATTTGTTAAAATAGAAAAGATATTAGTTATAAGAATTTGTTATGATGTAATTAAAATAGTAACTATAAATAGGTAGAAGGCGGACTGCAATGGAAACGGAAAGATGGATAGGTAGAGAGAATTTAAGAGCGAAATTTGACGAAGAAATAGATGAGGTACATGTGATAATAGTCGGGAAAATGAAAGCTGATGATGACCAGATAGGTAAAATGATAGAAATAGTGAACGAAAAAGGTCAGCGAATGAGAGGTGCAAGTACGATGATTAAACGCAAAATAGAGAACTATAAAATCGAAATGAAAAAAAAATTGAGAGAAACAAATGGAAAATTGGAGAATTTGAGAGGATACAAAACTGAAGTTAGGAAGCAAAACGATAAGTGAAGAAATAGAAGAAAATTATTAACAAAAATTGAATAGAATGAAGAGACAAGGCATGGGAAATGAAAGAACCAAGAAGAGCAAGCTAACCGAGAAGAAAACAAGGATAGGGGAAGCAATAGAAATATTGACAGGCAAAATAATAATAATAATTGGTATGACGAAAGTAAAGAAAACTACTGGAGAGATAATTGGTACCGACAGGAAAACAAATATGATAACGGCGGCAGGAACAAGTATAAATGCAATAGAAACGGGGATAACTACAATGACAATTTTACTATAGAATATAATCCCGGATGTAGAAGGGAATATGATGATAACAACGACCAAGGACTAAGGCAAAACAATAAAAGGGAAAACGATACGGTAGCAAAACTAAATATGGTACAGAACAAAAGGACAGAGCAGAAAAGGAAATTTCCTAAGATAAAATAAAATAAAATGGAATTAATATGTAGTTACATTTACAAGAAGAATCAAAGAAAATAATAATAATTATTTAAAAATATGTATTTCAATATTAAACGAGCAGCATCCCTTTACTCATTAATATTAGCAAAATCTTATACTGACTATCGACATTATTACTCACAATTATTAATGACGATTAAAGCAAAATGATCTTAAATTAAATAGTGTCCTTTTATGCAGCAATTTGAGCCAGGTCGCTCGAAAGAGATAATTAAAAATATGATTGATTTAAAAATGATATAAAAATGTAGTGGCCTTTTTACTTGATTAGTTTTCTATCTAGCGAATTTTTAAATGTGAAAGAAGCTAATAAATGTTCCGTTTTTGCTAAGAAAAATGCACTTGTTCCTTTGTCTTTAATTACCACGTCTCATTAGGGATGCAAGTTTGGCTTGACGTCAATATTTCCATGCCAAAATCAATTCGCAGGACTTATCAAATCAAAAACCAAAAGTGCGGAACAACAGGTTGATCGAAGGACATGGCAACCACTTGCCCGGTAATTTTTCATCATACCATAAAAAACATAAATTCAGCCCAACATACAGTTACAGTTATTCTTATATGCTTAGGTAAATTTGTTAAAATTTTAAATCTATTCCTCAACTAGAGGGTGCCAGTGTAGCTCCCCATAACCCTGCAATTTAATAGAAAAATATCCTGTAATTTATGAAACGATAGAAAAAGGAAAGTTTTCTTTAACATTTCGCAATAGATGGGGTCCTTTACACAAAACAATCAACTTAACTGAAGACACCGCTATTTGAATTTTCGTTAATAGCACATGACTTTTTGTGATTTTAACAGATAGTAGTTGAAAGTTTACTTGGCGGTTGTTCAAGAATCTGCCTCTGCTGGCGTTCTAGCATCTATTTATAACCTTGTCCGCTTTGTCTCAGTAAAATCCTACAGAGGGTTATTCTCGCGTCTGATTGGCTAAAGCCCTCTGCTGGTTGTGTACCACGCATGGAAAAGTACCGCCGACGTTGAAAACTGTTACGTTTTTTTGCTTCTACGAAGTTTAGATACCCATCAAAATTATGTTCTAAAAGGCAGAGCATTTATTTAATATTTCGGTATTTATAAATGAATAAACCATTGTATTAATATCCGACTTAAGGAAATTTATCTGCGTCTTTTGCTATTTATATTACCAAGAATGAGAATAATTTTATTTAAAATAGTCTTTCTTTGTATGAAATACTCAAACAGTTAAATCCTTCAACGGTCGTTAAATAATCTTTCCTTTAAAAGCCCTAGTATGGGGTCAGATGTGTGTTACTAAAAATATCGAGTTTTCATAATTATTTACGACAAAAGCTTGTTCGCTTTTAATTTAAAAAAACATTGAAAATCTTCAAACAGCTAGTAAGATAATTAAATACAAGCCAATAAAGAAAAAGAAATAGGTCAAATTCGATTAGTCGGAGGGGTTCTTGGGGCGACATGCATTATCTCGAAGCTTTCGATATTATTGTCAGGAAATGCCTTGTTGAGCTGAAGCTGCAATTGGTCGGCAGGAACTACTTTGACTGAGCAGCAGGTGTTGATTTACCCAAGTTCGATTTAAATTCCATATAATTGTCAAAGCTTATTAAAAAGGCTAACAGACTAAAAAAAGCGAGTGTAGCAAATTATTACGATACCAAAAACGCTGAATATTCGAAAATGCTAGCAGCACAGGAGAAGTTTTTCGGGTGATGTGATGAAGATGAAGATACAGTTTATTGATTTTGTAGACTTGGAAAAATCATTCTTAAATATAGACATAGAGACTACTTCTCTGGTTTCATAATTGTCCATTGTTTTCTCTGTAACCAGTTTCGCTGCTTTATGTCATCATCAGACAGGGGAAAATTTTGTTTATTTATACGCATTAATGACAACTATAAATAAAAATCCGTTGCTACGTTATTTTTTGATCAAACATTTCTTTAAAAATTAATAAAATAAAAATGACAGATGAAGTCCTTAAAAATGTGATGTTTGTCATTATTCATTATTTATTTATTTATGTATATATATATCTATCTATCTATTTATTGATTGATTGATTGATTGATTTATTTATTTATATGCAGGAAAATTATACAGTGCATCTTACATAAAACTTACAAATTTATGGCTGTAATTGATACGACATTGATATCCTGTTGACAGTGCCAATTCTTGTTATAAAATTTCGGGGTATCAAATTTAACATTAACTCAATCCCAATCTTCAGCATTAGCATCTCCAATACTCCTTCTAAATCCTTTGAACTTCAAAACCACTTTATACTCAGAAATAGTTTTGTTTTAGCTTCAGTTTTGAAATACTTTTACATTTTAGGGCCTAAACATGTAAGAGGTGAACGTATAAGAGGTGTCACTGTAACATTATTTAACATAAAAATACAATCAATTTATAATATAACAATTATAATAATAAAATAAATCATTAACAATAACAGCAATATAACAAAAAAAGCAACATACATCAGCTCATCTTATTATAACAACATTTTTTATTATAGTTAGGAGTATTTCGTTTGATATATTTAATTAGACAGAAGACTTTCCAAGAATGGTGAATACATTACATTCGTGTATGTGCTTTTAACTTCTAAGGTTTCAAAAAAGTTGCGCTTGTAATTAGAAAAATGTAGTGACTCTATGTGGTTATTTATTGTGAGTCTAATTTGAGTATCGATAATATGTTTTGCAAATGTAGATTTGTCAGCGTGGTTATCTCTAAGTACATAAATATATTCCTTCTATCTGGTTTTAAAACTTCTAGAAGTTTCACCGACACTGATGTAGACTTTTTTTTTTTTTGTTGGATGCAGGAGGGGGAAATGCTCATGCAGACCCCATTCACGGCCCCGTAGGTTCCGTGGGATATCGAGGTACTGTGAGACTGTACTCACTAAAACCCCCTCCCTGGGAGTACCGGACCTTAGTCCATACCTCCGTCGGAAAGAATTACACACAATGACATTTTAGGGTATGAATGTTTCCATTCTGTTTTTGCCGCGGGGGCGTTTAGCGGGTAAGTATAAGCTTTGGACGCTTATGCTTGTGTGGAAGTTGCTCGTCGTAGTCGGTGGCACTACGGAGAAGAGCATTTGGGTGAGAAGCGGCTTTTGCGAACTGGGTTGTGGATAGTTGAGTTATGAACTCAAGTATCGAAGGCATTTCCAGATCAGAGTGAATCTGACTGTTTCGGACAAACCATGGCGCTCCGGTTACCATTCTCAGAATTTTGTTCTGGATGATTTGAAGGGTCTTGATGTGTGTTGCGGCCGCGGTGGCCCATGCAGGTGATGCATAGGTCAAGGCTGGCCGGATAATGACTTTGTACATGAGCAACTTATTGTTCATGGACAATTTGGAATTTCTATTTAGAAGTGGGAACAGCTTCGAGATGAACATCGAGGCTTTCTTTCGAGCGTGATCGACATGGGGGGCGCCATGTTAAGTGTTTGTCGAGGAAAACCCCGAGGTATTTGGCGGAATCTTGCCAGGGGATTAGACGGTTGTCTAATGAAACGTGTTCGTGAGGTGTGTGTCTCCTCTTGGAGAATAGGACAGCTGAACATTTATCGGGGTTTATGGCTAGAAGAGATTTCCTATACCATGATTGCAGCTCGACTACGGCGGTCTGAAGTCGTTCTGTTACTATCCTCGGCTGAGTGGAGCTGCTGAGGATGGTAGTGTCGTCTGCGTACAGTGCGTATGTCACGTTTAGGGGGGCTGTCGGAATGTCTGCGACAAATATATTGTACAGCAGAGGGGAGATAGCAGAACCCTGCGGGAGACCAGCCGTGGCTGGGTACGTTCTAGATCTGGCTCCAAGGTGTTTGACCTGGTACTTCCTCTGTTGCAGGTATGACCTGATTAGCAGAATCAGAGGGAGAGAATAATTAAATGATAGAAGTTTGTTTAGGAGGCCCGCATGCCAAACCCTATCGAAAGCTTGAGCGATGTCAATAAATATTGCACCAGTTGACTTGTTGATGTTAAATCCCTTGGTGATGTTTTCCACCACACGAAGAACTTGGTCAGTGGTGGAGTGCTGGTGTCTGAAGCCGAATTGCTCATCAGGGAGGATATGATTTTCTGAGGTGAAAGAAGCTAGCCTTTTCTGAATCAGTTTTTCGGCGATTTTGCCGATGACTGGTAGCAGGCTAATGGGTCTGTAGTTCTGAGGGAACAGCGGATCTTTGCTGGGTTTCGGGATGTTGATAATGTCGGCAAGTTTCCACATGGAAGGAAAATGTTGAAATCGCAGCATGGCATTCATAATCGTAACTATGAATACCACGGCTTTGCGGGGGAGGTTTTTCAGGGCTACGTTGGAGATTCCATCGTATCCCGGAGCTTTCCTATTTTTTAATGCTTTGATTATTTGGGAAACTTCTTCGAAAGTTGTGGGCTCGATAGTTGTGTCTGGGGTGGCGCGAAGCGCACTCCTGACATAGCGGTGCGTTCTTGCTACGTGCGACTCCAGATGATCTGCGAATGCAGTAGCTTTCTCCGCATCCGTGTATACGACACCATTACGGCCGTGAAGCGGGGATATCGGAAGTTTTTGGGAGCGAAGGGCTTTCGCTATTTGCCAGACGGAATTGTCTTGGGTAGACAGGGTTTGCAGGCGCTCCTCCCAACGATTGTTGCGGAGTTCTTGTAGGGCGGATCGTACTTGTTTGATGAGCCTGTTAGCGTCTCGTTTGTCGGTGGGGTTTCCGGTGCGTTGAGCCAGTCTACGCACGCGGTTCTTTTCGAGTATCATTCCCCTGATACTGGTCGGAAAAGAGCTGATGTAGACTGCGTTTCAATGTTTACAAGCCAATTTTTAAATTTCAGCTTTTAGAAAGTAACGTGATTTTTCTTTTGTGTTAAATAGTAAATTACGCGTTGTGTTGTAAGATTTAAAAACTACCTTTGTATTAGTACAGGCATTTAAGTTTTTCAATGTTTTCTAAAATGTTTTCAAAATAAGTCATTAAACATATTTGTTATCTTTGTTGTCTATAATATTTGGATAAATTAGTGCTATTTGCTTGCTTATTAAAATTTCTTTTTCAAAATTGGTTTTAGACATGAGTATTGAAAATGTACGATGTATAATTAAATCATAAGCTGACAGCAATTATGACAAAAGAGTGACATGAATCGTATGGTATAGTTGTGTCTGTTTAAGTACATTTCCTGTACATTGAAAATAAATTATTTTATAATTTTAATATTATAAGCTTCTACTCGTTAAAACTAAGAAATGTATACTATTGTTAGCTTCTTCTTTTAATGTAAACTTAATAATTGCATGATAGTTATTTATAAAAATTAAAAATTTGTTTAATTCTGTAGGGCGAAACATAATAAAATCTTATCTACGTATCTGTACCAAAAGATGTGAAACTTCTGATAGCAAAATTTGGTTTTCTAAGTTCTCCATACATATGTCGGCTAATAAAGGAAACAACGGACTACCCATAGGAAGGCTCTCATTTTGCATATACATTTTATCATTAAATTGAAAAAAAGTTTTGTTTTATACATTCGTTAAACATATTCATTATTTCCTGTCATTTTAGGAAGTTTACGTTATTTTTTTTCTAATAAAGGTAAGCGTTCTCTGGAAGGTATTTTAGGATACATGCTACAAATATCAAACGACACCAATTTACTGTTTCAAGAAATAATTAAGTTTTGTGTTAGTTGACAAGAATTTTTAACTGGGTATTTTGGAACGGAATGATATTTTGTAATAAGTGAAACTAGTCCGCTGGATATCTTATGATTAGGTGTATTAACATAACTAACTACTGGTCGAACTGGGATGTTTGGTTTATGAACTTTGAAATATCCACACATATCTGGTAGTTGTAGACTTTTATATAGAATATACGTCTTTTCTTGTTCACTAAACAAAGATTTGTTTTTAGGCCTGTTTTGCAGGTTTGTCTGAGAGGAATTTTCTGGGTCTCTCCCAATTTCTATCAAATTTTCTACAGTAATAAAACTATACATTTTTACGCCTCCCTCTTTATAGCTACAGTTGTGCTGCCTTTATCAGCTTTAGTAAAACTAAGTAGTTTGCTGAAATTTTATTCTGAATCAATTTGACAATTGTATTTTGATTAGTTTGACATCTGTGATGTCTTCAATTAAAAGTCTTAAAAATTCACATGTTTTTAGCTCTTTTGTATTGTTATTTCAGATTTAGAAGCTCATATCTCTTTAATCTTGTTTGTAAATTTAAATCGTGGACAAGATTTATAACCTTTAGTTAGAAAAGAAACCTCTCCAGGTGTAAAAAGTGTACAGTTTAAATTTTTAGATCTTGTGTCGAAGTTACTAGCCAACATATTTTTGGAAAACTTAGAAAACCAAATTTTGGCATCAGAAGTTTCACATAATATTGTTTTTTTTGGTACATATACGTAGATGATATTTTAGCACGTTTTCAAGGTGGTAATACAGAATGAATTGAATTTGTAAATTTTATAAATAACGTTCATGACACTATAAAGCTTCTCTATAAGAAGCAACTAACACTATCATACATTTATTATCATGCGTATAAATAAATTCAATTTTGCCCCGTCTGATGATGCCGCAAAGTGGCAAACTCGGATACAGAGGAAAAGACGATCAATTTTGGAGCCAGAAAAGTAGTCTCTACGTCTATATTCAGCATCAAACGGTTTCACCAGGTGAGGGCAATAGCAATTAATCAATTTAAAAGCATTCTCTACATAAGGTACACAGATGCCATAGCACTGATAGGAAGAATGAAAAGGGAATCGCAAACGATTCTAATTGCACTCGATAGTGTGTTAAGAAGAATTAACCTAAAAATATGGATAAAACAAAAGTAATAAAGATAAATAAGGAGAGGACTGCGAAAATTGCTATAAAGCTAAATGGCAAACAACTTCAAAAATATAAATGTCCACGTACCTTGCATGTTTTATTAAGGATGGTGCCAAAAGAAGCAAAGAACTGAGAAGCACGACCCCGATGGCAAAGTGAGCATGCAATAGACAAAATAATCTTATCTCTAATAAACATTGTAACATGGACCTGAGAAGGAGGTTAACAAACTCATACATATAAAGTGTTATAATGTATGGGACGGAAAGCTGGGCTTTAGGTTAGTGGAATATGAAGAAAATAGAAACTTTTAAGACGTAAACATGCAGAAAAATGACAAAAACAAGGTACACTGGTATAAAGTACAAGGAAAATACAAGTGTGCTAGATGATGTGAGATAAGGAAATTGCTTGCTGAAAAAAAATGAGTGGGGGAAGGTCAATTTTATTGTACACATTGTAAGACATAAGGTAGAATGGGTAGAATACGAATAAAAGTGTGCTAGAAAAGGTGAACAAAGAAAATTTTTTGCTAAAATAAATTAGAAAGAGGAAGGCAAAATTTATTGGACATATGCTCAGACATAACAACTTTCTGACAACATTATTTGAAGGACACATCCTTTAAAAAAAAGGAAGAGGGAGATCAAGACGAAAACTTCTGCAACACCTGACCTAGTTGATGGAACTACATACAGATTTGGAGACTACTTCTCTGGCTTCACTATTGGGTTTGGTTTCTGTAAGTGAAGTACGTCGCCAGCGCGTAAGCTAACTGGAGCAAGTGACCCTTCTGAATTCTAGATGTTCTGGGATGTTCTTGAACGTCTCTGTAACCGGTTTCGCTGCTTGAGAGCATCCTCAGACAGATAAAAGTTGGGTTAATACGAAATCATGACAACCACAAATAAAGATCTGTTGCTATGTTATAATGTTTTGATCAAAAAATTCTTTAAAGGTGATCAAAATATCATAACATAGCAACATATCTTTATTTGTAGTTGTCATGATTTCGTATTAATTCAATTTTTATCATATATACATATAACTCACACACCCAAATATATATTAATATATATATATATATATATATATATATATATATATATATATATATATATATATATATATATATATATATATATATTCGGTGTAAGTCATCTCCGACTATGTTAGAAAACAAAATGGTGAGTAATTGGGACTTCAGAGATTCACAAGGCTGTTCACTTAGAAATACTCTTTAATGTTTTAACAAGTCTAGCTTTCGCAGTTTCTTGACCGTTTCATCGGGGCTACGATCATAAAAACAAAATTATCAGCACACTTAGAACTATGTAAAAAGTTTAGGTCGTTAAAATTGTTAAAAAATCGAAACTCTATAAAAGACTTGTAAAAACCAGATTAATTAAAAATAACATCTTAAAATACAATAGAACCAAACTTACAATGACAATGTGAGGTTATTGTAAAAGTCCTTATATCCCCATTCACATGGAACACACACACACACAAACACACACACACACACACATATATATATATATATATATATATATATATATATATATATATATATATATATATATATATATATATATATATATCCGATACATTTCTTTCTTTCATAATTACCCCTATTTCGTGTGTGTCGTTAAACAGATTAAAAGGTTTTATTCGTTTATATAACTAGTATATTTTTAATGGACACATTGAAAACACGTTTTTTCTTTGGTCCATCTATACATACAAATACTAAATAAACGTTTGTGCTCAAATGTGAAAATTGAATTTTGCTTCCAACGCCTGTGAAAATAATTTCAGATGCTGCAGGCATTGTAACAGTTATATTGTATTAAATCATTCATTGTGCTTTTTGATTAAAATTGGAGTAAAATGCCGTATTGTAATTAATAAACATGCTGTGAAGCAACAAATAATTTTAAATGTATTTATTCACGGGCTTACATCACTTCACACAAAATATCTATCTATAAATTGTTTTACTGCCAAAAAACTACTCGCTACCTGTAATTTTTATCAAGCTATATTAAAAAAAAATCATGTTGTTTCGTGTTGGTTGAAAGCACTTAACATACCACAAGGCAGGGTTATTTTACCATCGCTTTCAGACATTTTTGTTAGTAAGTATTTTAATGTTCGCACAAATTGGCTGCAATAAAATAACGTGCTTATTTTGTTATCTGGTTATCGATGGTCCTAATTTAATTTGTGATAGAATCGAATGTAATTGTGATTATTTGTTTTTCATTTTTGTGTGTAAAGTAACCTCGATATTGGGGTGACTTTATACATACCCACAAAATGATTGCGGAAATTTGCTTAAATAGTTTATTTACGCAAAATTTCATTTAAAAAAAATTACTCCAAAGGTAAAAACACTCTTTTGAAAATACTGTTATTTTTATTACATATACAGTGTTGCCTATTAAGTGAGCACAAATAATTTTTTTATTAGTTGCACAACTGAAAAATTGATTTCACGAAAACTGGTGCCTGTTCAATAACCATCAAAGGCGCCCCTAGAATATATAACGTCGTTGTTGCGCCATAATTTCTTTCATAGTACGTACTGACGTCTTATTCGTTACCATAACACACTTGCTGCAACAGTGCTGCTTTTGCAATACATCTTATTCGTTAGCGTAACACACATTCTGTGAACTTATTTCTAAATTTAGTTTCTAATTAAGCCTGTATCTTATTCGTTGCCATAACGCACTTGCTGAAAGTCGCAAACTCCTCATTGGTGAATCTTTTCTACGAAAATTCGCTAAAAATAATGGACTATACATAAAATCACAAAATCTATAACTTAAACTACTGCTAAAGCATTGGGGAAAGGGTCTATTTGAAATGAATTTTCAGCAAACATTTTACCAAAATAAAGGAAAATGGCGGTTAAAGCAGAAACTAAAGGCTTTCTAAAACACACTTTTGACTACACTCCCTCTACATAACCAGTATTCATTCCAGAATGATTGTTTAGAAATCTCCAATTTTGACGTTTCAAATAGCAACTTTAACGCTTTAAGAACAAAAACTATAACATTTCCAAAGTAACTTTTCTGGTACTTTTTGACCTTTCTGCGCTAAGAGAACTTAATCTTTGTCTGTAATATCCAATAGATTTTGTGAACCACATACACTATTTTGTTCTGGTGCGTTTCCCTGATCACCAATGGCATCCAGTTTTTTTCTTTAAATACTTCTACATTTCTTCTTTCAACTTAGATATCTAAACTTTGGCATCCTACAAGTTATACTAGAAACTTGCGTACCAAATTTGGTTGCCATAGCTTTGTTATTTTGGGAGATACAAACATTTTCCGAAAGAAAACCAAAACTTTTTCTTAGAAAACTCTGGTCACATTTTCCTGGCTAACGAATTTATTTAAGCAAATTATAAAAGGAAGGTACTTTCCAAATTTTATTAAAATCGGCTCAATATTTTAGCGAATTTTTATTTAAAATCTTTCTCCAAGTGTATTTATCAGTGCTCATCACAGGTTTTAATCTTCACTTAGTGAACAAATTGAGTTATTCAAATTTTAAACATTAAATGAAAAGTCGCTACCATAATGCACTTGCTGCGTCCCGAATTCTGGTTTTGATTTATCGGTACGATATATATATATATATATATATATATATATATATATATATATATATATATATATATATATATATATATATATATAGATATATATATATATATATATATATATATATATATATATATATATATATATATATATATATATATATATATATATATATACATTTCTACAAAAAATTCGCCAAAAATATTGCAGTATGACATTTGAATTAATTGGGCAACCCAGTCCAAAGAGAGCTGTGGAGCTGCTAAATATTAGCAGAGGACAGCTCAGAAACATAACAGGACTCTTGACGGGACACATGGCCGCCAAGAAACACCTGGATAAAATGGGGCGGTTGGAGGGGGACCTGGCATGCAGACTCTGCGGCGAGGGGAGGAATCAGCCAAGCACCTCCTGTGCGAGTGTAAAGCTCTGGCCTGAAAACGCAACTGATCAACGGTCAGCCTAGACCGGAGACAGAGCAGTATAAAACTTTACCCTACCAATTGCTGTGGAGACTAGTTCAAGGCACATTGATTTTGGAATGGGTGGAGTAGATACAAAGGGCATGCACCATAAGCCAAAGGCTGTGTTGCTATTGGGGCGGCAAAGACGCGGACGAGCCCTGAGGGCGAAAAAAAGACATTTGGAGCTTATGGCTAAGTGCCATTATCATATTTTGGCATACTCTAGTCCATCACAATGAAACTGTAAAGCGGATGATAGTTCCGTTGGCAAATCTGACTTAATCGGATTGTCCACCGTTCAGTTTAATTGGATTTAAACTGGATTTTTCCGAGGTGTTCCTAAAGACATGTTGCATATTAAATACCAAATATTCTCTAACAGCATTGCTTGCGGAGAGTGTTAGCCTACTCAACTGGGAACTTGCGTTTAAAAAGTCTTATTTTTCTGAAACAATATAAATTGTAATCTACTAACTAAACTACCACTAAAGGTACGGTATTACATATTGATTTGCAGTATTCACCTATAGTATGGGATTTAAAGTCAGTTGTGTGTACCGTGTGTTGCTTTGTGCGTTAAGCTGCCCTATTATATATTCGATCAGCAACCTCAGTGGTCCAGGGGTAAGAACGCCTGCCTCTGGATCCAGGCGTCCCGGGTTCGATTCCCAGTATAAACGTCAAATTATTTCTCAGTAATATACTGTAAATTAACACAAATCGAGGTTGTGGCATTGTGTTTTTTTTTTTTTTTTATAATAAAATCACTTTATTTACAAAATAAAATACATATTCTCCAAATAAATTAACAAAAATATAAATATGTCATATTCCATAATCTTACGCTAACCTAATACCTATTTTTACCAACTAAGCACCATTTTTGGTTTCTGTATTACGGATAGTTTTGTACAATATTATTATTAATTATTATTCATTCTAAATATAATCTAATTTTGCACCTAAATATTAAGTTTTTCCTTGAAAGTCCTGTACAGATCATATTTTTTATTTCTTAAACAGTTAATGTGGTTTTTTAGTACCTGCATGTATTCCTCTGGTGATGCAGCTCCCAGTTCTGTTGTGAAGACATATCCTATAGTGGTTGCCACTATTATTGTCACTAGGTTTTGCACAGCTTTACTAAAACTTTTTTTAAAAGTTAAATAATCTCCGACGTTGATATCGTTTCTCTGGGTAACAGTTTCAAGGAAATGCTGCATCTTGTTAGTTATTTCAGCGACATTCGCGTAACACTCGAACCTATGTAGAAAGGTGTCCTGCTGTGTCTTGCATATGGTGCATTTGTCATCTGTTGCTTTTCCAATCCTCTATAGGAAACTTTGGGACATGAACGCCCCATGTGCTGCTTTGAACAGTATTTCTTTTTGTTCACTTGATATATATTTGTTGTGTATGCATTTCCATTTAAGAGAGTCTGTATTCAGTGCTTGTGTGTTAGTGTTTTGGAGTATGAGTTGACCATATACACTTTTTGATGATACCTCAGGTTGGAGCCATTTTTTCTCTATGTAAGCAGCTTCTTGCACAAAACGCTTCATGTGAGGGGCTTGGTGCGGTATTCCATTTATGTATGGTGGATTTGTTACCGTAGCCCTGAAATTCATATAATCAAAGGCAGTACTGTTCTCCCTCTTATATTGCATTGTCCGACGTATAAAAAGCGCGTTTGCTTTAATCCGAGCGTCTTGTAACGCTAGACCACCTTGAAGTTTGGGGAGAATCAGAGTCGTTCTTGCAATTCTGTTTGAGGTTCCTGTCCATAAAAAGTAACCACAGATGGTATATATTCGTTTTGCCACCAGCAGAGGTATGGGAAGTACTTGACTCAAATACCAGATTTTGGATAACCCGTAAGTGTTAACAAAGAAGACTCTTTGTATGATTGTCAATTTCCTGTTTCGGTTGTTAAGTAGCGTGGTGCGCACAAGTGATACTGCCGCTTCCCAGTTGGTTCTTGTCATTTCATGTAAATTGTTACTGAATTTAATTCCCAGAATCTTGAGACTGTCCTCGATTGGAAACCATGTATTCTCAGGTACATGTGTGATACTTCTTTGTCTACCTAGTATCATTCCTTTGGACTTAGTTGGATTTAGGACTGCTGCAGATATTTGGCAAAATGTGTTGACTTTTGCATAGATCATGTTTATTTCCTTATGATTTTTAATGATCAGGTTGATGTCGTCCGCATAAGCATGCACTTCAGTAGTTGGTGATTTTAATAGTTGGATCAGTGGCTCCAAATAAATGATAAATAAACTCATTGATAAGGGACATCCTTGCCTTACAGAACATTTTATCTCTACTCTTGGGCTGCGTCCCCCGTTGATTTGCAGGCAGGAAAAACAGTTCGTATACATTTGTCTTATGTTGGTGATAAATCTGTTTGGAAATCCGTATTGTTTTAGTGCCCACCACAAGTACTCATGATTGACTCTATCGAACGCATGGTCCAAGTCCAAGTTTAGGAGGATATAATTCTTGCTATGAATGTTTGCATTTGCTACTTTTTCTCTTAGGCTAAGCAGTGTTGAAAAGATGGTTCTGCCTGGAGATGCACAGGTTTGTTCATCGCCAACTATTTGGTTTATCAAAGTGCTAAGTCTTGTTTTCATACATCGCATAAACAATTTATAATCTGTGTTGAGTAATGAGATGGGTCTGTACTCACTCAGATTTTTCGGGTTTGCTTGTTTTGGTACAAGGACCATAAGTCCCTCCTTAAAGGCATCTGGCGTGTTCACTCCTTTATTTATCTCGTTCATTATTGTCACTATACTGTCCTTAATTATGTCCCAATATTTTTTGTAAAATTCTACATTGAACCCGTCTGGCCCAGGAGATTTGTTTAATGCACTGTTGTTTATTTCGTTCAGTATTTCCTGTTCTGTTATTTCACGAACTAGCTCGATGCCGTTTCCTGGTTGTAGTTTCTTTTTAAAGTGTTTTTTTAAGACCTGGTTAGCTTGCTCAGTGTTAAATTGTCTTCCTTTATATAAATTTGTAAAATATTGACTTATTATGTTTGGTATTTGCTCTTCATTTTGTGTTGTATTACTTTCTTCCAGGCGAGTTATATTTTTCATTTTCTTTTGTTTTTCTTCACGCATTATGTGATATATTGATGCCTGCTCATCGGGGATATTTTCTTTTAAGCGACTTCGGATTTTGCAGCCTTCTAGGAGCTTCCTTTGTTGGTCAGTTATAAGGGCTCTATATTTTTTTATCTCTATGAATGTTGCTGGATCATTTGGGTTCCGTTCCATTATTTCTTTTAAACACTGGTAGTAAAATTCAATGGTTACTCTCTCAGTTTTTTTCTTTATTGAAGCTTGCCATTGAAAGAACGACCTGATTTTTGGTTTTGCGTAGTTGACCCACCATTGTATAAGACTTGTGAATTTAGATTTTTGGCGGTTCCAGTATTGCCAGTTTTGTAGAAAAAGTATTTTGACGTTAGGGTCTTCTAGGAGCGTGATATTCAATTTCCAAGGTGTTCGTGCAGTCAGGCATCTACTCTGCGACATTCTTAAACTTACCATAATCGCCCTGTGGTCTGTAAATGGGGCCGGATGAATTGAAGTTGTGCCTACCATCTTTGATATTTCTTGCTTAACGTAAATTCTATCTAGTCTAGAGGCTCCCTTTGTATGAAAGTAGGTATATCCTGGTGTTGTATGTTTAAGTGTCCAGACGTCTACCAGGCTTAAGTGTTTTATGGTGTTTTTCAAAACTGGGCAGATGTTGTCGTATGTGTCATTTGACGCGTCGCTTCTTTCAGTTACACAGTTGAAATCACCAACTAGTATTAGTTTTTTGCCTGGTGTATACAGCCTGGGTAGTTCGCTTATAAAGAAGTCTTGCCTGGCTCCCTTGTTTTGACTGCCGCTTGGAGGATATATATTTATTATATTGTGGTTGAATATTGTGACGGCCACACCTCTCGATGACTCTAACATTTTGACCTCATTAAAGGCGATACCATTCCTGATTATTATTGCTGTTCCTCTTCTATTTTCATTTATGTTAACGATTGCTTTATACCCACTAATGAAGGTGAAATCACTGATAGCTACTTCTTGTAGTAAGACAATATCGACTTGATGGAGGTAAATAAAACTTTTAAACATTTGTAATTTTAAGTCTGATGATATACCACACATATTTAGGGAACATATCTGATATGATATCATTTGCTGGTTACACGTTGCGCTGTCGGACATTTTGTGTTTAATTTCACTTTAATATGTTGATTCCTCTGAAGACTCCCTTAATAACGTAACCGGCTTTCTCACTCCAGTTTCGAGTTCGTCATCTTCTTCATCTGCCCAGTTCACTTTCTTTGCATTTGGTTTCACAGTTTCGCTGCCTGAGTCACTGGAGTCAGCTTTTCCTCTCTTCTGGCCTTTTTTTGTAAGACTGTCTTCGTATTCCGTTACGTCATTTTCTGTTGTTTTCTGATGATAAATGTCGGTTTGTGCATCGTCTACAGTATCTTCATTGGTGTCGACTTCTTTTTCTGTCAATGTTTGGATTGCTGCTTCTGGTGTAGTGTCCTTTGCGCCGTTTCCTCCAGGTAAATTGGTTTCTAGTCTCTTAGCGACTACATCTTTTTCTAGAGTTTGTCTTACCTCCTTATCGTTTGTATTTTCTGTCTGGTTCCTTTCCTCCGTAATATTTGGTGTTTCACTCTGACCGGTAAAAGTGATATCATTGTTCTGCATGGATTCTCTATCAGCGGTATATTGTTGTCTTAAATAGCCGTTTAAGGCTGATGCATAGTTGCGTGTTCTAAGTCTGTATTCTTGAGAAAAGATACAATCTTTTGCCTCGTGTTCTGTAGATGCGCATCGCCTACAGGTTTTCTTTTGACCTAGGTATGTTATCCAAAACTGTGAGCCCGAGATTCGGACATATGATGGGATCGACCTATGTATTTCCATCTTAACAATTTTTATATCATTATAACATGCAAACGGTAGGTTTTTCCAGGAGTCGTTCTTTATTTCTTCCACAACACCATATGAGGATAACGCCTTTTTAATTTCAGAGTCAGGCATTTCAATTGGCATTCTGTGTATCCTTACTATGTTTTTTTGGCTCTCATTGGATAATTTTATTTGGTAAGTTTTTCCATTTGCCCCCGTATACTCTAAATTATTTTCCCATTTTTGGAAAATATCTTCTAAAATTTCTGCGTTCGCAACTTTAATCATTACCTTGTTATTTCCGTGCATTCCAATTGAGATTATATCTTGTACTTGCATCTTCATTTTATCTTGTATAAAAGTATGTGTTTCGTATGCAGATATTTTATATTCCATATTCATAAACTCCAGACTTAAAGTATTCGTTCTCATCTTTACAATTTATTAAAGGCACCTTATCACACGCGATAACAGACGTCTATCAGACGTCCTTACCGTGCCAGAGCACAGCGCGAACTCCGTGTTTGAGCATGTTGAAGGTCTGCACGGTCCGTGCTTTGGAGGGGGCGATAAGCCGTCCGTCTCGTGTAGCATGCAATGTTGGGTATGTTAAAGATCCCTACCCTCCCTACAGAAAGCAAGCGATTTGGTAAAGTTTCCAGAATAGTGAGGTGAAACTGCTCCCTGGCGTTGGTGATTGGCCATAGTTGCGGAAATAAACCGACGTTAAAAAAAAGAAAAAAAAATTCAACCAACTATTGGTTGAAAACATTTTAATGTAAAATTTGATTTTATAATAATGTAATTATTGTTTAACTGTTCAATAAGAAGATTATTGCTTAAAATGTTAATTTCTATAGATAATTGACTGGGTTGATTAAATAAAATTCGAGACGCAGCAAGTGCGTTATGGTAGCGAATTTTCATTAAATGCCTGGAATTTGAAAAACTCAATTTGCTATATACCTAGAAAGTTGAATTTGGTTTATAGTAACTAGTAAAGTATTTACCAGGGTGACATATCTAACAAATTCCATCAACATAGCTTTGTTATTTTGTAAGATACCAAATTTTTGTTTAGAAGAACTGGTCCGATCTGGCGGCTAACGAACTCACCCAAGCTATGAAAGAAAAGTACGTGCCGAGTTTCATAAAAATCGGTTAATTACTTTTTGAATTATCGATTATATATATATATATATATATATATATATATATATATATATATATATATATATATATATATATATATATATATATATATATATATATACATGGGGTAAACAAAAAGTGCAAAAAAACCCAGGGGGTGATTTCTTGTTAAAAATTAAAGGGGGTCTTTCATATAAAAAAACTCATACATACCTCTCCTGTGAAGATACGATCCCTTAAAGGGTGTCAAAAAAGTAGTTTTTAATTTTTTATTAAATATGGAATAAGTGACAGAAAGTAAATTAAGTAGATGTTGTCTGCTATTAAGAAGATACTCAGTGAACAGTTTACTGGGTTTCCCGTAAGGTTGTAAGGGGTAGAAAAAGCCACCACTAGAGCCTGTTTTACACTTAACATTTTTCTTACAGCTATCGCCATTTTAACATACATTTTGAATAGCTTGATTCATTTTTAACAAAAAGGGTTCCTTGTATTTTTTTAGTAAATTTAACGATTTCTGGAGAAAAAAGAATTAAATTCAATTACATAGCAAAATTTGCATAGTGCAGAACGTGAATTGAATTGTAATTTATGTAGTAGCCAGCTGGTTGACATTTGGTAATGATAATCTAATTGTTGATAATTAGGAGTCACTTATTGTCATTTAGTGGTAATGCTGTGATCATTTTCAGAATATGAAAATTGCTGGATAGGCTTAGCGGGCATCAGTTTTGGCCTGCTCGAACACCCGACTTAAATCCTTTAATTTTTTTTACCTGCTGCCATTTAAAAACTTTGTTTATTGTGACACCGATTTAAAACTTAGAAGACTTAAGAAACCGCATTTCTGAAGCGTATATGGTAATACCGGATTTTCCTGAAATTTTTAATCTAATACACAGTGTGCCGACGAGTAGACCTATGGTTTTTGTTAGTTATTAATGTAACATACATAGTTCGTTTTTAATTTTGATACCAAAATCATATTTTGTATAATTACAAAATGTCAACGTATCCAAACTATGCTATGTAATTGAATTTAAATAATTTTTTTGCCAGAAATCGTTAAGTTTACGAAATAAAAATACTGGAGGCCTTTTTTATTAAGAACGAATCAAGCTACTCAAAATGTACTTTAAAATGGCGGTATAGCTGCAAAAAAAGTTACATGTAAAACAAGTTCCCAGGCTGGCTTTTTCTACCCCTTATAACCGCAAGGGAAAACTAACAAACTGTTTACTAAGTGTCTTCTCGATGATAGACAACACCTATTTAACTTAATTTCTGTCACTTCTTTCATATTCCAGAAAAACAATAAAAACTACTTTTTTGGCACCCCCTTCAAGGAGTCGCATCTTTACAGGAGAGGGATGAATGAGTTTTCTTAATATGAGAGACCTTCTTTAATTTTCAACAAGGAATCACACTCTTACTCACTAAACTCCACGCCTTGGAGCACCGGACCTTAGTCCATACCTCCGTCGGATAGATTTCACACAATGACGTTTCGGTTTGAATGTTTCCATTCTGTTTTTGCCGCGTGGGCGTTAGTGGGTAAGTATAAGCTTTGGACGATTATGCCTATGTGGAAGATGCTCGTCGTAGTCGGTGGCACTATGGAGGGGAGCATTTTGGTGAGAAGCGGCTTTTGCGAACTGAGTGGTAGATGGTTGATTTATGAACTCAAGTATCGAAGGTATTTCCAGATCAGAGTGAATCTGACTGTGTCTGACAAACCATGGAGCTCCTGTAACCATTCTCAGAATTTTATTCTGGATGATTTAAAGGGTCTTGATATGTGTGTCGGCCGCGGTGGCCCATGCAGGGGATGCATAGGTCGAGGCTGGCCGGATTATGACTTTGTACATGGGCAGTTTATTGTTCATGGACAATTTGGAATTTCTATTAAGAAGTGGAAAGAGCTTCGAGGTGAACCACGGAGATTTTCGTCGGGCATGTTGGACATGAGGGCGCCATGTTAAGCGCTTGTCGAAGAAAACCCCGAAGTATTTGGCGGAGTCTTGCCAGGGAATTAGACTGTTGTCTAATCATACGTGTTCGTGAGGTGTGTGTGTCCTCTTGGAAAATAGGACTGCTGAACATTTATCGGAGTTTATGGCTAGACATGATTTCCTATACCAGCCTTGCAGCTCGTCTATGGCGGTCTGTAGTCGTTCGGTTATTATCCTCGGCTGAGTGGAGCTGCTGAGGATGGTAGTGTCGCCTGCGTACAGTGCGTATGTCACGTTTAGGGGTGGTGTCGGTATGTCTGCGAGAATTATATTGTACAGCAGAGCGGATATAGCAGAATCCCGAGGGAGACCAGCCGTGGCTGAGTAGGTTCTAGATCTTGTTCCAAGGGTTTGACCTGGGAACTTCCTCTGTTGCAGGTATGACCTGATTAGCAGAATCAGAAGGAGAGGATAATTAAATGACAGAAGTTTGTTTAGGAGTCCCGCATGCCAAACTCTGTCGAAGGCTTGAGCAGTGTCGAGAAATATTACTCCAGGTGACTTGTTTTTGTTGTATCCTTCGGTGATATTTTCCACTGATGTTTTCTCTGTAAATATTTATTTTAGCTATAGGTTATTCGCTACCACATCAATAGAGAATAAAATTCTACGTCGAACGGTGTAAAAATATTATGGTCATTCGAGTTGAAATAACAAAGTTATTGCCGTTTAAAGTGACAAAAAAGTGAATGGAAATACCAGACACCCTATATGACATTTTAGAATATTATCAACGGCTCCTGATAGAACATTCCTTTGTTAACGTGTTTATCAAGAATAAACTTTTCAACGTTACAATTATTGGTAATAATGTCAAAATTAAAAAAAATGTAAATATCTCAAAAACAATTGAAAGTAGGAAAATTAAAAAATACATCAGCTTAAGAATTTTACGTCGAATTTAAAAATGCATTTAATAATTATATAGTTCCATTAAAAAAAAGTTAATGTCGCTTCCGGTTATATATATATATATATATATATATATATATATATATATATATATATATATATATATATATATATATATATATATATATATATATATATATATATATATATAGATGTAACGGGTACTTTTCTCGGATAACGTGATATTTAAATGAGTTCACTCTGACTTTAACAAATAACGAATATATTACAATAATTATACTAAGAATACGAATACACAAATAATAACTGTGTCTACACGTGATTAGGTTTACTTCGCGTCTATGCACTGTTTTTAACACTGATTAACCCTCTTGTCAACCCGACTTCTTCAGAGACTCGATTCCGTGATATACTCTTTCAGTTTCAGACTCTCTCTCAGACTGCCCTCCGCCTTGCCACTCCTGTCTGACTGTTGCTGTGGTATCGTTCTGCGCTGAAGTACACCGAATAAGTCCCAGCTTGTCTTCTTTTGGATATATTGCGTGACATTATATATATATATATATATATATATATATATATATATATATATATATATATATATTAATATGAACATATAAAAATTGAAATTGACCCCGGATATGTGTTCTAGGGGGCCTAGTTCGCGTTCATTTGAAGAAATGTGGCAAACGCGTCATTTGCGAATTTTTTTTAAAGAAAATTCACTAAAAGGACATACAAACTTACCTCGCCACTTTTATTGTAGTCCTTTACCTCTATTGTTCCTTGGTGCACATTTCCCTTGTTGAAATCAGTTGGCTTTGCAATAAATATTTTCAGTGCTGGCAACTTTTGAATTTTGAATTAACAGTAAATCTCAGTATGTTTACTAAATGACAGGTTAAACACCGTTATTATTGTTTGTGGTTTGATTAATAGTTCTGTTTGTAAAAGGCGTGTTAGGTATAAGGTGAAACGTATTTAATTGTGTTGTGGTTAGACTTTGAATGGTTAGCCAGGATTTCGAGACAAATATTACAACGGTAAGGTACGACTCTATATATATATATATATATATATATATATATATATATATATATATATATATATATATATATATATATATATATATATATATATATATATATATATATATATATATATATATATATATCTATATATATATATATATATATATATATATATATATATATATATATATATATATATATATATAAATCGTTAATAGAGTGGTATCGATGGTGAAACTATGCAAACAATTTTTCAAATGAGCACGAGCCTGGGCCCCTAAAACTAAAAACAAAAAATTGCTGGACGTAGCAAGTGCGTTAAGATAGCGAATTTTCATTAAATGCTTCAAATTTGCATAACTCAATTTTGTATAAGCCTAGAAAGGTGAGTTTTGGTATGTGGTAAGGTACTTGCGAGGGCAACATACGAACCAAATTTTATGACAATAGTTTATTTTTTGCTACAAATTTTTTTAGAAAAACTGGTCCGATAGAGCTGACAAACGATCTCATCCAAGCCACTAATAAAACAAAGAATCTTGCAGAATTTCACAAAATCGGTTAATAATTTTTTGAGTATATATATATATATATATATATATATATATATATATATATATATATATATATATATATATATATATATATATATATATATATATATAGTGTGTCTCAAACTGGATGGGAATGTTTTGCTATCTCCGTTATTATTAGAGATAGGGAGAAGGTTAAATTAGCAATGTTTTGTAGAATTTCATGCTCGTTGCAAATATGACTTGTATTTTGCCCTGCCTCTTTTTATTTTCGCGTTATTAAAAAAAAAGGTTTTCAAAAAGCAGTAGGCCATGGAGTCTAAAAATAGACTTCTACTTTTAACATAATTTTCCGTAATGATTCACGATAAAAAAATAGGAACATTGAGCACACCAATGAATCGGCCCATTATTACAAACGATACTTTAAATTACATTATCCTAAAAAATTGTTATAATTAAATTAAATAGGTAAACCTAGTACATAACTAAATTTACTAACATAACTCTATAAAAAGCAGAATAATGATTTACGAAGACGCCTTTGAAAATTGTTTGATTTTTAAACGTAAGTCAACTGAAAAACAACAGAAGAAAGGTTGCTGTGGATATAACACTATCGCAACAATTAAGAATACTGTCATGCTTAATTATCTGAACAATTTGAGTTGTAAATAGTTTGTCTCCTGTTTATTTTAAATATTATTCAACAATATGTTCAGTAATGAAGAATATTTTGACATGTTGAAATGTTATATTCGTTCTAACGGAAATACTGAGGCAGCTGCAGATTCATATCAAAACCACTACCCAGAAAGACGACAACTAAACACCAAAATATTTCGCAGGATAGTGACCAATCTATTGAACGACGGTAGCGTCCACGCAAAGAAACTGCCAATGCCTAGGAATGAATAAAGAAATAATGCCGTCTTACAGGTTTCAAACGAAAACCGCCCGCAATCTGTTTGGCTTTATGGTGAACAAATTGACGTTCCAAAAAGTACGGTACACTGTGTATTAAAACAAAGTCATTACCATCCATACAAACCTACAATCGTACAAGGCTTAAATGCTGACGATTACCCTAAGGGACTTCAATTCTGTAGATGGTATCAAGGACAATGTCAGCAAGATGAAAATTTTCATTTGAAAACAATATGGACCGATGAATCCAGATTTATAAATTGTGGTGTGTATAATCACCATAATAGGCATTATTGGGCAAATGAAAATCCCGATCTAAAGGAAGAAAGACGATTGCAAGATAGATTTGGTATTAATGTTTGGTGCGGCTTATTAGGTAAAAAACTGTTATTTTTAATTGTAGATTAGACAGTTAATTAAAAAAAATGAAGGTAACTTCATTGTTGCTCCGTTCTTTTTTGAAAATAATTTAACTGGGGAAAGGTATCTCAATCTATTGAGAAATGATATCTTACCAACAATTAGAAGAGTTTATGATAATTTAGACGAGATTTAATACCAACAAGACGGTTATCCAGCTCACAATGCTAGGATCGTCAAAGAATTTTTGTACCAAAATTTTAATAATCGTGTCATTTGAAACAAGGGGCCGGTTCACTGGTGTGCTCGAAGTCCTGATATAACACCCATGGATCTTTATTTTTGGGGTACTCTGAAGAATTATATGTATAAATTCGATCCACCACAAAATATCAATGAATTACGAAACAGGATCACGGAAGCTATAAATCATATTAACCAAAATACCCTTACCAGAATATGCAGGCATGTTTCAAAAAGGTGTATAAAGTGCATTTAACAAAACGGTGGCCATATTGCACAATTTTCTATTTAGTGTATTTTTAAGTTTTTATTTTATTATTTGTTGAGTTCCGTTTCTAATTGTGTTGTTTTGTGGAGTTTAAGTTTCTATTTGTTATTGCCGGGTTTCGTTATTAAATAATCACATAATATTACCTAGCATTATTACCTAATTAAGTATTGTAAATTAAATTACATTTTTTTAAATCGTGAATCATTACGGAAAATTATGTTAAAAGTCTCTTGTTAGACTCCATGGCCGACCGCTTTTTGAACACTTATTTTGTTATTTGTTTTTTGGTATTGGATTTCATAGCCTACTATCATCAGAACGGTTTTTCTCAAAATTGTCAGTGCAATTACAAGATTTCTCAAGCATGTTGTACATCATTGCAAAGCTCTTTTCACATGCTATCACATGAGCAAAAAATCCAATATCGCTGACATAATAAAAACAAACGTTGATACATGTAGCTCAAAAACATATGACAATCCAAAGTTGAGAATAGCACAAAAAGATTACTCTGTAAAGAGTGTCCTGATAATGTGCAAGTCTTAGATATGTCAGATCAACGCCTACTTAGATATTGAAGAAAAAATAAATCGAAAAATTTTGTTTTTTTCCAAAATAACTCGAAAACGAAAAAAGACAGGGCAAAATATAAGTCATATTTGGAACGAGCATGAAATTTTACAAAACATTGTTAATTTAACCGTCTCCCTATCTCTAATAATAACGGAGATAGCAATACATTCCCATCCAGTTTGGGACACACTATATATATATATATATATATATATATATATATATATATATATATATATATATATATATATATATAAACATATAAAAATTCAAACGGACCATCGTTTCGGGTTCTAGCGGCCCAAATTCGCGCTCATTTGAAAACATTTTTGCAGTCGTACCATCGACATCTCTATTAGAGAATTTTTTAAAATAAAAATTCGCTAAAAATATTATTGGTAAAAATGTTTTATAGCATATTCGTACCTTTATAATAAACGATTAAACATTTTTATCTCAGTTGCGTAACTGGACAACAAATTGTTTATCAATCCGTTTATCTGTTTCTTTTAAAAACGTTTACTTTTTGCTCGATACTGCTCCTGCAAACAAGCTATATTATTAATTTATCAATCTTTATTCAATTCGGGTCTGCACACGTTCACGTACGTTGACTTTTCACGAGTGGTGGTTTTTAAAAAAGTTAGGAATTACGGCTGAATGTTCTGTTATTTAGCCACAGATGTCTGAAATTTTAAAAGTTCTCAGTAGTGCGGCTTCTTATTTCTATCTCTTTAAATCAAGTGAAGTGTTATATTTAAAAAAAATATATTGTTTCTAATTCGTTAAAAGAAAGCTGGTGTTTAGTGTCCCCTGTGGATTATGGTTCTGGTTCTGGTTGTGGTATGCTTTCGTCAGCTGCGGGGCAAACATTGGAATTCAAGGATAAGAGTAAGCTCTAAATTGATCTATTAGTGTATATTGAGTAGTTTTATTACGATGGATAAATATGTTTTGACACAAATTCAAAGGGGGGATTGCGACTTATGACTTTTGAAAAAACTCTTCAATAGAGCGTGAACTAGCACCCCTATAACCCAAATCTTGGGTCGTATATATATATATATATATATATATATATATATATATATATATATATATATATATATATATATATATATATATATATATATATATATATATATATATATATATATATACATATATATATATATATATATATATATATATACTGACTTTCCAAAAAATCCGAACCCCCAGTAAGAGTTGGCCAATTTCAGTAAAATTGATACATAATGTGTAATAGTAGACGATCTAGCCAAGCAAGCAGCATTTTTGGAAAGCGATCAACAAAACCGAAAAATCCCATATACAGACTTTCGACCGGAAATTAAACAGCAATTAATTAAATACTGGGATATAGAATGGCACCGTTATGTCAATTTAAGTTCAAACCACTATGCTCTTATACACGAACAACTTCCATTACACCTGGTCAAAGAAATTTCCAGAAACCGCTCATTCACTACAAAATTAACAAGACTAAAGTCTAATCATGGAAGATTTCCAGCACACCTGCATAAGATAGGTGTGACTGGAAGTCCTAATTGTGACTGCAACAAAAACAATATTGCTGACTTAAATCATGTTATATTTTCATGCTCTAAGTATTCTGCACAGCGAACCAACCTCATGCTAACATTGGAAAAATACACAAAATACCCTGTGAATTTAACACACCTTTCAAGTAGTCATAAAATTGAAGTCAAGATAGCTTTGTATAATTTTTTTAGAAACATAAACTTAGATTTATTAAATCAAACCCTGTAAATAATACTTATAAACACTAAATTTCTACCAGGCATCGTGTTACATTAGTTGTAATTATATAGTAATGTATGTATGTGAATATAGGTGCTCAATGGCCTATATAGAATTATGTAAATTAATTTTAAGTATCCTAATGTTTGTCCTAATGTTTTTCCCCACCTGTCCGTGGCTTAGTCTTGTTTGTCTGTTAGCCTTGACGAGCCCCTAGGCGACAGTGTCCTCGTTTTCATCCCTAACCAAAAAAAAAAGAAAATACAAAAAAAATATACAAAAAAAATATGCAAACAAAAAAAAATACAAAAAAAGAAAATAAAAAAAAACACGATGAAAAATTCAAGAATTAAAAAAAACCACTTCCTTAATAAGATATTAATAATATTAATATACATAATTAATAGTAAGTAACAAAATATGTTATTTTTATTTACATTATATTTAAGTTCTATCAATTTGTAAAGCTATGGTCAAATAGGAGGCTCACTGAAAGACACTAAAAGACACAAAAATAAATCCATATGATTGTATCCGCGAAATCAAACAAACAAAAATCTTCAAAAGTCTGTGGCCAATGGACTTGAGCTTCCGAGTTCATCCCAAACACGTGAACACACACACACATGTGTGTTTAACCAAACTTCAAAATTTATTACATTTTCAAACTAAAATATTAAAAAAAACACCAAAAATATTTAATAATGAGTTGGTACACCGCGGTTTCTAATGCATTCGATAACTCTTCGAGGCATATTTGAAATTAAATGATTTATTGTATCACTGTATGAACAGTCTGAACTGTTAGGATTAGAACAACCATTAGGAAAAAAAGTCATGTACAAAGGACCCATTGGGGTCGCGGCGCTGAGAGGTCAAAGGCCTATACGACTCATTACATAACTACAATTTACAATCTACAATTAACAGCCTCTGCTCTTTAAGGACGTGCGTTCTCTAGTTGGAAAAGGGGTTGAATTAACCCTCGTAGGTGTGGCAGTGCAACAGGCTGCAGTACATTTCGTATGTAATCATTTGCATTCCAATTTCTGTCAATAAAAACTAGATGTGGCCTGCTACCGTATGTTTTCACACCCCATACCATCACCCCTTGTGTAAGGGTCGTATGCCGTAAACCAAATTTTAACATCAGATGTTTCATATAATATTATCTTTCGGTACAGATATGTAGATGATATTTTAACATATGCCAGCCTACCATTCAATGATACATCGTGCATTTTCAATTCCTATATCTGAAACCAATTTTGTAAAATAAATTTCTATAAATAACCAAATAGCATTTATTAATATTATTTCTAAACCTTAACACGTCTGGGTTTGACATGATTAAAAAATGATTTAGAATTAGATATTTTTTCTACCAGACAATGTATTTATTGTTAACCCTACGCGTTTCGGTTGAACCATCTTCAGAAGTAAAAGACTATTCCTGTTTTTTGTTACAGAAAATGTGCT
Source organism: Tillus elongatus (assembly GCA_964006375.1). NCBI lineage: Eukaryota > Metazoa > Arthropoda > Insecta > Coleoptera > Cleridae > Tillus > Tillus elongatus. Next base: position 38,871,244 of record OZ023269.1, read on the forward strand.
ATATGGAAAATTGTCAAAGTGTTTGTTTCATCTATTGTCTTCAGATTTCCAAACGAAAATGACCTTGAGGAAGAGAAAAAAGAATCCCCCAGATTCAAAGCAGCTGAGGATGAATATCGACGCCGCCTATTTTTTATTTTATTAAAGCAGCAAAATGGACTCTGTGCACTTATAAAAAGCCTGGACGCAGCAAGTGCGTTATGGTAGTGGATTTTCATAGAAATGATCTAGCACAAAATATTTTTATAACTTTTTTTTCTTGTAACATAGAAATCTAAATTTTGGTGTATAGTTTACTTTTTATATCGTAAACCTACCACCAAATTTGTTTATCATATATTTTTTATTTTTTAAGATAATTTTTTTTTCAAATGTAAACTAAAAATTTTCCCGGAAAACCTCGTTAGATTTTTCTGATTAACAAACTTATCAAAGCCATTTACAAAAGGAATGTACATGCCAAATTTTTTCAAAATCGGCCCATTATTCTTTGAGATAAAATTTTTTTCAAATAAGAACTCAAAATTTACCCGGAAAACCTCGTCTCATTTTGCTGACTAACAAAATTATCAAAGACATTTACAAAAGGAAGGTACATGCCAAATTTTATTTAAATCGGCTTATTACTTTTTCAGATAAGAATTTTTTTCGAATGAAAACTCAAAATTTTCCCGGAAAACCTCGTCCAATTTTCCTGAATAACGAACTTATCCAAGCCATTTACAAAAGAAAGGTACATGCCAAATTTAATTAAAATCGGACCAATATTTTTTGAGTTATCGGTGTGACACACACATTCATATATATATATATAAATATATATATATATATATATATATATATATTTATATATATATATATATATATTTATATATATATATATATATATATATATATATATATATATATATAATATATATATATATATATATATATATATATATATATATATATATATATATATATATATATATATATATATATATATATATATATATATATATATATATATATATATATATATATATATATATATATATATATATATATATATATAAACATATAAAAATTGAAACTGACCCCGGATATGGGTTCTAAGGGTCCTGGTTCGCGCTCATTTGCAAAATTTTTTTCAAAATTCAAAAGTCGGGATCTCCCCATTAGTGAATTTTTTCTACGAAAATTCACTAAAACAAAAACTGTCATCAATCATATGTCAATCAAGGATGATTGCTTGCAACTGAAAAAATTCACATATGGGGAGATCCGTGTTTATATATATATATATATATATATATATATATATATATATATATATATATATATATATATATATATATATATATCGTACCGATAACTCAAAAAATAAAGGACCGATCTTGATCAAATTTTGTGAGTACGTTTTTTTTATCTTTTTGCAAGTGGCTTGGATAAGTTCGTTATCCAGGAAAATCTGACCAGGTTTTCCCGAAACATTTTGTGTTTTCTTTCTAAAAAAAAATGTATATCTCTGGAAATAACAAAATAAGGGAAACCACGCCTGTTTGTATTCTAAAGGGTGAACCCTGTACCAAAATTTAGGTCTCTAGGTTTAAAGACAAAAAAGTTTTGGGCAGTTAAAGAAAACAAAAATGGAGTTTTCCTCAAAACGTCAAAGTCGCAATCTGAAACGTCAAAATTGGCAATGTTTAGGCAAAGAACGTGAAACAAATACGGATTGTGAAAAGGAAATGTTGCAAGGAGAGTATTCTACGAACCCTTAAGTTTAAGCTTCAACCGTCATTGCCCTTCACTTTACTAAAATATTTACAGAAAATTCATTTAAAATAGGCTCTTTCTCTGATGTTTTGGCTGTCGGTTTAGTTAAGTTGATGCTTTCGCTGTAGGTTTGGTTAAGTTTATGGTTTAACGGTCTATAATTTTTAGCTAATTTTCGTATAACAAATTCCTTAATACAATTTTGCATTTTTTATCGAAGTTTCGCACTAAAAAGCCCAACAAAATGGCGGTTAGATATCTGCGAAATTTTTTTTGGTTTTTGTGATATTTTGAAAATTTTGGATTTTTCAATTTTATATATTCTTTTCTAGCCTTAATGGTGGACCTGCATCAATACCGATGACACTTCCTCAGAGCAACTTTTCATTTTCTTTAACGCAGAATTGCTAATTTTTGAACCCGACGTTTCGTCTTTGTGGGACTATCATCAACTTTTTTTTTAAATACGGCCCTCGTTTTCTGATATCATATTCTGAAAGCCATTTTTATTCCAAATTCAGCGATGTGTACGCTTTGTGGTTTAGTACCACTTTAGTTTTTCTTTTGACCTTAATCAAGAAAATTCATATTATGGACCTATACATAGCTTTTAAACTTAAGCACTAAACAAATAGCTATATCAATTAACATTTTATGTCATTTAAGCGTTTAATAATAATGATGCATGTTTGTAAGAAAAAAATCTGGACGCAGTAAGTGCGTTTTGGTAGCGAATTTTCATTAAACCCTTCAACTTTCAATAACTCAGTTTACTATTAACGTAAGGTTTGTTGGCTAGGAAACCAACATTTGTTTTTTTTTTCCGAAAAGTTTTGTACATATTCAAACAATAAGTAATTTTGATAAAATATAGTACATTGTTTCTACTACATAGGCCATACCGGTAATCAGATTGATGCCTGCTCGCATTTGCTATTAAAAACATTTTAATGAAAATTCACTTGCTGGATCCAGACTTTTATAAGTGCACAGACTCTATTTTGCTGCTTTAATCAAATGAAAAATAAGACTCGTCGATATTCATCCTCTAGCTGCTTCGTCTCGAGATGCTTTTGTTCTCTTCCTCAATGTCATTTTTGTTTGGAAAGACAATATATCAAACTTACACTTTAGTAATAATAAACAGTAATGCTCTTTAACCCCTGAAGATGGTATAGATGAACCAAAACGGCGAGTTAACAATAATACATTGTCTGGTAGAAAAAACCCTTATTTATAATTCCCTTTTAAAACCATTTAATAATGGCTACTCTGTTAAAAAATAATAGAGAGAATGATAGAGAGCGAATACAAATTAGTGCTTCATTTATATTAACCAAGGATTCGAGACCCAAAAGATAACAGATATATTACGATGACTTATTTTGGAAACATTTAAGAAAACATTTAAAAAAATTTAAATGCCTGTACAAATACAAATGTTGCTTTTAAATTTTACAACATAATGCGTGATTTGGTATATAGTACGAAGTGGTAAAGAATGGAACCTGTGATGAGCACTGATAAGTACAACTTGGAGAACTCAATTCATCACAATACAGTTTTTAGACTTAACGATCGTTTCTTTAACAAAGGTGGCGTCATCAGAGGGATGAATAAACTGAACTAAACTAAAGCAGTATATTCATCCCTTTGATAACGCTAATTATGTTAGTGAAATGATCGTCAGGTCTAAAAAGTGTATTGTGATGAATTGGGTTCTCCAAATTGTACTTATATAGTGTGTCCAAGATAAGGAGGGCCACTATGGGGATCTCCAAAACGGTAGCAGATACAGAGTTGCTTAAGTGGGAGAAAAGTTTCGCACTAAAAATCCCAACAAAATGGCGGTTAGATATCTGCGAAAATTTTTTTGGTTTTTGTGATATTTTGAAAATTTTGGGTTTTTCAATTTTATATATTCTTTTCTAGCCTTAATGGTGGATCTGCATCAATACCGATGACACTTCCTCAAAGCAACTTTTCATTTTCTTTAACGCAGAATTGCTAATTTTTGAACCCGACGTTTCGTCTTTGTGGGACTATCATCAACTTTTTTTTTAAATACGGCCGTCGTTTTCTGATATCATATTCTGAAAGCCATTTTTATTCCAAATTCAGCGATGTGTACGCTTTGTGGTTTAGTACCACTTTAGTTTTTCTTTTGACCTTAATCAAGAAAATTCATATTATGGACCTGTACATAGCTTTTAAACTTAAGCACTAAACAAATAGCTATATCAATTAACATTTTATGTCATTTAAGCGTTTAATAATAATCCAATGGATGAATTGAGGCAATAATTTAACGGAATAAACACAGAACAAATATAATTACATTATATACCAGAATACTTAAACATTAAATCAATAAAAATTCGCTAAAAACAACAAATAAGTTGAAATAAACTTCCACTATTTTACAAGCACAAATAGCCTTCTACCTGTCGATTCCAAAACCCTAGTCAACATTTTTGGAGTAATACTGTCAAATGCTTCCAGAACTAAACTCCTCAGATCTTGTTCTGTAGAAAAATGTTGCTGATATACATGATTCTTAAATTAATACGAAGAAATCAAAGCGAAGTTATATCTGGTGAACGCGCTAGCCAGGGTGTTTCCGAATACGTGCTGATTACATCATCTGGAAATCTCCTGGAAAGATATTCCCAAATGGCTCTGAAATTACGTGGTGCAGGATACAGGTGGTCTATCCTGCTGCATCCAAAAGTTGAGAATTATTTGCAGAGGCATGTTATCGAGAGCATCCTCTAAATCGTTTTGTAGCAAATGTACGTAGCGCTCTGATGTTAAGGTATGGTGGTAAATAAACGGTCCTACAATCGTTGTACCGAAGATACCAGCCCACATATTGAAAGCAAAACGGGGTTGATGTCTTAAAGTTTTATTTGAGCGTTGATTGGTTTCAGACCGATAATGAACATTTCTTCTAATGAAAATACCATTATTCGTACTCATGCTTTCATCAGACCATATTACTTGACAGGGAAAATTACAATTGTCCTGACATTTTCATGTGCAGCACTCACAGAATGAGCGACGTCGTTCTAAATCACCTGGTCCGAGCCTTTGACAAATTCTGTACTTGTACGGATGTAATTTTTGTTTTCGTCAAATGAAATGTGCCGTTGATTTTGATATACGAACGTTTCGTTCAATCGGCAAGACTGATGTACCGGGATCCTCAGTAACAGCTAACAAAACATCATGTACTGCTTCTCTATTGCTGGAGTTTTGCCGAGAAACTACAGTTTTTTTTTCAAAGAACCATATGCTTTAAGGCTTGTCACTAATTTGCTATCAGTCCTTTTATTTGGCTGTCTTCTTCCCGGATATTTCTGCAAACACCTACGCTCCACAGCATAACAATTTCGCTTGGATAAACTGAAACATACTACATACAGACTTGGAGACTACTTCTCTCGCTTCACTGTTGGTTCACTATGTGAAAACTGGAACCTGTGATGAGCACTAATAAGTACACTTGGAGAACACCCAAATCACCACAACACATATTTCAGAGACCTTACGATCGTTTCGTTGACCAAGTCAACATCTTCAGAGGAAGAAAAATTCTGAAAGAATTTTTCTTCCTCTGAAGATGTTGACTTGGTCAACGAAACGATCGTAAGGTCTCTGAAATATGTGTTGTGGTGATTTGGGTGTTCTCCAAGTGTACTTTTCACTGTTGGTTTTTGTAGGTGAAGGACGTAGCCAGCGCGTGAGCTAACTGGAGCAAGGGGCCCTTCGAATTCTGGAAGTTCTAGTATGCTCTTCAATGCTTCTGTGACTATAGTTTCGCTGCTTGACAGCATTTTCAGACTTGCTCCAGTTAGCTCACGCGCTGGCTACGTTCTTCACCTACAAAAACCAGTGAAGCGAGAGAAGTAGTCTCCAAGTCTGTATGTAGTATGGACAAGTTTCACCAAGTAAGGGCAACAACAATCAATAATCTGAAACATGCCAACATGTCAAACTTTTCTTCGTTAGAAAACATATTTACTAGAAACAGTTACTAATTATTACACAATAAATTAAACAAGAAACTAATGTGGTAAAAATTAATGTTACTGTCAATCCAAATACGGCTATTGTACATCCAATTATTTTCTAAAGCATACTTTTGTCTTTTTAAGTTAAGTTTTTTTGTTCTGTGTCTATTAAACTATTGCCTCAATGTATCCATTGGATTATTATTAAACGCCTATTTGTTTAATACTTAAGTTTAAAAGCTACGTAAGGGCCGCAATAGGAATTTCTTTGACTAAGTTCGAAAAAAAACCAACTAAAATGGTACCAAACCGCAAAGTGTGATAGCGGTGAATTTGGAATAAAAAGGGCTTTCAGAATATGATCTCAGAAAACGAGGGCCGTATTAAAAAAAGTTAATGATGGACCCGCAAACAGGAATCGTCGGAGTCAAAAATTTGCAATGCTACGTTAAAGAAAATGGAAAGTTGCTGTGGCGAAGTGTCATCGGTATTGATGTAGGTCCACCATTAAGGCCAGAAAAAAATAATTTATAAAATCGAAAAATACAAAATTTTCAAAATATCTCAAAAAAAAATCGGAGACACCGGGAAACCGCTAATTTGTTGGGCTTTTGACTGCGCAACTTTTCTCCCACTTCTCACATCTCATACAAACTTACATTCCTTATTTGACACCCTTAATGGCTAATTTTCCGAAAATGTTGATACATGTTATTAGTTAATTTTCATTAAGAAAATTCACTAATAAGGAGGTAACGATGGTGATACTTTCGGAATTTTTTTTCTAATGAGCGCGAATCAGGGCGCCCAGGACCCGTATCTAAGGTGCTTTTGAAGTTAATATATATATTATTGTGCGAATAAACATTATTATTATTATTATTATTATTATATATATATATATATATATATATATATATATATATATATATATATATATATATATATATATATATATATATATATATATATTAATTTCAAAAGGACCTTAGTGTTTAGTACCATTTTAGTTTTTCTTTCGACCTTAATCTAGAAAATTCCTATTATGGACCCGTACATAGCTTTTAAACTTAAGCACTAAACAATTAGCTATATCAGTTAACATTTTATGTCATGTAAGCGTTAAATTTTTAATCCAATGGTTGCTTTGAGGCAATAAATTAATGAAATAAATACAGAACAAATAAAATTACATTATGTACCAGAAGAGCTAAACATTAAATCAATAAAAAATCTCTAAAAACAACAAACGGATACGAACAAAACAACTAAATTTAGAGCATATGTTCAAATAAACTTCCACTATTTTCCAAGCACAAATAGCAATCTACCTGTCGACTCTAAGCCTCTAGTCAACATTTGTGGAGTAATACTCTCAAATGCTTCCCGAACTAACCTCCCCAGATCTTGTTCTGTAGAAAATGTTTTGTGATATACATGATTCTTAACGTGCCCTCATACGAAGAAATCAAAACGAGGTTGTATCTGGTGAACGCGAGTTATGGTTGCACCACCCGGTATACTACACACACCAAGGCTACTGTCAGCACATATGGGTACGTTGCGCTACACCGGCTTTTCAGTCGACTCAGCGTCCGGTTGAAGTGCAGCGACATTACCGAGGGGAAATTGATCAGCAATTAATAGTCTATAAATATATGTCGAACATTAATATTCAACAGTTAGTCTTTGCCATCCAGCCTTAATGGTATTAGATTACTCATATGTATTTTATTGTAATTTTTATATTATTTAAATTTTAATATATCCATCGTTGTACTGTAACTTCAAGTAAATAAATTTAACTTTATGAAGTTCAATTGAAGTACAACTCTAAGTGGCGCAGTCGTTAGTATGAGTTTAGTGCCCTTTTGACAAAAATCGCAAAAGTCCGCACTTCGATTTTTATCGTTAAAAACTCAGAACCAGCTTCAAAGTCAACAAAGAACAGCATCGTCCAAGTTGATAAAAATAATTTAAGTAACTTTCAATTAAAAATACAGTGAGTGCGCGAGCGATCATAAGAGAAAATAAGGTTTGATACGGAACTTCTGCCTACGAAGTTGTCTGCCTTATTCGCTGTATCTTATGATGCTGAAGCAAAGAAGAACAGAAATCGTCTTCATCTTCACATTGGCGTAAGTGCTTTCATTGTTCCTTTGAATTTCCTTGTCCTACCTTAATCTAAAATCGATTAAAGTTAGAAGCAAATATTACGGGAAATATTAATTAAAATTTTACCCAAATTTAAATTATTGATTAATAAATTAATGTCAGACTCTGAAACAGAGACAGTTGACAATTTTAATAATAAAGTAAAAATAAATTTAGCACCTCCCAAACTTATAGTAACAGAGAAAAATACAATAAGCTCAAATAACAATCAAATTATGGCAAATCAATTACAAAATTATCACATTAATGCTATTCCCGCATACGATGGGGACCAGCATACTTTAGCTTTATTTATTTCAGCGTGTGAAAATTTTCTCACTTCATTTGTTGATAGAACAAATGATGACAATCCAAATAACCAATGGATGCTTAGAATAGTAATAAGTAAATTAGAAGGTAGAGCTAGAACATTGATAGGTAGTAGGGAAGATGCCACAAATTGGCCTCGTATTAAACAATTATTGCAACAATACTTCGGCGACCAGAGAGACGAAGACTGTTTAGCTAGGGACCTCTTGCTCTTAAAGCCAGACCCTAGAGAAACCCCATACCAATTCGGTATGAGAATACAAGACTCACGTAGTCTTTTAGCTTCAAAAGTAAGACTAACAACTGCAAACGAAGCATTTCGTTTAATTAAAAATGAATTTTACGATAAAGTGGCACTGAAAACCTATTTACATGGTTTGAGTGGTCAACTAGGGTTAGCAGTTAGGCTACAAAACCCGACTAATCTAGAACACGCTATGTCGCTTGTTCTGGAAGAAGAGAATTTTCAATATGGAGAAAAACAAATGAAATATCTCCACAATCAATCCACAAATTTTAAAAACTCAAATGTACCAAATAAACAACCTCAATACGTACAGAATCAGCAAAATAATAGAAATAACGTTCCGCATTTTACGCACCCCCGACAATTCCATAACCAACCCACATACAGAAAGCCCTTAAATTTACGTAATCCGCCCCCACAACAGCTGACACAAAACGTATTCAGACCAAATCCAAATTTCAGACCAAACTATAGGCCAACACCTATGGAGGTATCTGCAAAAAATTCCTCGATACATACACGTCCCAATCCAAATTTTAGACAACAATTCCAGCCCGAACCTATGGAAACATCATCTAGAAATTTCAATACTCATCCGAGAGGTCCTAACGGGCCTAACGCACAGTCATCACCTACCCAATTATACCATCAAGAGGTTCAACATGAATTTAAATCAGACAACCCTGTTTATGACGAATCTTATGAAAATTATCCTTCAGAAACACACTCTTATACAATTCCTGAAGATGACGCTCGTTACTTTGACGAAACGAATCATGAAACGTACGAAGAAGAAACTAGACCTGAAGCAGCTTTTGAACAAACAGATAACATCGAACAAAATTTTATTCAGGTTATCGAACTAAACAAAAAAATATAGTACAGATAAATTCTGTAAACCACCCTAAATTGCCTTATATACTGGTCGAAATCAACCCCTCATTTCAAATGCGACTTACGCTTGACACCGGTTCGATGAAATCGCTGTTATGTGAAAATATTGCCCATAATTTTTATTCCAAATTTATAGAGCATGAAAAATTTCAAATTAAATCTGTTCACCAAACCAGTTTTCATAATGAAATTCTAAAAATTCCTCTACCAAGTATATTTAAAACAGGCAGAGCCAAATTTAAATTCTATGTATTTAACATCAATAATCAATATCATGGGTTAATTGGTACTGACCTTCTCAAACAACTGGGAGCTAAAATAGATTTTTATAATAGGAAATTGGTAACGAAGCATACATGCATTCCCTTGTATTTACCATGTGACGACGACATACATCGCGAATGTAACTCGAAACCACAAGAATTAAATAACATAATACTGCCTGCGAGATGTGAAACAATAGTCAAACTTCCTATAGACTGTAGTTCCAACATAGGCATAATAAATAATATAAAACTCGAGTCAGGCGTAATTATTCCTGCATCTATCGTGGCAGTTTCAAATGGCCAGGCTATAACCTCTATAGTGAATAGTAATGAAAATCCCGTACAGCTGATTATACATAAAGCTATTTATGCAGAACCTGTTTCAACTAACGAATTAAATTCCATTCATCATAACAAAGATATCGACTTAGAAAACATAGATGGTACTGCTAATGAAATTGACAAATTACAAATTCAAAATTTAAACAGATTAAGACTTGATCACACTAATGACGAAGAACGAGACATGATAGAAAACTTATGTTACGAGTACAGAGACATATTTTATTGCGAAGGTGTCCCATTATCATTTTCTAATCAAGTTAAACATAGTATTAGGTTATCTAATCCTAACCCAGTATTTGTTAAGCCATATCGATTACCTGAAGCTCAAAAGCAAGAAGTCAAAAGACAAATTGACGACTTGTTAAGACAAAAAATTATTCAGCCATCTTCCAGCCCGTGGAATAGCCCTGTCCTGATTGTTAACAAAAAATCAGATGCCAGTGGCAAACAAAAATTTCGCATGGTCATAGACGATAGACGTCTTAATGAACAAACTATTGGTGATAAGTATCCCTTACCCAATATTTCGGAAATATTGGATAAATTAGGTCGTAGCCAGTATTATACCACTTTAGACTTAGCCTCAGGATATCATCAAATTGAAATGAATCCTGAAGATATGGAAAAAACTGCCTTCAGCTCTGAAGGGGGGCACTATATGTACAGGCGTATGCCATTCGGGTTGAAGGGAGCGCCTAGTACCTTTCAAAGGGCTATGGATAATATCCTTAGGGGTATTCAAAATGAAAAATGTTTTACCTACCTTGATGACATCATAATTTTCAGTACTTCTTTGCAAGAACACATAGAAAGGTTGACAAATGTATTCGAAAGGTTAAGAAAGGCTAATTTAAAAATACAGCTTGACAAGAGTGAATTTTTAAAAAAGGAAGTAGCCTACCTCGGGCACATTATCACGTCCGAAGGCGTAAAACCAAATCCTGATAAAGTAAAGGCTGTAAGAGAATTCCCCATACCTAAAACAAGAAAAGAGATCAAAGGATTTCTAGGTCTTGTAGGGTACTACCGAAAATTTATTAAAGACTTCGGTAAATTAACAAAACCATTGACTCGATGCTTAAAAAAAAATGCAACTATAGTTCATGATAGTAGTTTTATAGAAGCTTTCGAAACATGCAAAAATATATTAATGAATGACCCCGTATTACAATACCCTGATTTCACAAAACCCTTTATACTCACTACGGATGCTTCCAATGTAGCCCTTGGAGCTGTCCTTTCTCAAGGGTCAGTAGGTAATGATAAACCTATTAGTTATGCTTCTCGTACCCTCAATGAAACAGAGCAGAGATACTCCACCATTGAACGGGAACTTCTTTCTATTGTTTGGGCCACCAAATACTTCCGCCCCTATCTTTATGGTCGTAAGTTCTATATATATACTGACCACAGGCCTTTAGTATGGCTTATGCAACTAAAGGAACCCAATTCAAAATTAACACGTTGGCGTTTAAAACTCGAGGAATATGACTATGAAATAATTTATAAAAAAGGGTCTCTAAACTGCAACGCAGATTCCTTGTCCCGCATCCAAGTTCATGCTTTAGAGGATGCAGAAATTTCATCAATCGCTAATAATTTTGATGAGGACGAAAGACCTCTCCAAGATTTACAAAGGCAGCTCAACACCCCAAATTTTGATGACGTTGTGCAACCAACTGAACCCGAATATATTCCGCCAATGAGCCCTCCAGAACTCTCTTTTATTCCAGTAGAAATTCCTAGCACCTCAAGCAACACTATTCCACCTATAAGCCGAACAGACAAAACAACACTTGAACAAAATAACGACTTACGAGACAGTGATCATTCACAAGTAAATGTAGAACCAAAAATAGGTATTCAGATATCAGATGTTCCTATAGAAAAACAACTAAACCAATATTATATATCTCCCGTACATAATAATCCAAGACCAGTAAAACAACTAAAGGTTAACAATCAAAATAAATATTTGGTGCAAATCCCGAGAAATGACAATCGACAAGCAATCATAAATTTTCTAAAGGAATATACTACAATAGGCAAAAGGTATTACTTTAATTTCGAAACAGAAAAATTATACCAAGATTTCTGTTCAGTGTATGTGGAAATATTTAACAACAATGCACCCATTATTATCAGTTGCCCCAAGCATCGTCTGCCCTTAGCCGACGATGAAGAGATTAACGAGGTAATTAGAAATTATCACGAGGGAAAAACTAACCATAGAGGTATAATAGAAACTATAAAACAAATATCCAACAAGTATTACTTTCAAAAAATGCGTGAAAAAATAACGGCTTATATTAATGAATGTGAAATTTGCAAGCGAGCCAAGTACGATAGAAATCCACCCAATATACCCTTAATGCTAACAGACACCCCTAGTAAACCCTTTCAGGTTATACATGCTGACACCTTTATAATAGAAAATCAAGTATTCTTAACAATCATTGATACTTTCTCAAAATTAGGGACAGCAATACCTATAAGTAGTAAGAATCCGGTAGAAACTGCTAATGCATTCATACAGTATTTTACGTACTATGGCACACCCGAACACATCATTATGGACAGTGGAACCGAATTTCGAACGGAAATCATCCAAAATCTTTTAGAGCTTCACAAAATTAAAATTCATTTTACTACACCTAAAAATCCAAATTCTAACGGTCCCATTGAAAGACTACACTCAACACTAATTGAACACGTTCGAATATTACGACAAACGTACACTAAAGACCCCATAAAATATTTAATGAACTACGCCCTTCTGGCATACAACTCAACTATACATACATCTACAAATCACACCCCCTTAGAAATAACCTTTGGACACACCTCTAATAGGGATATTTTCGATATAAATGATCATGAAAAGCTATTACAAGATTATCTAATATCGCACAAAAATAAATTAAAAATGTTATATGAAAAGGTGAAAGAATTAATAGAGAAAAATAAGCTTCGCTCCATTTCTAACGCTAATAATAGAACCAATGATACCGACTTATTTAGAGATCAAACACATGTATATACAAAAGTAGACAAACGAAACAAGAATAACCCTAAATTTGACGGCCCCTACGAGGTTGTAAGCATATCTGACAAAAATATAATGACTTTAAGAAAAAACAAAAAATTGTCTAAACGTCATTTACGAAATCTAAAACGACCTAATGTTTCAGGTCCATCTTCCTTATCCAAACCCAAGGACAAAGAATAACATTAGACAAGATCAATGACAACCCCGGACTATTATCAATTAACATGGGCAAAATGCAAAATTCCATTGACAAATGGACCATTATTCGAGTAATCCCTTTAACACCACTTCTCAATGGGTTTCGTTCCATAGATAAACAGTCCCAAGATATCCATGACATTCACAATTCCACACATTCTAATCTTTATCAAAACGAGATACAAAATTACCAAAATATCCTTTCCCATCAAATTGTGGAGACACAAAAAATATTTAACCAAATTATACCCTCTAATAATAATCGTAATAAAAGAGGACTAGTTAATGTTGTAGGTACAATCATAAAGACCTTAACAGGCAACATGGACGCAGACGATGCAGAACGTTATGATACGGCAATTTCTCAATTAACATCAAATCAAGACAAAATTAAAACAATAGTTGATAATCAAATCATGTTAACAGAACAGGCCATAGAAAAATTTGATAAAACCATATCCTCGGTCATTTTAAACCAAAATAAAATTGAGGAACGTTTGCAGTTGATCACTTTAGGTTTCGAACAGGAAAAAATTAATAACGAACACATAATGCGTCTGCAGATGGTGTATATACAATTGATTACAGAAATCATTAATATTAAAAGCATTTTAAGCACATTAGTTAACGCAATAACTTTTGCAAGATTAGAAACAATGCATCCATCCATATTAGAACCTGAAGACTTACTAATAGAACTTAAAAGAATTGAGAGTTTTGTAACCAATCTCCCCTATCAGCTGGATGCAAATAATGTAGCTTTATACGAGGAGGTGTCAATAATTAAGTGTTACTACAAAAATTATACTTTAGTGTTTGCTATTGAAATTCCATTAGTAGAATCTAAACATTATAACTATTACCACCTTTATGCATTTCCTGTGAAACAAGGTCCTAGTCAAAATTATACCGTCATCATCCCTCAATCCAAATACCTAGCCCTTAACGATGAAAGCTATAACTTACAAAACACACTATGCCAAGAAGTCAGCCCTGGAGACTACTTATGCAGAGGTCAAACGATGAATCAGATCAGTAATAGCAGCCCTTGTGAAGTCCAATTGGTCAAGTTCACCACCAGATACGAATCTTGCGAACACCACCCAGTCAACATACAGCAGATGAAGAGCCAGAAGATAAGTGCAAACAAATGGATAATGGTATTCCCCCGTGAAAGTACAGCACACCAACGATGCCGTAGCCGACAAGAAACCACAAATCTAGAAGGAAGCTATTTGGTTCAAATCCCCGAAGGATGTCAAATGACAGTAAATAAGCAAATGTTCTCCCCATCTCACAATGAGATAGTATCTACCTACCACATCCAACTACCCAAGTTGAAGCTTACCAACTTTCAGCTACAAGAGGTAGTAAATACAGCCCCAATCAAATTAGAATCAATAGATCTGGATGAATTACAAAAAACAAAGCATCAACTACAACATCAACGGTCATTATTGAATGCAGTTCAACATCCGAAAGTAAGCCTGTCTACTAGCATCTGGACCATCCTGTTGTACGTGATTGTTGCCCTGATAGCAATCTATGCTTTATGGAGACTAAGAAAACCAACCAAAGAACCAAGATCCAACACCAACCAACAACAACAAAGATGCCCCATGGAAGAAATCCCCCTGGAGAATATCACTTTGAAAATTTAGCTTCCCTAAATTTTCTATCTGGCCCCGGAGGAGTTATGGTTGCACCACCCGGTATACTACACACACCAAGGCTACTGTCAGCACATATGGGTACGTTGCGCTACACCGGCTTTTCAGTCGACTCAGCGTCCGGTTGAAGTGCAGCGACATTACCGAGGGGAAATTGATCAGCAATTAATAGTCTATAAATATATGTCGAACATTAATATTCAACAGTTAGTCTTTGCCATCCAGCCTTAATGGTATTAGATTACTCATATGTATTTTATTGTAATTTTTATATTATTTAAATTTTAATATATCCATCGTTGTACTGTAACTTCAAGTAAATAAATTTAACTTTATGAAGTTCAATTGAAGTACAACTCTAAGTCGCGCTAGCCAGGGTGTTTCCGAATACGTGCTGATTACCTCATCTGGAAATCTCCTGGAAAGATATTCCCAAATGGCTCTGACATTAAGTGGTGCAGGATACAGGAGGCCTATCCTGCTGTATCCAAAAGTTGAGAACTATTTCCAGAGGCATGTTATCGAGAGCGTCCTCTAAACCGTCTAAACCCATATCTAAGGTCCTTTTGAAGTTTATATATATATATATATATATATATATATATATATATATATATATATATATATATATATATATATCTGTGTGTGTATGTATGTTCCCGTGGGATAACTAAACAAATGCTCAACTGACTTGAACTAAACTTGGCACATATCTTAATTTCGTTAAGACCGTGGAGGAGTTTGTAAATCAGCTATAACAGAGTTTTTTCACCCAAAAATATACAAAAATATTTTTGAATACGCTTCATTTTTGAAAGTAAATACGTGTTTACCTATACGCTTCGGGTATAACACCGCGCGAACAAGGTGTTCAACAAATACGCTACTGACACATGGGCGGCCGGGGTTCTCGGACCGGGTTGTATTCTCACGCGATCCAACTAACATCTTGTTTTGTTTTACTTTAATATTTGGTAGAAACAACAGTTTCCAAATTTCATACGTTTCGACCTGTTCACATTTTCCTTTAAAACGCATGGAAAACTTTATCACCTTTGAGTTTAAAATTATAGTTTTCAGCAGACATTTTGATATTGTTGATATTAGTGAATTTTTGGTAAGAAAATTCAGTAATAGGGAATTTCTTTCTAAAAACTTTCTTTGTTGTTGGAAAAACCGGTTCGATTAGGTTGACTAAACGGAAATCATTCAGGCGATTAATAAGAAAAAATAAATGCCACGTTTATAATTTGGCAGATACTTTTCTTTTCGGAGTACCTAGATAGGTATACCAAGTTTTACTTTTTTAGCTTCATAAAAAATTGAGTTTGTTCCTTGTTGAACACAAGATTAAAATATTATTTGATAATGAAAAAATATCGATGGTAATACTTTCAAAACAAATTTTCAAATGAGCGCCTATTAGGACCTATAAAACCGATCATCAAGGCCTCTTTAAATTTAAAGTAGTAATTTTACTAATATGCCGTACTAATGGTGTAAAATTATTATGAAAATTCACTACTATAACGCACTTGCTGCGTCCCGAAATTTTTATTATTTAGAACTCTTAACCTAAATACCGATTTTCACTTCTCTAACTTCAAAAACATAGGACTTTATATAACTTTCTAACCCCTATTTTACCCAATTAGGGGTAGAATTTTAGGGAAAAAGTATCCTATGTGTTAACTCAGGTCATGGTCTATCTGTTTGCCAAGCTTTATCTAACTACGCCTAGCCGTTTATGCGTAAATCAGTAAGATCACAAAGATCCCATACAACCGTTCATTCCGTATTTTTTACCCTTAAAGGTTGTTTATGCAAATGCAGGTACATGAATTTTATTATTTACAAATATTAACCACAATACAGATTTTGAGAAATTCCACCCTCAGAGGGTGAAATAGGGATTAGAAGTTCACCCACTGCGGGGTGAAGTTTCGGGATAAAAAGTATGGTATGCGTTAACTCAGGTTATGGCATATCTGTTTGCTGAGTTTGATCCAAATCCGTTCAACCGTTTATGCTTGATGGAGTAAACAAACATCCAAACTTTCAGATTTGTAATATTTTTAGTAGGATTATAATTAATGTAACAGATCAAAATGTATTTTGTATGCTAAGGCAATCTCCTCGAGCATCTGCTTATGAAATGTGGACAATGTATGCTGATGTTTATTTCGAAATACATTGTTATTTGCTAAAATCCTCTCATATCAGTTGCATCGATGTAAAGGTTCATACTAAATACTAAATGTAAATTCATGTCATTTTCAGCAGTGCACACTAATTAAGCCTGGTTTACTGACTGATGTTTATGACCGCCAGCCAAGTACATATTGCACAGATTACAGCTACAACGTCTAGTTATAGAGATTCTCAACTTGTTACACGATTTCTATTATTCACACTAACCTGGCAATTCCATTGTAAGTAAAAGTAGAATACGATTTGTACAATATTTTACTCCAAACTATTTCTGTACATATGTGAATTTGTTTGCGGCCTGCTAACAAAATGCATTGTTAGAGTATTGCATTATACAGTGGATCATATGTAATAAATAAATTCATTTACTAAGTTATTTGTATAATTAAAAGGCCCTGAAAGATATCGATTTAAGTGAATTTGCTTTAAAAACATCTATTAATGAGGAGATCCCGACTTTTGAATTTTGAAAAATATTCTTCAAATGTGCGCGAACTAGGCCCCCTATGTTTGTTTATATATAATAATAATAATAATAATAATAATTTTATTTACTGATACTATACAGTCTGGCTTTTAACAAACAATACAACAACAATATAACATAATTAATATTAACATATTTTTTCCACAATCAGCAAATAATAATAAACCGACAAAGTCAGAGACTGTGTGTCGGTAAAACTTCAACATACATTTGCCTACTCTGTAGGTGATTGAACAGAAATGTGTCCCGAACTAAACTCACATAGTGAACAAAAGGATATTACCACCACATACACCTACACACAGAGAGCTACCTACACACATTCGCAATCCTATACACTCGCATACTCTCTCTCTCTCTCTTTTTCTCTTAAACACACACACATGCACACAAATCTTGCAAATTCTTCTATTACGATTTTCAAACCAAATCCGCGGCTTTTCAAATCGACCTTCGACAATACCCAGTTTTTAACAACAAATAACAATATCAACATTTAAATTTATTTTTTCCACAGTTACCAGTTTCCCCTTTTTTATACACCATCAGCAAATAATAACAAACCGACAAAGTCAGAGACTGTGCGTCGGCAAAATTCAGTATAGATTTGCCTACCTTGCAGGTGATTGAACAGAAATGCGTCCCGAAAACCAAACTCTCATAGTAAACAAAAGGAAATTACCACCACATCCACCCAAACAGAGAGAGCTACCTACACACATTCAGAACCCCATACACCTGCATACTCTCTCTCTCTCTCTCTTTCTCTTAAACGCACACTCACGCACACCTCTCCTACAAATCCTCCCATTACAACTACTAAACCAATCAGCTGTTTTTCAAATCGACAATACTTTGCACTAATTTTCGTGGTACTGTAAGGAGCCAAGTTTTTACCCTGCTTCTGAAAACGAACTCCGATCTTAATTTTTTTATTTCTAGTGGTAGTATGTTATACAACCTTGGCATAATAAAGGTATAATACCTCTGTCCCACCGTTTTAGGCACTCTAGGAACTTTCATGTACTGTTCTCTTCGCCCTCCATACGTATGATCCACAATATCAAATTCACCCTTGTGCTTATAATAATATGCCAAGGAAGAATATGAGTACAACTGTCTCATGTCTAACACATTGGCCTCTGTGAATAACAGATCACTGGGATACACCGAAGGTTTACCATATATAATTTTCAAGAATAGTTTGTGGATAACTTCTAAATGTTTAATATGGCTTGCCAGCATTCATCCCCACGCCACGATTCCATATCAAAGCAGAGTTTCCACCAGAGCAGAAAATATTATTTTTAGGTACTGCGTGTTGAGTAATTTTTTAAGTTGCTTTACTTTACCAATGAGCCCCCTTTATTTGTTTACCAAATCTGCAGCATGATAATTCCAGCGTAGGTGTCTGTCTACAGCAATGCCAAGATATTTAATGACGTCGGCACTACAAACGATGAAACTCTGGTCAACAACAAGAGGACCCACCTCTTCAGTTCTATAACTCGATAACTATATTTAGTTTTTTGAGAGTTGACAGCCTTTTTTACCGTTGAAATATTCCCACACTCTCCTCATCCCAACCTCAGCCTCAATTTTCAGATCATCCCAGTTTTTTGCAGAAAAGAGTATGGCTGTATCATAAGCAAAGCTAATTATATATATATATATATATATATATATATATATATATATATATATATATATATATATATATATATATATATATATATATATATATATATGTTCTTATTATTATTATTTATTATCACAGTTAGGTAGTTTACATCGGTATACAATTGGTTTATATAACAACTTAATTTCTTACAAAAAAATATCTTAAGTCAGGAATAGAGGAGACACCCATACAAAAACAAATTTAAATTAAATTAAATGGAATTAAAATTAAAAAAATACAAATACAAATAAAAATCTTTTAACATTTTGACACTAGCAATTACGAAAACATATTGTTTACATTAGTTTAAAAAAAGCCTACGTTCTATTGTCTACATTAAATAGTAAATCAGCATTCCACCATTTATATTGAAACACATGCACTGCATTTCTTCCACTGTGCCAAGCATATCCTTTAATGATTCTGGATTGCAGTCTGTTCTTAAACTGTTCTAGATAAGTCTGTGTTTGTGTGCTTCTACTTCTCATATTTTCTAGAAAGTAGCTGTAGATACTGTATTTGACCAGGACACATAGGTAATTGGTAAGTGTAGCTTCTTTATTAATTCTGCCTTGTACGAGTCCAGTATAGACATCTATGATGTGTAGTTTTGATCCCATCAGTTTTTGTTTTACTTGACAAATAAATGCCCATATTGTTTGTGTTTCTGTGCATGATATGATCAGATGCCATGCTGTCATTGGCACACTGCACCACTGACACAAGGCTGAAGTTTCATTATTTACCTTGTTTAAGAATATGCCGCCAGAAAGCCTTTTTTAAGGGGCCGTCAGTCCATGCACCTTTCAGAGGTTCAGATATAATAAAGTGATTCAAAAGAATTTGTTGCTGGATATGCTTTTTTCGGCTGTGGATCATTGTTTCTATGTGGTGATCGGCATTTTTAAAGCTAGTGACTATTTTGTCTAGACTCAGATTTCTGACATCGAGGAATCTGTTAAAGTTTTCTTCAATTATGTACTTTATATGTTTACATTTTTTTGCAAAATTGATATTTGTTCTTTGTTTGTGATATTGAACGTAATTACATCAATATACCAAGTGTTAAAAATATATTTGCTGATTTTCGAAATATTTGCAATATTCCACACACTATATATATATATATATATATATATATATATATATATATATATATATATATATATATATATATATATATATATATTTTTTTTTTGTCAAATTAAAGTAATTTTTATCTCCTACAAATTTAAAAATTTTGGTGAAAATATGGGTTGTTTGGAAAGAATAGCAGTTAGAAAGACATTATGGAATAGCAGAGATGTATGGTAAATGAAGGTGATGGTTGAAGTGTTAGAAGGTGCGAAATAGAAGAGAAAAAGAATTTAAGTTTGGTACGTCAAAATCTGAAGTTTATTGAATTTAGTGTCGGACTGTCAAACTATTTAGGATTCAACCTTCTAAATTATGTTATATGATACACTACAGTCGCATAAGACTTATTGTATTAACATAATGTATAATTTTTTGCCAATAAACAATAATAATAATAATAATGATAATAATATATATATAGTGGATTTCTTTCCAAGATTAGCTCCTGTTAAAATTGGTGATATGACTACAATAATACAATAAATGCGACAATTTTGTAAGATGCTCTCTTCTCTTAATACCAGGAAAGCCTCTGGCCTTGACGAGATCCCAGCAATTGTTCTCAAAAAATGCGCACCAGAACTTGCCCCTGTCCTGACTCGTCTGTTTCAGACATCTTAAAATAGAGGCATATTCCCTAGTAACTGGAAAACTGCTCGAGTACAACCCGTCCCCAAGAAAGGATCCAAAGCGCTTCTTAGCAATTACAGGCATATTTATCTCCTTTCAGTCATCTCTAAAGTGATGGAAAAGTATATAAACACCGAATTACTAAAATTTCTTGAAAAACACAGTCTAATCTACGACAGGCAGTATGGATTCCGTCAGCGCAGATCAATTGCCGACCTCCTTTCCTTTGTCACCCATTCTTGGAACAAGTCTATGGAACTACACGGTGAATCACAGATTGTCGCTCTAGACATATCCAAAGCATTCGACCAGGTCTGGCACGCAGCGCTGCTTAATAAACTTCCGGCCTATGGACTACCACCAAAACTCTGCACCTGGACAGCAAACTTCCTCTCCAACCGGAGCATTTCTGTTGTCGTGGATGGCCATTCCTCTAAACTATATCCAATTAATGCAGGAGTTCCTCAAGGTTCAGCTTAGCCCCTACTTTGTTTTATCTCCATATCAATGACCTCCTGTCTAGCACTTCCAACCCAGTTCACAGTTACGCGGACGACAGCACCCTCCACTCAAATATACAATATTCTAAGCCTGTCTCTTTGGCCCAATTAGATGAGGATCGCAGACTCATGGAGGGTTCTGTCTCCGTGGATCTCCAAAAAATATTAGACTGGGAAAGTAGAAATCTTGTACAATTGAACCCCACCAAATCTCAGTCTTCCTTTCTTTCTCATAAAAGATACACCAGCCCTAGAACCATCACAATGAACAAACAAGTTATTCAAAGTAATGAGTCCTATTCACTTGTTGGCATTTCTATGGATCGAAATCTCAATTCGAACCAACATGTCACATCAATTGCAGAAGCGGCGGCTAACAAATTAGGTTTCCTCTTGAGGGCTCGCAAATACTTTTCACCAGCTAATCTCTATACCTTATATACTTACAAATAAGGCCAAACCTCGAATACTGCTCCCACATCTGAGGTGCTGCTGCCGCTTCTACACTCGCTATATTAGACTCCATTCAGCAGAGGGCTATACGTCTCATTGGTGACCCTACCCTTACCCAAAGGCTGCCATCCCTTGCCCACCGACGTGCCGTTGGTGACCTCTCTCTCTCTTTTATAGATATCTGCACGGGCAGTGCTCAGAGGAGCTTTCTTCCATAGTTCCTCCACCTGCTGCCCCCAACAGACCTACCAGGAGAACAGAGCGAATGCACCCTTTTACTGTCCAGGTCACCAGACATAGAACATCTTGTTATGCCCGCTCTTTTGTCCCGAGGACTTCCAAGTTGTGGAATTCCTTGCCGGCACATGTTTTCCCTTCTCCTCCGAACCTCCAAACTTTCAAGTCCAGAATTAACAAGCTGCCTCTTTCCTTCTTGTCGACACCCACGGTACGATAGTATTTAGGCTGTAAGCCCTCGTGATGTGTTGTTGAAATAAAAAATATATATAACAGTTTAGCACACATCACTGCTCAGAACTTCTCCAACTCAAACTGGCAGAAATAAAAACGTTATTTAAATCCGCCACTTTGAGGTTTCATTTTATATTTGTAAAAACCATTCATCAGCTATACTTATATATTAAGTATACTGTAAAGATAGATCATCTTTTGAAAC
The DNA here is from genome assembly GCA_964006375.1 of Tillus elongatus. Lineage (NCBI taxonomy): Eukaryota > Metazoa > Arthropoda > Insecta > Coleoptera > Cleridae > Tillus > Tillus elongatus. The sequence goes on from OZ023269.1 coordinate 38,893,943, forward strand.
TAATTATTTGTCGTATCTTGTATAACAACGGATATATTGCGCTCTACCCTAGATATGCACCACCTGTATATATGCAAACAGACTTCGGGTATGGGTTCTAGGGGCCCAGTTCGCTCTCATTTAGAGTAATCTTTTGAAAGTTCAAAAGTCTCGGTCTCCTCAACAGCGAACTTTGTCTACAAAAATTTGCTAAACATTATATACTATTAAACCACAAACCCTATACCTGAAACTACTGATAAAGTATCATAGAGTCTATTTAAAATGAATTTTCTGTCAATATTTTTGTAAAATGAACAATTATGGTTGAAGCTGAAACTTTGTTGTGAAGACTTTGTAAAACACATTTTTTACGACATTTCTTCTACATAACCCGTATTCGTTTCAGGTTCATTAAAATTTTCGAAGTAATGTTTATGCTAACTCTTGGCTTTTTTTGACCAAAAAACTTAATCTTTGTTATATAGAATAGATTCTGTCATCAATCCTAAATAATTTTCTCCTGTGCGTTTCTCTAAATACTAGTGACACCTACATTTTTTTTTCTTTAAATGATTATCACTTTTTTCTTTTAACTTAGAGATCTAGATCTTGGCACATATTTAACTTTTTATAAGATAAACTACCAAATTTTGTTGCCATGGCGTTGTTACTTCCGAAAGAAAACCAGAAATGAAATAAGTTCTTGGAAAACTAGACTGATTTTTCAGGCTAATGAATTTATCCAAGCCACTTGCAAAAGAACGGTACCTACCAAATTGGATCAAAGTCGGCCCTGTATTTTTTGAGTTATCGATGTTATATATATATATATATATATATATATATATATATATATATATATATATATATATATATATATATATATATATATATATATATATATATATATATATATAAACATATAACAATTGAAAGTGACACCGGATATGTGTTCACGCTCATTTAAAGAACTTTTTTCGAAATCCCAAAATCGGAATCTCCTAATTGGTGAATTTTTTACAAAAATTCACTAAAAATAAAAAATCAGATTCGGTAAAACTATCTGAAACCAAGGAGGCAAACAGGTATAGTTAATTATGAAGGCAATATTAAACTAAAAAAATAAGTATGCATTCAATACATGATTAAATAAATGTATTCAGTACCTATTTAATTATTTAATTTCCCTTTATTTTATTTTCTCATTTGGGATTAAAACTTGATTATTTATCTCATAATCGCAGCAAACCTTATTCTACGAATTGAGAAATAACCTGACATAAAGATTTAATTAACTCAGAGATACCTGAATGTAGTTCATTTTAGTTAATTAATTTTTCTGGATAATTAAAATGTGACATTTCTGCACATTGATCTCGTTTTTCATGTGAAAGCATTTCTTCAAAGTATGGTTGTTGACGGATGTATTTTAGTTCATTACACATCTTCTATAGCAACAGAAGTTAACAAAGTAGAGATAATTACGGGATTTACAGTGATATTCACAGTTATAATACTCGGGAATATCGGTCTATCTTCAGTTCCGCAGGATCGCTTCATAACGTCAGCAAAGGAAGCATCTCAGCCTCTGTATTAGATAATGGACTGACACACAGCGTCAGTGAAATGGAATTAGTTCACCTTGGTACACTTTGAAGACATCCCTTTAACAATTTAGCTTTGTTTCATGAAAGAACTGAGCAGTAAGCTGTGTGGGTTTCTCACTATTATGTCATTCTCCAACTTTCCAGATTCCAAGTTATATTAATTGCCATAAAGTTCTCCCTGATAAATTTTTGCATCTCTGCTACACGTTTTCACACTCGCTACATTTGACCGAGTTTTGCTTTTTAATTAATTAACTTTTCTCTACTGGTTTTTAAAGACATTTTAACTATAATAATTATAATGAGTGAAGATTGGAACGTGCGCTGAGCACTGATAAGTACAATTCGGAGCACCCAATTCATCAAAAAACAGTTTTTAGACCTGACAATCATTTCGCTAACAAAGTTATCGTCATCAGAGGGACGAATAAACCAGCTTATTCAGTCAGGTCTAAAACTGTATGCTGATGAATTGGGTTATTCGAACTTGTGTGTCAACAACACACCACGAGGGCTTACAGCCTAAATACTATCGTACCGTGGGTGTTGACAAGGAGGAAAGAGGGAGCTTGTTAATTCTGGACTTGAAGGTTTGGAGGTTTGGAGGAGAAGGAAAAACATGTGCCGGCAAGGAATTCCACAACTTGGAAGTCCTCGGGACAAAAGAGCGGGCATAACAAGATGTTCTATGTCTGGTGACCTGGACATTAAAAGGGTGCATTCGCTCTGTTCCCCTGGTAGATCTGCTGGGGGCAGCAGGTGGGGGAATTATGGAGGAAAGCTCCTCTGAGCAGTGCCCGTGCAGATATCTATAAAAGAGAGAGAGGTCACCAACGGCACGTCGGTGGGCAAGGGATGGAAGCCTTTGGGTGAGGGTAGGGTCACCGATGAGACGTATAGCTCTCTTTTGAATGGAGTCCAGGATAGCGAGTGTAGAAGCGGCAGCTGCACCCCAGATGTGGGAGCAGTATTCGAGGTTTGGCCTTATTTGTGAAGTGTATAAGGTATAGAGATTAGTTGGTGAAAAGTATTTGCGAGCCCGGAAGAGGAAACCCAATTTCTTAGCAGCCGCTTCTGCAATTGATGTAACATGTTGGTGCCAATTAAGATTTCGATCCACAGAAATGCCAACAAGAGAAAAGGACTCATTACTTTGAATAACTTGGTTGTTCATTGTGATGGGTCTAGGGCTGCTGTATCTCTTGTGAGAAAGAAAGCAAGACTTAGTTTTGGTGGGGTTGAATTGTACAAGATTTCTACTTCCCCAGTCTAATATTTTTTGGAGGTCTACGGAGACAGAACCCTCCATGAGTCTGCGATCCTCATCTAATTGGGCTAAAGAGACAGGCTTAGAATATTGTATGTTTGAGTGGAGGGTGCTGTCGTCCGCGTAACTGTGAACTGGGTTGGATGTGCTAGAGAGGAGGTCATTGATGTGGAGAAGAAACAAAGTAGGGGCTAAAGCTGAACCTTGAGGAACTCCTGCATTAATTGGATACAGTTTAGAGGAATGGCCTTCCACAACAACAGATATGCTCCTGTTGGAGAGGAAATTTGCTGTCCAGGTACAAAGTTTTGGTGATAGGCCATAGGCCGGAAGTTTATTAAGCAGCGCTGCGTGCCAGACCTGGTCGAATGCTTTGGATATGTCTAGAGCAACAATCTGGGATTCACCGTGTTGTTCCATAGACTTGTTCCAAGAATGGGTGACAAAGGAAAGGAGGTCGGCAGTCGATCTGCGCTGACGGAATCCATACTGCCTGTCGTGGATTAGACTGTGTTTTTCAAGGAATTTTAGTAGTTCGGTGTTTATATACTTTTCCATCACTTTAGAGATGACTGAAAGGAGAGAAATAGGCCTGTAGTTGCTAGGAAGCGCTTTGGATCCTTTCTTGGGGATGGGTTGTACTCGAGCAGTTTTCCAGTTACTAGGGAATATGTCTTTATTGTAAGATATCTGAAACAGACGAGTCAGGACAGGAGCAAGTTCTGGTGCGCATTTTTTGAGAACAATTGCTGGGATCTCGTCAAGGCCAGAGGCTTTCCTGGTATTAAGAGAAGAGAGCATCTTTCGTACCTTTTTAGTTTTGAAAATGATATCAGTCATTTTATGCGCGACATTGGGGACTGTTGGTGGTTGAACATTTGGAGGTGGGTTGAGAGTAGAATTTCCGGCGAACAACGAAGCAAAAAGTTTAGCCTTGCCCAGGGCGGTAGAAACAATTTCATCACCTGAGACAAGAGGTGGGAACGTGCTCTTGCAGAAATTATTCCCAATAGACTTAGCAAGAGTCCAGAAGGGTTTGCCGCCGTTGGAGCTTGAGAGGACTTTGTTTTTGATGTGGTTATTAAACGAGTTTTTTGCCTCAGAAAGAATGCGGACATAGCGGTTTCTTGCGTCGTTGAATGCTTGACGATTTTCTTGACTGGGATTGTGTAGAAGCGTTTTGTGAGCTTTGACCTTTTCAAGTCTGGCCTTGTCACAGGATTTAGAGAACCAGGGCTTTTGAGTGGCTGAAGAGGTTTTCTGTGTACGTGGAATAAATAATTCCATGCCAGCTTGGATAATTTCGGTGACGTTTTGTGAGATATCAGAGGGGTCAGGATGAGAGAAGCAGACAGACGCCCATGGAAACGAGGAAAAGTAATCCCGCATTTCGTCCCAGTTTGCGGAGTTGTAGTGCCAAACGATACGTGGGTGTGATGACTGTGTGACCTCGGGTTGCATTGCACAGGAAGCAGTGACCATGCCGTGGTCTGAGCGACCAAGGGGGGCGGTGACTGATATCTTATAGCATTCAGGATTTGTAGTAAGAAGGAGATCCAAGGGATTTGAGCTGTGTGTTGGGATACGAGGAAAGTAAGTAGGTTGCTGAACCATATTGGCCAAAGAATTGCTGACTGCAAAGGCCTCCGCTGCTCTCCCTTGTGGATCGGTTTTTGAAGATCCTAGCCATTCCTTATTATGGACATTGAAGTCACCAAGAATAGTGACCTCGGAGGAAGGATATTCAGAAATCAGATAGTCGGTTTTTTCAGAAAGGTAGTCAAAGAGCTGGACAAAGTTGTTGTCAGAAGGTGACCGGTAAATGCAACAGATGAATTTAGTTGCAGCCCTGAGAGAGAGTTTTATCCATAGTATGTCTTTTCTTCCAGCTTCTAAATTGGGAAGTCTGGTGCAGGGTAGATTGCTACGGACGTATGCGCACACGCCTCCATGCAATCTAAAGGCAGTAAGGAGCTCATACCCCGGGAAATTAAGGTGATTAGTGGCTGTTTTGGCACTGATTTGGGTTTCGGTGAGGAAGAGGAGTTGGGGCCTGTTAGCCTGGAGGAAATGGTGGACGGAGTTCAGGTTAGAATTTAGGCCACATATATTCGAAAAGGATATGTTAAATCTTGATGTTGGCGCCCCCTGTACACCCCTCTCCCGGAGATCCGAATGGAGGGGTATTTTGCCTCCGGAATATTTTATACAAGGAGGAGCCATCATCATTTTTGCTTATAAGGGAAACCGACTCATACACCAGAACCGGAAACGTCCGTTGGGACTTCACCGGCCCCTTGATGTATGGGGTGGTACCTCCTCGGGCGTGAAAAAATCCTTTACTATTACATAAAGGAAAATTCCACTACCACCTGCTATGGATTGGATTGGATCAATGTCTACCCCTTTAAAAATAAGATTAATAAAGGGACTATCAATTGTCCAGTAGTTATGATTTTCGACATAGTAGGAGGATACAAAACATTTTCATCATTTTGCATCCATGCCTATTGTCGGTGGAACTGTACTTATAATAATTATAATGATAATTTATTGGCCGCTAGCATACAGTATATGTACAGGGACATTTTTTAAAAGGCTCGAGCAAATAACTCTGTAACTGTTCAAGATATCAACGTAATTCCAATACTACTCGGTATAAGAGCAGGCGAGAAATTCAAATTCGTCATCAGCGAAACAATTGCGTATTGCATTTTAGAAAATCCATAGCCTACCATAATGTTTCCAAATGAACGAATAGTCAATTAATCTGTCGAATTGATAGACAACTAAATCCTAAATGCAACGAGTTAAATTGCTCTATCTGTGTCTCCCTCAAATAACCCAATAACTATTCAAAATACGAATCTAATTCCAATGCTATTTTGCAAAAGAGCAGCTGAGGAATACAAATTCATCATCAGGAAACAAATGCGTATCGTTTTTAAATAAAACCATGACCAGTCTTAATGTTTTTAAATTGAACAAGAGTTAATCGATATGTCAAATCAATGGAAAAATGAATCCTGAATGCAACGACGTAACATTGCCTTATCTAAATTGAGCTACTCCGGGGGAATGACGCCACAAAGTTTCGAAAGTTCGAATAATTTTTTAAGTGTCTCACGCAAATCATTCCGTAACTAGTCGAAATATAAATGTAATTTCAACGCTACTTGAGATAAGAGCAGGCGACAAATTCAAATTTGTCATCAACAAAACAATTCCCCATCGCTTTTTGGAAAACCCATGGTCAGCTTTGATGTTTGCAAATGGAATAATAGTCGATTAATATGTCAAATCGATTAAGAACCGAATCCTAAATGCAACGACTTAACGTGAATTGAGTTGAGCCTTTCTAGGGGTTGACGTCACAAAGTTTCGAAATATCGAATATTTTTTAAGTGTCTCGTCAAAATAACTGCCTAACTATTCGTGATATCAACGTAATTCTAAAACTACTCAGCATAAGAGCAGGCAGGGAATTCAAAGTCGCCATCAGAAAAAACAATTGCGCACCGCCTTTAAAAAATCTATAGCTAGCCTTGATGTTTCTAAATGGAATAATAGCCAATTGATGTGCCACATCGATGGAGAACTGAATCTTGCAAGTAACGACGTAACGCTGCTTTATCAAGGTTGAGCCGTTCAGTACATAGGACGTTACAAAATTTCGCAATGTCAAATATTTTTTAAGTTTCTCATTCAAATAACTCTGTAGCTATTCAAGACATCAACGTAAATATAATACTACTCCGGGTAAGAGTATGCGATGAATTCAAATTAGTTTTAATTAAATTATCAGATAAACAACTGCGCATCGCTTTTTGTAAAATCCATGGCCGGCCTTGATATTTTCAAATGGAACAATAGAGCTAACTAATATGTCAAATAGATGAAGAACTGAATTCTGAATGCAAAGACGTACGTTGGCTTATCTAGATTGAGCCGTCCGGGGCTATGACGTCACAACGTTTGTAATATCGAATTTTTTAAGTGTCTCACCTAAATAACAATATATTGATTCTATATACCAACGTAATTCCAACGCTACTCAGCTGTAATATCGAATTTTTTAAGTGTCTCACCTAAATAACAATATATTTATTCTATATACCAACGTAATTCCAACGCTACTCAGCACAAGAGCAGGCGAGGAGTTCAAATTCATCACCAACGAAACAAATGCGCATCCCTTTTTAGAAAACCCATGCCCGGCCTTAATGTTTTCAAATGCAACAATAGCCACTTGAGGTGTCAAATCGATGGAAAACGGAATCCTAAGTGTAATGCGGTACATTGCCTTTTTAAGGGGGGGGGGGGGTGCGCACGATGTTACATGGCTTCGACATGTCGCAACTTTTTGAAAATTTAACCCCAGAGCAAGTGAATGATATCTGGAGGTATTGTGAGCCACTGAGCGTAAGTTTGATTGACCACGAATATTATAGCTGTCGTTAAATGTATTTATTCTAGAAATATCCAATATATGTCTCAGCTGCGAAATATCATAAAACAGTTGTTTATCTTTATACGAAAACTATCAAACCAAAATAACCAAAATACCAAAAACTTAGTGATGTATGATAACTGAAATCGAACACCTCCCATTCGAAAAGTCTTGAAATGATGACCAAGTAGGCTATCTGTAGAAAATGCAAGCAAACAATTTTACAGTTGTTTTATTAATTTATTAGTATGACAACACTTTTTCAAGTCAATGTATAAAATTTACAGCTTTTCCTGAAGTAAACCTTCGTAAGGTAACATCATCGCCAAATAGAACTATAAAGTCGGACTTAACAGAAAATGGTAGACCATTTATAAACATAAGAAAATTATAGGTCCAAGAACAGAGCCCTGTTTGGCACTATACTTTATATAATATTCACTAGATCATCCATTGCAAGCCATATCTGTGGGTCTCTTAATGAAGACATCAACTAGTTATTAGTAATATTTCTTGTTCTGATGCTTCTGATACTGGTTTCCTTGACACTAGGGTTTTGGGTGCTATGTTTCTGCATACTGTTACCGAAAGTAAGGCGTTGAACATAATTTAAGGCAAATTAAAAAGCAGTGCTTTTGCAGGTCTTGACGTAGTTTCTTAAAGATTAGTCAGGGAGGTTGCTAAATACCCAGTGGTTCTATTAACACTTATAATAAATAGTTCTTTGCAGGAGTGTATTTTTCCTCCTGGGATCAAGAGGTCAAGGGTAATACCAGTGTATAAAAATAAGGTGTCTAAATATGTTGCTTAGCAACAGATGATTAACTTTTTGGAGTTTAACAGTGTGCTATTTGAAAACAGTTCTGTTTCATATCCAGAAGATCGGCTGCTACGGCAATGGAGGAGTTCTTTTCTTTAATATCGCACGTAGTGTATGCTGGGAGAAGCCCTATTGGTATTTTTGTATACGGCTTTAGAGAACCTACCTTAAAACGGTTTGCATCAAATTAAGTGATAAACAACAATATGTAACCATAAAGGGTAGAGATGATTGTGAGGCAGCTTGTAAATTGCCTTTAAAAAGTGTTTTGATGGGGGTACCGCAAAGATCCATTCTGGGTCCCATTCTCTTCCTGCTTTTTATAAACGGTTTACCCCAGGTAATTCAGACAAAAGGGGGATTTTGTATGCTGACGATACAACTTTTATTACTAATGATCAATTTCACTCCTTCCTGACATTAAAAACAAAGGAAATGCTGTCTTGCACAGTTAACGTAGTGGTTTTCCGAAAACCCATTGTATTTAAATGTCTTCAAGACATTGTGCCTTAGGTTTTATACAAGGCGGAACCTAAATATACATGACAATTTTTGGGTTTGGATGGAAAGGCGCTTCACACGGTTAACCAGGCACCATTTTTGTGAGTCATTTTTAGTGACACCATAAGATCCTATAATATTGCAAATAATAATATTTGCACCTGCACTGTGTTAAACTTCTAGAAATATTCAACTAAGTCTTTTATCAGATAGGGGATTTCTCTTCGATCTGCAGTATTTACTGGGGTACAGAGGAAGTTTTTTATGGTGTTGGTGTGTAGGAATTGGTTAATTTGAAGAAGGAATAATTTTACGCCGGAAAAAATAGTTCATTGTATTGCTGGCGTATCACAGCTTTGTTGATGAACGCAATTTTTAAACCCCTGCCTTGCTGGTATATTCTTTTCATAGTGAAGTGTATACAGTGTGATGATAAAGTTTTGAACATAATTAATAAATGCGTTATTTAACTTTTCAAGAAAAACTCTTGGACAGGTTAATTTTATCTTTTCAGTTAATTTACGACGTAAAAATAAAATTTATGACGTCACCTATTTCTGAATGATGACGTAATCATAAGTTTTTTTAAATGACAACCATATATTTTGCTGTTGTTCCGTAGACCTGCTTACTGCTTAAATGATGATGAAAAAAATTGGTACCTGACAAAACAATTTTTTTGAAAAAATTGCATTATTTATTAAAAAAGAGATAAATGAAAACGTAACTTTAATAAGAAATAAGAAATATTTCTCACCGTTTTTATTTTGGATAAGTTTCCTTTAGAATAATGAGGTTTTTCTTCACTTTTCTAAAATAACGAACACTTGATTTTATAATCTTTGATACGTTCACATTAACTATTTGATAGGTGGAACAAAAAGTAAAGTCAAAATCATATTTTAACAACACTCGTGATAATTTATTGATTATTTGATGTTATCAGTATTTAGTTATCGGACTTATATCGCAGTATGGATTTGGAATTCAGTGAATGAAGACAATAATGTTAAATCGTGGATTAATTTCAATTATTATCTGCCGCTTAAATTAATTAATTGTGGTGAAAGTCTAAAAGTAATCAATTATAATTCAAAATTAACAAAAATGGCACGTTTAACCGAAGGGAAAAATAGAGATGAGGGTTTAGAAGTTATCAGGAAGGATGCGAGTTATTTAATCAACAACATCCTGATAGACCGGCTCGACAAGTTCGATCTCGAGTAAGTAAAGAAGTCGGAGTGGATATATTGCTTGAATATTAAGGAAATCCTTCCCATTCTACAAGGAAACTAGCCCTAAATAACAATGTGGACCAATATTTGGTGGTAAACTTATTCAAAGAAGAGAAGTATCAGCCTTACAAAGCGCAATTGTTACACAAGTTAGACGATGATGATTCAGACCGCTGTTTACAGTTTTGTGAACAATTTATGTAACGCTGCGATGAAGATCCCAATTTGATTAATAACATTCTATTTTCTTATGAAGCCACTTTTGGCCTGAATGAGACAGCAAATCGTCACAACTCAAGATATTGGTCATGAGAAAATCCTCATTGGACTCAAGACTCCCAGAGTCAACGTCATGGCAAAGACGATGTATGGATAGGAATAATCTGACGGCGTTTCATAGGGCCATACTTTTTTTCAAGGAAATCTTACAGCAGCACGTTACCTAAATTTCTTGCGATTGGTTTTCGTACCAGCTCTGGCAGTAATTTTTCCAATTAATCGCGAAGCAGGTGTCCCATCAAGATATTTGATTTCAGCTAGACTAGGCGCCTCCTCACTTTAGTGTAGACGTCCGTTAATATATATATATATATATATATATATATATATATATATATATATATATATATATATATATATATATATATATATATATATATATATATGCTACATTTCCTGAAAGATGGATAGGGCGTCGAGGAGCAATTGAGTGGCTACCGCGTTTCCCAGACTTGACTTCCTTGGATTTTTTGTCGAGTTATTTCAAATCGAAAGTTTATTTCAACAGACCAAATAATTTAGAGGAGCTACAGCACAGGATTCGAGCTGAAGTGGAGCAAATAAATCCTTACCTTTTTGATCGCAGGGTACAAAGTATTTACACTCGTATCGGTCAATGCCAAATGGTGGAGAACAATTTGAACATTTGCCCTAAATTTTGTTTGTTTTCCTTAGTTCAATAATCTTTTCTATTAAACTCACGTTTCCAGGTTTTAAGTTAATGCTATTTTTTCAAAAATTGTTTATGTCAGGTACCAATTATTTTTCATCATTATTTAAGTAGTGTGTGTGTGTTTTTTTGTTTCTTTAACGTCGGCCTATTTCCGCGACTATGGCCAATCACCGACGCCAGGGAGCAGTTTCACCTCACTACCCTGTAAATTTTGCCGAATCCCAGCCTTTCTGCAAGGAGGGTAGGGATCTTTAACGTGCCCAACTTTGCATGGACATAGGACCGACGGCTTTACGCCCCCTCCGAACGGCGGAACGTGCAGACATTCAACTTGCTCAAATACAATGCCAGAACCTCGGTTGATGTTAATTTTACAGTTTGTACTGAAACAGTGAAAGGAGTACCCTGGGATCGAACCCAGTGCCCTTCGATTCAAGGCACACGTTCTTACCCCTGAACCACCAAGGTTCTTTATTTAAGTAGTAAACAGGTGTATGGAAAACAGGAAAAAATGATTGTCATTTAAGAAAAACTTATGGTGTCGTCATCATGTAATTTTTACGTCATAAGTTGGCAATTAAAAAGATAAAATTGATCTGTCCGAACGTTTTTCTTGAAAAAAATTAAATAACGCTTTTATGAATAACACATAACACTACGGTTCATTTATATAATACTAGAAATAAATATTCTCTGCGTACAACCTAATCGACTTACTGTTTTCGACAGATATCCTGATGTAATGGGCCTTAAATTATATGATGGTTTACCTGCCAATTTAAAAGCCAATTTATCGGGATCTCTATTTTAAAAGGCGTGTCGGATAATATTCGCTGTTATCTTGATTTTATTCTGTAGAAGATTTTTTAAGTAGGTAAATACATTTATGCATTGTCTTGTTATTTGCTGCCTTCCTGTTTTTAGTTTATGTCATTTTATTGTTATTGATTTTAACTAAAGTTATTTTAGTATTTAATAAATTGGCATGTCATATACACACTTCTCTCCTCATGACAATAAATTTATTATTGTTATTAACCAGCTAAAATACTTTCCCTAAGCCGAAGTGAGTTTTCTCAGAAGCAAATTTCAAATGCAAACAATCGAATGCTTTGGATAGGTGAACGAAAAGTGCCGCCACACATCTGCCAGCGTCAACACTATCAGTCATAAACTCCGGCAGAGCAGCCGCCGTACTTGAGTTGATTCACACCGACAAAAAGCCCGTTGAAGCATGGATAGGAGACTATTCTCATTGAGAAAACACACAACCCTCACATAAATAACCACAAGTATGATTTTCGATATACCACCGGATATTGTAATGGTTCTGTAATTTGGTTGACACAACGGTGCACCCCCTCAAATAAAAGTGTTATTGTGCCGAATTTTAAATCTTTGGGGAATTGGCATATAATGACAAATTTCTTATATTGTATCATCATTTTAAACGTACAGGTTTCAAACGCGAGTACATTTCTGAAAGCGCATTACCGCGATCTCTAACGACGTTTTAATCGAGTTGCATTTCGGCAACTGTGTCGAAAATCATCCTTTCAGTGATTTGTTCTCTATCTAGTACTTGCCATCGACTTCCTACATATCGGCTTACCAGATGCCGTTAGTTATTATTTTGTAATATTGTTCTCTCTTCTCCATTAGCTATAAAGATCTTAGGCATACCAACGGAGTTACGACTAGAAAATAGTGACTTTCTGATATATCTCAGTTATTGTGTCCTATATAAATTAAGTTTATATCATTTATTCCTTACTTTTGAAACGCACTGTCCTTTGAGAGACCCCACATTTCAAAACATTTCCCACCCCGTACCTATTGTTTTGTAACACACGTAGTCTTTCATATGTTCATATGTTATACCTACCTCTAAACCCCATATTTTTTGAAACTCAAAGCAACATAGTGTGGTCAACTGCATCAAAGGCCTTTGCTAGGTTAAAAACATTGATAAGGCAGGTTCTCTTATTTATCTTCATCCAGTAAATTTTCAATTTTGCTATTATCTTATTTTTCACCATGAATAGTAGAATCTAGAAACATGACTCTGTACACCTACTATCGTGTCCTGGATATTTCAGGCTTTCATTGTTTTAGTGGATTTTTATTAAGAAAGTTTGCTAATAGAGAGGTATCGCTGGTAGGACTTAGAAATTTTCTTCAATTGAGCGCGAATTAGGTCCCCTAGAACCCAAATCCAAGGTTAGTTGAAATGTTTATATATATATATATATATATATATATATATATATATATATATATATATATATATATTTGTGTGTGTGTGCGTGTGTGTGTGTGTGTGTGTGTGTGTGTGTGTGTGTATGTATGTATCCAACCGATAACAAAATACTTCACTAATCGATACCAAATTTGAAAATTCCCCCCATTTTGTTAATAGCTTGGACAATTCGACACTCAAATACTTTTATAAGAAAATGCGAAAAGCTTCTTGAAAATGCAATATCTTTTAAATTACTGGAAGTATGAAACTAAAACCTTACACATACGTAGATATCGTATAAGTGGTCCTTTCTTACCCAATTTGAACTAAATTGGTTCATTACATACTGAGTTATAACTAAATAGCAAATAAATAATTTACGATATGATCTGAAATTACCCCTGAATGGGTGCCTATAATGTTAGACAATGTCAGACAGATATATCAGGGTTACGCTGCCATTGCAAACAAAAGCTCTAAATAAAACTTCAAATGAACAGGCTACAAAAATACGTCACAATAAACAATCAGCGAGGTTGCCATTTTCCACAACTCTCCTATTAATCTGAAGATATCAGAAAAATGTATAGTATTGAATAAAAATTTCATCAAAACATTTCATTATGTATAAATATTAAGCTCACTATTCTTCACAGTACTTAAAAGCCATCTCCCTCTCCTAGTTTAATCTGACAACACTATTTGTCATTTGTTGTCTAGCTATTTGTCATTTGTTATCAGTGAACTCAATATAATTTAGTTCATTATTTATTATTCCGCTAACTGACAGCAGACAGCAGTCATGCGAGAATCGTCTACGCTCTGCGCACAACCTCGAAATCTATTCCGCTAATCCGTTAATACCTTAGAATGTAAAACAACTAAGGTTAATGTTAATGGAAATAGTAGGTAAATAATAATCCAACTTTTAATTGTAACCTAACGTTAACAAATGCCCTCTGCTGTCGACTGTGACTGTAGTATATTATGATTCTACCATCCAATGAAACAAATAAGAAAATAATCGTTAAATCAAGCTACGTGGATTAGATGCAGATTCTTAATCAATGCATATAGGTACTGTATTACCAAAGCGAAACAGAACTATTTCGAGAAGAAATATACCTACCTCAAACCAATACAGTAAGTACTTATAATTTATAATACATATTTGTGTACTTATTGTTTACTTTTAATTTTTATTCTTCATGCACTGTATAGAAAATTTGTAGTAAGTGAAACTACTTAATATAAATAAGTTTAAAATATATAAACTATGTGCAGCGTAAATTATTGAAATTTTAATTTCTAAATTTTGTATTGTTTATATTTATTTATTTCATTTCCAAAAAGTATGGATTCAGCAATAGTAAATATGTGTTGAAAAGAGTTTAGGTGTAGCAAGTGCGTTATGGTAGCGACTTTTCGTAAAAATATTTCAAATGGTGATAACTCAATTTCCCATTAAACTAGAATCTTCAGTTTTAATACATAGTAAAACCTACATGAAAGTAGCTTGGGTACAAAATTAAAAATAACACCATGAGGTTTACAGGCCACTGCAAATCGGTTTTAAAAAACCTTTTTTGTTATTTTGTTTGCAGAAACTGGTCCGATTGAGTTGACTAAAAGGGATCATCCAAGCGACTAATAAGGAAAATACCTGCCACGTTTATATTTTGGCAAGTACTTTCCTCTTGTAAGTAAAAATTAAGTTTTTGGTAAATTTGCAGAGTACCACATGGGGACTTTTTAGAAAAAAATTTTTAGAAACATGCTTAGAATCCCTTCTGGATGCACAAACCACAAGAAACATTTCTTGCCAACAAATCCCAAGAAAGTTACCAGGAGTGAATAGGGGTACTGGGCGCGAAGAAGTTAAAAGAAAATGTGAGCGGAAATAGCGAAAAAACCGGCTTAGTTGGACCTTTATAAGCTGCTTTTATCCCATTTTCCAGCTATACCTCCTTAAAATTCTGTTTAACAAATTTTTTAAGGGGTTGTTCCCAAGAAATTTTCTTGTTGACATTGTTCTTGTTTATGCATTGAGGGAGGTTGTAGGCATGCAGAAGGGGAAGCAGAACCGCTGCAACAAAGCAGCGAATCAGGATTTCCAATTTATGTTTAAATTGTTACCCGATTTCGTTTGTTTAAAATATTTTTCCAAAAATGAATTTGAGGTTGCCTTGTTTGTCAGTCTCACTTAGAGAGCTACAATGTTTTATCATTTTCAAAAAGTATGGATACAGCAACGGTAAGTATTGAGAAGGGTCTGGGTGCAGCAAGTTCGTTATGGTAAATAATTTTCGTACAAATATTTCAAATCCGGTAATTCAATTTTCCATTAAGCTAGAATCTTCAATCTTAAACCATAGTATACGTAGCTGGGTACCAAATTAAAGAACAAAAACACGGGGAGCTTCGCGGATAAGTACAAATTTATTTTAAAAAACCTTTTTTGTTGTTCTGTTGGCAAAAACTAGTGTAATTAGGTCGACTAAAACAAAACCACACAAGAAATTAATAAGGAAAAATACTTGCCATATTTATAATTCAGCAGGTAGATTCCCTTTGTAATTAATGATTTTTTTTTCTGGAAAACTTTTGTAACTTTAATGAAATTTGTTACACAATTTTTTAAAGAGACTTGCAGTACTATATCTCTACTATATTATAATCTAGCTCGATATAAAATAGAAATTTCTTCAAGTAATAGTTAACTCGGACTACTAAAACCGATCTCTAAAGTCCGTTTAAATTTAAAGAATTAGTTTTGATAATACTAATTTTTTACTAATAGTGTACAACTCTTAAGAAAATTCTCTACTATAATGCACTTGCTGCGCCCAGAATATCTTTTGAATAGTAACACTTTTACACTTGGCAGATATTTTGCGAAATGTTTGGATGATATTACTTGCTAGCTCAACAATCCAGTTTTTTTGAGAAAAAAGATTGTTACAGAAATTTTGTAAAAATACGAATTTTGTATTCAAGTTGCACAGGATAAAATTATATATATATATATATATATATATATATATATATATATATATATATATATATATATATATATATATATATATATATAAATGGGCATCCCGTTTTTGAGATACAAAATAAACAGGGGTTTTTATCAACGGAATATCCTATAGATTATTTGTTTTTGTAAATACCTCTTTTTCTGATACCGTCGGTTACACATGCCATATACTTGCTTAACCGTCCGCAATATACAGAGCGTTTACAATGTAAGGAATACATAATTTTCTATGTCATTAGTAATTTATAAAAGAAATGTTGTCAACTTAGGTTTTTTTAATGTCAATTTTTAAGTAAAAAAATATATCCACCTATCCCACCCCATTAAAAGGTCACCACCTTCACAAGGTTTTAAGGTGGAAGCGGGGTCGTCTATACCAATTTTTAACGGAAACCAAATTATTTATTCAGAACTATATAAAATTTTCAATTTTGCTCAATGGTGCTCAAAAAATTTAATGACTTTCAAAAAGCAGGGATACGGTTGGACTAGTGGTTGATTAAAAAATACCAAATCATATACCCAAAATTACTTCCATTTTATCCCCGACAATCTCCAAGTCTATCGACAAATTCTCGTAGCACATTATTAATGACCTCTGAAGGTATATCAGTTACTTCTTGGTCAATTGTTTCTTTTATATGGTATAAATTGTTTTGCCTGTTATTATTACCTTTGGATTTTAGATATGCCGGTAACCAGGTTTCACTAACAACATTATGGATATTTTTAAAACCTAGTAAACGTCAAGATTATGCATATTTTGTGGCAAATAGGCATTGAGTCTGAAGCCTAGAACTGCTACACACACACACAATATATATATATATATATATATATATATATATATATATATATATATATATATATATATATATATATATATATGCCGGTAAGGAAATGTTTATAGGTTAATATTAGGAGACTTGGTGGCTACTCTACAGATCATCTTCTTCCAATCTACCTGTTCAGAGACACCTGACTTGGGTAAGTTCGAACGAGGGCGATTACAATTTGTTTCGATTTCCGACACTGTTAAATATATTGCAGGATCTGGATGAGTTTCGTTAAGCTCCTTTTTGAGTTAGTATCTCATCCCCCAATCTAATCATTACCAATATTTCGATGCGCTCTTTTACACTTAACATTTTAATTAGTTCTTAGACAGTTGATAATGGTAATGTGAGTTACTTATTAATTTGTTAAGGAATTTTAGGTAGTGGGATAACAATGAATTCAGAAGTGACTTGTGTACTATATTATAAAATATCTGACACCAAAAACAACAGTGATTGTGATAAAAATAATTTAAACAAAAACTTGATGTGGCGCAGCCTCGGCAAACCAGTGGTAAGAACATATGTATCTGAAACTAAATGTCCTAGTTGCGATATCTAGTAGAAGCGTCATTTTGTTTTCAGTACATAGGTACTGTAAAATTAATATTAATTGAGGTTTGCGGTTGAGCAAGCCGAATGTCGGTCCCGTGTATAATGCAATGGTGGGTATGCTAAGGAAGAGGTTCGGAAAATCTTTGAGTATAGTAAGGTCAAATTTTTCTCTGGTGTACCCGATTTGCCATATTTGCGAAACTAGACCAATGTTGTCTCTATAAAAAAAAAAAACAACAACTATGCCTGCATATTTAAATTTATTAAGTTTTGTTACTTGTTCTAAGAAGTAAACCAATTAACTCTTACATTACAGTCTCAGTGGCCCAGTGGCAAGAACCTCTGCCTCTGAACCCAAGGGTACTGCGTTCGATCCCCAGGGTTTCCCTTTCACTTTGCAGTACATACTGTAAAATTAACATCAACCGTGGTTTTGTCATTGTATTTGAGCAAGCTGAATGTCTGTACATTCCGCCCTTCGAAGGGGACGTAAATCTGTTGGTTCTGTGTCCACGCGATGTTGAGCACGTTAAATATCCCTGCCCTCCCCACAAAAAAGCAGGGCTTCGGCCAAATTTCCAGGATAGTATGGTGAAAACCCCTTACATTGATGAGCTTGCATTAAATTTATCTTTCAGACCAAGGAAAAACATAATAGTGTTCCATTTGAAATAGAAAAGTTGCTAGTTTTTCTGAGAAAACTGTAAGTCTGACAACACTGGTGTGAAATATAACATATTTGTTATATGTTGAACCCAACAATAAAAGCTTTGGCGAAAATTGAACCAACGAATGACAAAATAATGAATTTGTTCCAGACTTTATGGACACAGTGTATATGGATGTAATCAGAGAGAATATGGATTACCAAAGACTGAGGCGTTGCATTTCAAAAAACCTATGTTTAGTTTGTACCTCAAATACGCTGTTTTATTCTTTTTCTGAAATGTGAAATAAACACAACACTATTTCCACACAACTTTTATATATCTTGTTACCTGTCGGCAATATAGGATGTACCAAAGCAAAACAATTTAGATTACTGGAAAATTGGGCTATAAGCTTTAAAAAAACTGTTAGCTCAGGAGACCGGAAGAAGCGACTAGCTGAAAGATATCAGATAGTCAATAAAATAAATTAGTTTTAATGAAAATATGGTACTTTTGTTGAGAAAAGAGGTAAGCGAGTGCTGAAAAATTCAAAAAATTTAAATATATGTTTTTTCACGTCGGTCTATTTCCGCGACTATGGTAAACTACCGACGCCAGGGAGCAGTTTCATCTCACTCTCCTGGATATTTTGCCGAACCTCTGCATTTCAGTAAGGACAGTATTGATATTTAACGTGCCCAACATCGTATAGACACGGAATCTACGGCTCTACACCCCCTCCAAAGGGCGGAACGTGCACACATTCAACATGCTCAAATGCAATATCACAACCTTGGTTGATGTTAATTTTACAGTATGCCCTGACATACTGTAAAAAAGGGGAACCCTTCGAATAGAACCCAGTACCCTCCTGTTCAGAGGCCCACGTCCTTACCACTGAACCACCGAGGCTCTATTTTTTTGCTTACAAAGTGTGAAAACATGAATGGTATCCTGCAATGAATAGGAATTGATTCCTTGGCTTCATAAGCAATGGTAACATATTTGTTAAGCGCACTTGGAGAACCCAAATCACTACAACATATTAAAAAAAGTTCGGGACGCAGCAAGTGCGTTATGGTAGTTATTTTTTATTAAACGCTTCAAACTTGAATAACTCAATTTTCTATAAACTAACAAAGTCTAATTTTGGTATGTAGTAAGGCCTTTCCTAAGGCAAGATATCCAGAAAATTTCATTAAAATAGCTTTGTAATATTCAGAGAAAAAATTTTTTTTCGAAAGAAAATTCAAAATTTGAATAACATAATGAATTTTGGTACGTAGTAACGTCTCTTCCAAGGCAAGATATTTAGTAAATTTCATTAAAACAGCTTTGTAATTTTCGGAGAAAATTTTTTTTCAAAAGAAAACTCAAAATTTTCCCGGAAAAGCCTGTCCGATTTTCTTGGCTAACGAACTCATCCAAGCCATTAATAAAAGAAAGGCACTTGACGAGTTTAATCGAAATCGGTTAATTATTTTTTGAGTTATCGGATGGGGACACACACACATACGCACACACACACACACACACACACACACACACACACACATATATATATATATATATATATATATATATATATATATATATATATATATATATATATATATATATATATATATATATATATATATATATATATATATAAATTCGCGCTCATTTGAAAAAATTTGTGCAAAGTCTCACTATCGATACCTCTCTATTAGTAAATATTTCAAAACAAAAATTCAAAAACAAACCTGACGATCGTTTCACTAACCAAGTGAGCGTCATTCTCGGTGTGATACATATTATATATATATATATATATATATATATATATATATATATATATATATATATATATATATATATAAATTCGCGCTCATTTGAAAAAATTTGTGCAAAGTCTCACCATCGATACCTCTCTATTAGTAAATATTTCAAAACAAAAATTCAAAAACAAACCTGACGATCGTTTCACTAACCAAGTGAGCGTCATCAGAGGACGAATAATTCTAAATATCTTATATCCACAACTATATTTATATTCTTCTGCAGGTAGTCGGTCACTAACGATATAGGGAGGTTCAACGACACTAAAATTAACATATTTCGTTTGGCGGAAATATCTATATTCTTTTATTATCTATGGGATGTGCTTTTGCCGGTATTTATTTTATAAAGTAATCTATCAAGAGACTATCCATAGGCAACGGAGTGAGAGTCATACATTTTTTATTATTACTATATTTAGCAATATATATACTTTCGAAGGCATTTGGCTGTGCTGGTTGTCTAACATTTTTTATAATTGTTAGATTCTCCTTATTAACGTGGTGCTTATTATCCCAAATATGTTAGGCCACGGAAGATCAATATATAGTGCCGTATCTTAATTGTGCTAAATGTTCTTTGAATCTAATTTCAATAGATCTTTTTGTTTTTCCGACGTATTTTAGATCACAATCTTTACAACTTATTTTATCAATTCTCGACATTTTGGCTGTACTCTCCTTGTCATTTGATTTATCTAGCAAGTTTTTTAAAGTAATTTTTGTCGAAAATGTTAGTCGCAAATTGGCTGTTTTTAAAATGCCATTTGGACCCCTCGTGACGCGACGGTCAAATGATAAGCAAACAAAGTTTTTTCGGCATTCTCTTTTCTAAAAGTCGTTGATTCCGCCAACATTTTCTTTGTTTTCTGTTTGTTATTTAATTTCTCCACTAGGCAAGCAGTGTATCCGTTATATTCGGCAACATTCTTAATATACTTTAATTCTTTGACACATCTACTTTTGCTTAAAGGAAAATTAATTAACCTGTTTACTAAAAAATTCAGACTGGCTATTTTTTTGTGCGTACGTATGATGAATATTTTGTTTAATACAAAGGTTTGTCAAAGTTAAATATTCTTTGCAGATATTTGTTGACAAACGTCAAAAATCAAATTTAAATTTGAAAGACTGATATAGCTCTGGAAAACTTCTAAAACTTGTCTAAACGCACATAACAGCATCTGATTTTTTACTCTTATTTTAAAAGAAATATGTTAGCAAAATGTCTAAACACAATTAATTATTCTTCCTATGTTTTTACATATTCAGCAGGTGTTGAATGACTTGTTTTTAAGGAGAGTCAAATTTGATGGAAATTCGCTACAACAATGCGCTTGCTGCGTTGAGCTTTTTAATTACTTTTATCTGAAGTTTTTAGCAGAGAAAATGTATCAGAGAAGTGACAGACAAATTAGTCATTTTTGTTACTAACATGTATTCCTGGTAGAGCACTGAATACACCAAACGCTAGAGCGTGTATGAAGATGATTCTAATTATAATGCACAGATAGACAACTCTCAATTCCTTGGCGGCAAGTGGTGGAAGAGCTTCAGGCATTCTCGATGTGATGCCCTGGTGAAACGTGGACCCTTCCATTTATATTTGGGTACCATGCTAGGCTTTCAGCTACACAGGCCAATCTGTCGCTTCTTTCCTGTTCAAGTGTCGAAAGTGTCGAGTCTCGAACTTCGCCAGTTATTTTGACTGTTTTAAAACAGCCACAATACATCGATGATAGTTTTAGTTTTATAAACGTTAACAATATTGTAGTGCTCCTGGATTGTTTTAGTGCTTAATTAACATTACGACATGTTATTCCTGCTAAAGTGGTAAGACAGAAATGTGTGTTTGTGTGTTATTCTGTGTTATTCTTAGTGCCCCCAATGCAGGACTTCTATAATAACTGCTGATTTTTAATGCTAATATACTTTTAATTAAGTGTGGCATTGTTTAGTTATTATCGTCTATGTAGTGTAATAAACATTATGATTTAATATAATGAATGGTGTTTGTAATATTTTTAAAATAAACAGTTTACTTAACATTTTACGTAAGTTATTTATGTTACAAAAAGTGTTATTTTCAGCTAAAGTTTGTTTAAATATAGAGCAATTAATTTAAATAAATTATAAAATTGTTAACAGTGGGACTCTTGGCTCGCTTTATGACTATAATTAACTTTGGAAGTGAACAATAGAGTTTGCTACACATAAAATTACAGATGTTCATCCATATCATGTGCTGTGATGCAGCAAATAACTTTTTGATACATATAACATAAATATAAACAACTTGTAAAGGCCGTCTGTGTAACACCTGCTAAAATAAAGAGAACCAGCGAACAATTTAAATAAACCTAGTAAACTACAAGAAGATGAAAATGTTGTAACATGTATCAGTAACATCATTTTAATAATGAAGCTTAATGAGCTATTTTTAAAACGATGTAAAACGGTGACTTTTCGTAAAAATAGAAATTATGTTAGAGCACATAACAGAGAGTAATTTCAAGTTTCCCATGTGTGTATATCATAATCACGTTGCCGATATTTGTCAAACAATGTTTCCCATTAAAACATTTTCTCGTCTTTATTTAGCTGTTTTGTGCAAACTCATCACAAACTAATTGCCGCAGTAATTTATATAAAGCGAATCAGACAGACGAGAAAATTGTGCATTGATTTATACGATATTTTGATGCTATCAAGTTTTAATTATTAGCTCCCTGTTAAGTGGTTAAATTCTATTACAGTTGTTAAGTTATAATTTTAAAGTCTTATCTGTTGTGACCTAATTATCGGAAAATTAACCTAAGCTGGAATCAAACACTTTAACGTACTTATTAAATAGGGATTCCTGGACGTTTAAATTAAGCACGAAAAGGCAACCTTCTTAGTATTAAATTACTGTATTAGTGAATTTTCTTAAAAAAAAAACTAATGAGGATGTCCCGCCTTTTGAATGTTGAAAAAATGTATTCAAATGAGCGCAAACTATGCCCCTTAGAACCCATATACAGGGTCAGTTTCAATGTATATATATATATATATATATATATATATATATATATATATATATATATATATATATATATATATATATGTATATGTATATATGTATATATGTATGTATGTATGTATCACACCGATAACGCAAAAAATAATGTGCCGCTTTTGATCAAATTTAGTACGTACCTTCCGCTTGCAAGTGGCTTAGATAATTTCGTTAGCCAGGAAAATCGGCCCAGGTTTTCCCAGCAAATGTTGTGTTGGCTTTTGGAAAAAATTATATCTCCGGAAGTAACAAATCAAGGGCAACCAAATCTGGTGTGCTCGTTTCTGTCATAAAGAGTATCCTATGTAACAAAATTGAGATCTCTTAGTTAAATGACAAATAAGTTATAGGTAAGCCTTTAATTAACGAAAGCTAATACGTCAAAATTGATACGAAAATCAAATTGGGTACGCTGGTTTCTGTTATAAAGAGTATCCTAGTACCAAAATTCAGATCTATAAGTTGAAAGACAAATAAGTTATAGGGAAGCCTCTAATTAAAAAAAGTTAAAACGTCAAAATTGATAATTATGGTGGTCGTATTAATGTGAGTGAAAAATACGACACGAAATGACTAACAAGCTCCTATATCTGTGTCTAAGTCGCTATTTTCCTTCATTTCGTTAAAAAATGAGCAACAAATTGTAAATAAAAATTGTTCCGTATAGACGTTAGAAAATTAATATACATCTGTCATGTCGACGGTCGTTCAGTGGTCTAGGCGGTTGTATCAAATAATTCAGTCCTATAATAAGACGAGTTTTAATCCTAGTTAGTGACTTCACTTTTTATTAATTTTTTTAGTCTTTAACTTCATTTTACCGTTATCTTATTAGGTTGTTGTTATTCCGATGATTTTTTTAGCGAGTTTATATACAAACAAATAATTTAATAAAGAGGCATATCTGGTTGTTTGTTCTTGCCCTAACTTTTCTTTTAAAAATTCACTAATGAGGAGATCTCGACTTTTGAGTTTTAAAAACCTCTTTAAATGAGCGCGTATAGGCCCCTTACAATACATAACCGGGGCCAGTATCAATTTTTATACATCTAATATATATCTAATATATATATATATATATATATATATATATATATATATATATATATATATATATATATATAAATATATATATATATATATATATATAGTGTTTCATTAGCCCAGAAAATCAGCTAGTTTTTCCCCGAAAATGTTGTTTTTTTTTTCGAAAAATGTTGATATCTCCGGAAATAACAAAGATATCGCAACTAAGTTTTGTGCGCAAGTTTGCATTGTAACAAGTAAATTATGTACCAAAATTTAGATTTATAGGTTTAAAGAAAAAAAGTTATAGGCATTTAAAGAAAAATTGGGATTTTCTTCTTAAAACGTCAAAGTCGCGATTTGAAACGTCAAAATTGGCCACATTTAGGCAAAGAACGTGAAATAAGTACGGGGTATGTGGAGAAAATGTAGCAAGAGCAGTGTTGTGCAAACCCTTAAGTTTTAGCTTCAACCGTGATTGTCCTTTTTACTAAATTATTTGCAGAAAATTCATTTCATATAGATTCTTTGTCTGATGCTTTGGCAGTAGTTTCAGTTATAGAGTTTATCGTATCATATCGTACATATAATTTCTATCGAATGTTTGAAGAAAAAATTGTTAATGAGGAGACCACTACTTTTGAATTTCGAAAAGATTTCTTCAAATGAGCGCGAAATAGGCTCCTTAGAACGCATATCCGGGGTTAGTTTCAGTTTTTACCCGTTTTCATATATACAGGGTGACGTATTTTTACGGTAAAGCTCAATATATCCGTTATTATACAAGATACGAGAAAAAAATGTATTCGATAATTATAGGCTGTCTTGAGCAGCATCCTATAAAATTAGTTATACAATCATAGGTGGCCCATAAGTTGCTGGTGATACAATTTTTTTTTTAACCGAGCACACCTTATATTATTACATTTTTGCATTTTCCATCGGCATATAATGCATGTTTGTAAGAAAAGAAAAACAGGATGCAGCAAGTGCGTTTTGGTAGCGAATTTTCATTATATGTTTCAAATTTCAATAGCTCAATTTGCTCTTAACTTAACGTTCGTTGGCTAGGAACGAGTTTTTTCTGGAACACTTTGAGTTTATTTGCGAATTTTTTAAAAATATTTTCAAACAGTAACGTTATTTTGATGAAAAATGATACATATACTACTATATAGGTTATACTGGTAACCAAATTTCCTGCCTGATTTATCTAAAAGAAAAGACATATTTACTATTTAAAACATTTTAATGAAAATTCACCACCATAACGCGCTTGTTGCGTCCAGACTTTTTACTCTTAGGGCGAGGGACTTGTTTACAGTATTATTGTACTCGTGATTATCATCAGAGTCTAAAAGCAATGACGCCTTGTCGTCATAACCATGATTTTCCAGCCTCATCAACACTTTTTATTTCATTATTATTATTTTTTTTGATTAGAGTTTTGACTTTGAGAACTGGATCATTCAGTCACTGTCAATCTTCAAAATGAACAAGGATGCATCTGACCTTGCTTTTCACAATTGCAAAACCTGTCTTAAGAATGTTAATCTAACAAGCTCTTTAGCTTTTTTCTTTTATCTTCTTTTATCTCCCTATACACTTGCTGTTTACTAAAAATATATATTGAAATTAAAACTTACACACATATCCACCCACACACATACGCGAGCGCATATACACTCATGTATACGCACTCACGGCAATAGGCTTTATACGTTCAGTACTTAACACTAGGTGCAGGACAGAAAATGCACATTATTTCTTCATGTGCACATACACACACATACATATACGTGCACACATCTACGCTACAAGTTGTTGCAGGAGAAACACTGGGACACTTTTTACACCAGTGGAGCCTGTCATGGTGACTTTTTAACATACTGGGGAGGCTGCGGTCAAAAGAGGTTAACACAAGGATATACACAAAGGAACATACTTTTATGTCTCTGACTATACATTAATCTGCCAAGTTTATTTAGTATCCCTTAAGACTATATAGTATATTGCCACTAGTACAATATTTATTGGAACAGTCCAATTTTCAGAATATCATCTTTTTAACTTTTTATTTCATTTCAGCTTTCTCACTTTATCAGTTGGGCCAAGTTTTTGAGAACTTGTTTTTTTGGCTCTACAGATTTCCTTTTTCGAAGTAGGTGTCCTTCAAATAATATTTTATAGAAAAAATATTATGTCTGGAATATGTCCAACAATTGCCTTTTTCTTCTCAATTTCTCCCAGCAACATTTTTTTCTCGAATCTCTTCTAGCAGAATTTTATTCTTCTTTGTATCGCTGTACCTTGTATCTGGAATTTCTGTATGACTACATTTCAAACGCTTTCATCCTCTTAACGTCTTGCTTATCCAAACCCAACCCTCTGGCCCATACGCGATAAAACTTCATACGTTTTACCGTTTTACTTGATGAACCTATTCCTCAGGCTCTCGTGATTTTTCTTCTTTTAGTGAATTTTCGTAGAAAAAATTCACCCAACGAAGAGATTGCGACTTTTGAAATTCAAAACAATCTTTAATTGAGCGCAACTATGTCCCCTAGAACACATATCCGGGGTCAGCTTCAATATATATATATATATATATATATATATATATATATATATATATATATATATATATATATATATATATATATATATATATATAATATAATATGTATCACACCGAGAATTAACAAAATAATAGGTCGATTTTGATCAAATTTATCGGACCCGCTTTTCTGGGAAAAATTAATTTAGGTTTTCGTCGGAAAACTTATGTATCCTTGAAAATAACAAAGCTTTGACAACTAACTTTGGTACGCGGGTTTATATTATAGAAAGTGAACTATTTGCCAAGATTTAGATATTTAACTTTAAAAAAAAGTTGTAGGTATTTAACAAAAAATTGGGTGACACTGGTGATAAGAAAAACACGATTTTTATGCTTCAAGCAGAAAAACTATAAAATATTTTAATGTAATTTTTCAGGTATTTCGTGACCGTTTTTGCGCCAAAAAAACCTTAATATTTGTCCGTAACATCCAACAGATTTTGCTAACCATACAAAATATTTTGGTCCTGTGTCATTTTACGATCACCAATGGCACCCATTTTTTTTAATTCTTACAACTTTTTTCTATTTTAATTTAAAGACCTAGATCTTGGCGTATAGTTTTTTTTCTCCCTCAGGGCTCATTCGCGGCTTTGGCGTCCCGATAGCACTGCAAACTTTGGATTATTGTGCTTGTCCTTAGTATTTTTGCTCCACCCATTCCAAAATCACTGTGCCTTGAACTAGTCGGCACAGCGATTGGTAGCGTGAAGTTTTATAATGCTTTGTCTTGTGCGGTCCAGAGCATTATACTCGCACAAGAAGGGCTTGGCTGATTCCTTCCCCTCGCCGCAGAGCCTGCATGCGAGGTCCCCCTCGAACCGCCCCATTTTATGCAGGTCATGTGTCCCGTTAAGAGACCTGTTATGTTTCTGAGCTGTTCTCTGCTAATATTTAGCAGCTCCACAGCTCTCTTTGAACTGGGTTCGTCAATTATTGACTTACCATATATGAGCCCTGGACAGTCTGCCCAGTACACCTTGTGTTGTTTTCTGACCCAGGTCTCAATAGCTCCCCTGTCAGTGCTCTATGTCACGCCTATGGCCGGTTCTGGTCTCATAAATGGTTCTGCTGACCCTCTATTTGCGAGACTGTTAGCTTCTTCATTGGTTTTGACCCCCGAGTGACCCGGCACCCAGATGAGGGTGACCTCATTCTGCCCAGCCAGGTTGCTCGTCTCGTCTCGGCACTCACTCACCAGTCAGGATCTTACCCGTGGGCTACTTAGGGCTTTAAGGGCTGCCTGGCTGTCTGTTGGTATGAGGGTCCGCTTGTTGGTGTAGCCCCTCCTCTTGTTCTCCCGCACACAGTGCAGGATGGCGTACATTTCGGCCTGCAAGACCGTTGCATGGGCTCCGAGGCAAATACTATGACTTACCCTCGGTCCTTCCGAATAAAGACCCGCCCCTGTCCCACGCTCCCTTCCGGATCCGTCCGTGAACCAAACGAGCGCGTCCCGTGGTATGCCCGGCGTCTCCTTCCGCCATGCCTCGCGGTCGGAGTTTCCACTGTAAAGTTGTTTTCCCTGCAGATTTGCGGGCTCGCGAAGTCTGACCTTATTTCAAGCATGAGCTCCTTCACGATCCCCTGAATTTTGCAATCGCCCCGGAAGCCTAGGTTGATCTTCAGTCTAGTATGTATAGTCCTATCCTGGCCTCCCCATAATAACTAAGTGTAGGGGGGGGGGTAGAGCCACCAACACCTCCATGGCGGCTGTTGGGGTTGAAGACATGGCCCCTGTGATGTCTAGGCAAGCTATCCTTTGGATCTTGCCTAGTTTCTGTTTGGCACTGGATTGTGTCACCGTAGGCCACCAGACCAGTACTGCGTATGTTAACGATGGTTTGACCAACCTTGTGTACAGCCAGTGGGTCATACTAGGCCTTAGTCCCCACGTTTTTCCATATAGCCGCCAGTGACGGCTAAGGTCATGACTGCCTTACGCAGTATTTTTTTAACGTAACCATTCCAGGTTAGCTTAGAGTCCAATACGATCACAAGATATTTTACCTCCCTGGCCATTGGAATGTTCCTATCGTATAGAGTGAGTGTTTTGTGTCTCTCCCACTTACTCCTCCTCGTAAACGTTATGACGGTTGCTTTCTCGGGGCTCACCCTGAGCCCTTGACCAACTGTCCACCTTTCCATCACTTTCAGTGCTGTCTGCATGCGCTCCCACACTAACTGTGTAACCTTTCCTCGGACTATGATGGCGTATAGTTTACTTGATAGTGTAAAGCGGCGCACCAAATTTGGTTGCCATTGTTTTGTTACTTTTGGAGATACAAACATTTTTCGACAGGAAACACAAAATATTCTCAGGAAACTGGTCCCATTTTTCTGGCTAACAAACTTATCCAAGCCACCTACAAACGGAAGGTACCTGCCAAAGATACCTATATATATATATATATATATATATATATATATATATATATATATATATATATATATATATATATATATATATATATATATATATTATATATATATATATATATATATATATATATATATATATATATATATATACACACATATATATATATATATATATATATATATATATATATATATATATATATATATATATATAGTGGAATCCGTTTATTATGACGTAGCCTATGTTGAGCAACCGCTTAATATGAAGTAATTGCAGAATTGCTGTGCGAAGTTTGTTTTTTTATAAAAAAAATTATAACAAAAGTTCGGATATAATGACTTCGCTTATAGTATGACCTATTTTTAAGAAATTCAATAATAGGGAGATCCCGACTTTTGAATTTTGAAAAAATTTTTGCAAATGAGCGCGAACTAGGACCCCTAGAACCCTCATCCGGGTTCAGTTTCAATTTATATATATATATATATATATATATATATATATATATATATATATATATATATATATATATATATATATATATATATATATATATATATATATATATATATATATATATATATATATATATATATATATTTATATGTTACAAGAAAAAAAGTTATAATAAAATATTTTGTGCCAGATTATTTCTATGAAAGTTCACTACCATAACGCACTTGCTGCATCCAGGCTTTTGTTTATTAATGGATACATACAGTTTGTCGTTCTTCTCTCTATTAAACTAAATATGTACTTACCTAACAAAAGTAGAAAGTTGTTTATTTTCTAAGATTATGCTTTGTATGACGTCCTCTTAGTATGACGTGTTTGTCACTTTCCTTCGATGTCATTATAAGCGAATTCTACTATATATATATATATATATATATATATATATATATATATATATATATATATATATATATACATATATATATATATATATATATATATATATATATATATATATATATATATATATATATATATATATATATATATATATATATATGTATATATATATATATATATGGATATGGAAACTGACCCCGAATGTGAGTTCTAGGGGTCCTAGTTGGCGCTCATGTAAAGAAATTCAAAATTCAAAAGCGCGATCTCCTCATTGGTGAATTTTTTCTAGGAAAATTTACTAAAATGACAAACACAAATTGTACTTATAGAAAGACGAATAAAACTGTGATAGAAGAAGTAAGGGTAAACGGCAAGCTCTTGAAACTAAGAAGGTACATTTTTTCGCACGCCTCATGACATATAATTGTGTTCTGACAAAATATTTAAAGGATATATATTACATGAAAAATAGGGAAGACGCCGAGAAGCAAGACATTCAAAAAACCTGGCTAAATCGACGAAGTGCAGAAGCTACAACCAACTGATAAAACTGCTACTGGGGACAGATAATCACGGTTGCGACGACTAGGTGACATCGCCTTTAGACCACGATGATGCTGATAAGGTAATTTGAAAAGTATAGTAGACTTGATTATAAAATAAATCTTAATGAAGATGTTAAAGAGTTTTATTTGAATTTGTACAACACAGCAGCTTCTACAAATATGGTAATTCTTTTACATATAACATAAAAAATAAAATAGTTCAAAGACATCGGCCTACAATTTTTTGATCTGTAAATTCGCTAACGTAACATGACTATTGTTTATTGTTTTTTTATTACGAAAATAGTTTGGAAATGTAAATTGAGTTGAATAAGGATACAATACTTTTACAAACTCTTTTATTAAATATGTTTAATTGTACCAAAAAAGACAGCACAATATTCTTACCAAACAGACCACAAGAACTCACGTAACAAGGTTTTATATTATCTTCTAAGGAACGTGGTTTAATTTCAAAATTCATTCTGTGTTAATGGAAAAATCGATTTAATTACGTTAGTAACCTTTAAAATGTGGGTATAACAAAGCACATCGATTCATAATGGTGGTTCTTTGTATATGCCCATAACGAGCGTCTTTTTCTCCTAGTTTCTCATCTATGTAAATTAACAATATGCGCAAGATATTTTTCTTTTGAGCTGGAAGTCATTAATTTGGACCAAATTATGACGTAAACTTTGCACGTTTTGCATGAACTTACTGAAAGAAGTTTCTTTTACGTTATTTTAATTTTAAAAATTCATTTATACATTCATATTAATCCTGTAGACCAGATTAAATATTCTAGTTTATTAACCTGATAAAGAATTTCAATATTTTAGAGGCTGTACTAACGAAATATTCTCACTCCTGCGATTTAAATTTCAAACACCCCAACTGGCATTTTCGTAATGAATATTTAAATGGGAAAATCCTCCAATCCTATGTAGATAACCATGCAAACTGTATGGTGGACGTTCCTACAAGATCCATACTTTGGCAGTGTGGGTCGCCCCGACGTGCTCGACATAGCAATTATGTCGAACATCACCCTTCTCCATGAAATAACAATCCCAAACGACCGCTCGTCGGACCATAACCCAATCATTTTGCAGCTCGGATATGATAATGACCAACCCGACCTCCCAAGGCAAAAGGTACTGTGGTTAGTTTTCACAGAACACCTTAAAAACACCCTTGGCAATATTCCGGTTATCCGCAGCATACTCGAGGGCGCAGTGGATAATTTACAATCCAAAATCCAATCTTATGTCTAACTGCATCAAGAACGCAGCCCGCCTCGAACAATCTGCCCATATTTCCGTCCAGTATCAAAGAAATGATACTAGAAAAGATACGCGTGCGTAGATTAGCTCAACGCACCGGAAACTACCGGTAAACGAGACGCAAACAGACTCATCAAACAAGTATGATCCCCCTCCTACAAGAACTCCGCAACAACCGTTGGGAGAAACGCTTGTAAACCCTACCCGCCCATAACAATTCCATCTGGCAAATGGCAAAAGTCGTTCCCAAAAACTTACGATATCCTCACTTCATGGCCAAAACGGCATCGTATACACGGATGCAAACACAGCAAGTGCATTTGCGGATCATCTGGAGTTGCAATTCAGCCTGAATTATAACAACGTTGATTGTCGCACGTCGCAAGAACGCACTATTATGTCACGAGTGCACTTCGTGTCATCCTAGACACAAATATCGAGCCCGCTACTTTCGAATAAGTTTCCCAAATAATCAAGACACGAAAAAATAGGAAAGCTCCGGGATACGATGGAATCTACAACGTAGCACTGAAAAATTTCCCCCGCAAAGCAGTGGAACTCATAGCTACGATTATGAATGCCATGATGCGATTTCAACATTTTTATTCCATGGGGAAACTTGTCAACATTATCAATATGCCAAAACCCAGGAAATATCCGCTGTTCCCTCAGAACTACAGGCCCATTAGCGTACTCCCAGTCATCGGTAAAATCGCCGAAAAACTAATTCAGAAAAGGCTAGCCTTATTCACCCCTGAGAACCATATCCTTCCTGGCGAGTAATTCGGATTCAAACACCAGAGACCAAGTCCATCGTGTGGTGGAAAACATCACCGAAGGATTCAACAAAAACAAGTCAACTGATGCAATATTTGTGGACATTGCTCAGGCCTTCGACAGGGTTTGGCATGGGGGCCTCCTAAACACACCTCTATCATTTAATTATCCCGTGTATCTTATTCTGCCAATCAGGTCGTACCTGCAACAGAGGAGGTTGCAGGTAAAACACCTGGGTACCAGCTCTAGAACATACTCAGCCACGGCTGGCCTCCCGCAGGGTTCTGCTATCTCCCCTCTGCTGTACAACATATTTGTGGCAGACATATCGACACCGCCCCTAAACGTGACATACGCAGACGACACTACCATCCTCAGGAGCTTCACTCAGCAGAGCATAATAACCGAACCCTTACAGACCGCCGTAGATGAGATGCAAGGGTGGTATAGGAAATCATGTTAAGCCATAAACCCCGATAAATGTTCAACAGTCCTATCTTCTAAGACGAGACACACCTCCTCACCAACAGGTATCAGGAGACAACAGTCTAATTCCCTGGCACGATTCTGATAAATAACTTGGGGTTTTCCTCGATAAACACTTAACATGTCCATGTCCAACATGCTTGACGAAAAGCTTCGATGTTCATCTCTAAGTTCTTTCCACATTCCAAATTGCCCATCAACAATAAACTGGTCATGTACAAAGTCATAATCCGGCCAGCTTTGATCTATGCATCCCCTGCATAGGCTACCGCGGCCGACACACACATCAAGACCCTTCAAATCATCCAGAATAAAATTCTGAGAATGGTTACTGGAGCGCTTTGGTTTGTCAGAAACAGTCAGATTCACTCTGATCTCAAAATGCTCTCGTTACTTGAGTTTATAACTCAACTATCCACCACTCAGTTCGCAAAAGCCGCTTCTCGCCCAAATGCTCTTCTACGTAGTGCCACCGACTACGATGAGAAACTTCCACATAGGCATAAGCGTCCAAAGCTTATACTTACCCGATAACGCCCCCGCCGCAATTTTCTCCAGAAAAAGTCTGGACGCAGCAAGTGTGTTATGGTAGTCAATTTTCATAAAAATGATCTGGCACCAAATGTTTTTTATAACTTTTTTTCTTGTAACATAGAAATATAAGTTTTGGTAGAAAGAAAATGTGGAATACTGATAATATTAGGCCGTTGATATCGCTTAGTAACAAGGCTAAGGATAGATTCAAAAGCACCAAACTGTCATCCCACTGGGACTACTACAAACAACTGAGAGACTATACTGAGGTAGCAATTAAAAATAAAAAAAGCCTGGACGCAGCAAGTGCGTTATGGTAGTGAATTTTCATAGAAATTATCTGGCACAAAATATTTTATTTTATAACTTTTTTTTATTGTAACATACAAATCTAAATTTTAGTATATAGTTTAATTTTTATATTGTAAACCTACCTACCAAATTTCGTTATCATAGCTTTTTTATTTTTTGAGTTATCGGTGTGATATATATATATATATATATATATATATATATATATATATATATATATATATATATATATATACATATTAAACCAGAAACTGACCCCGGATATGGGTTCTAAGGGTCCTAGTTCGCGCTCATTTGCAAAATTTTTTTCAAAATTCAAAAGTCGGGATCTCTTGCCTGTTAGTGAATTTTTTCTACGAAAATTCACTGAAAGCCTACTTTGGCTATAAATTCAGAAATGCTGATACAAGGACAATTTGGCACGAACTGAAAAGATTTGATATTGGTGGCAGGGGTCATGCAAACCTACCAACCCATTAAAAAAGTCTGATAATATTAATGATTATTTTATTAATAATGTACCTAGATCGAGTAATGATGGCTGTCAGTTGAATGATTAATATTACAGAAATACACTAAATGGCATGACACCTTGCTTTAAATTTAATATAGTAGATGATAACGAAATCTTACGGATTATAGACAAAATAAAACTAGAGCAGTGGGCACGGACCCTATCAGTTTGATAATGATAAGGTACTGTTTCCCACAAGTTATTCCTTATATTACTCATATAAGAAACACAGCATTGCAAATAGTGTCTTTCCATCACAGTGAAAGCAGGCATATATCGTGCCTTTTCCCAAAATTCCAAACCCAGAGACTCCCAGCCTGTTAATTTAACACATGTGTAGAAGTTTTCCTAGTTGTTTTATGTAATAAATTTTGGTAGATCTTTATCAGGTATCTGCACAATCAATACAATATAAACAGATGTTAAAGAAATAAAAAAACTCTGGACGCAGCAAGTGCGTTATGGTAGTGAATTTTTATTAAATGCTTCAAATTTGAATAACAAATTTTTCTATAAACTTAGAAAATTTAATTTTGGTATGTAGTAAGGTCTTTCTTAGGACAAGATATCCACCAAATTTCATTAAAATAACTGTAAATTTTGGAGAAAAAAAATTTTTTGAAAGAAAATATAAAATTTTAATAACTCAATTTTTGATAAATTGAGAAAGTTAAATTTTGTTACTTAGTAAGGTCTATCCCAAGGCAATACATGTAAATTTCATTAAAACAGCTTTGTTATTTTCGGAGAAAAAATTTTTTTTTTGAAATAAAACTCAAAATTTTCCCGGAAAACCCCGTCTGATTTTCCTGGCTAACGAACTCATCCAAGCCCTTATTAAAAGAAAGGCACTTGCCGAGTTTTATTGAAATCGGTTAATTATTTTTCGAGTTATCAGACGGATATATATATATATATATATATATATATATATATATATATATATATATATATATATATATATATATATATATATATATATATATATATATATATATAAACATAAAAATTGAAACTGACCTCGGATATGGGTTCTAGGGGTCCTAGTTCGCGCTCATTTGAAAATTTTTTTGCAAAGTCTCACCGTCGATACCTCTCTATTAGTGATTTTTTTAAAAATAAAAATTCACTAAAATCAAATAACAGAGATAGCTTGCTCTACTCGCAATTGTCTTTAGAAAATCAAATTAAAGATCTCAATTTACCAAGAAAAACTTCAACTACCATAATTAGAATGAGATTTAACCACGGTAGATATAAATCTCATCTGCATCGAACTGGCATGGAGGATCTTACTGCAACTGCGATGGAACCTCTATCTGCGACTTGGACCGCCTAGTATTTTCACGTTACCGATTAACACGCTACGAATTGACTTATGCATTTATTAATAATAACAATGTTTACAGTGAGCGACATCTGCTGGTCAAACGTGAAAATATAAAACCATTGAGACCAAGAATTGAAATGTTAGTCAATAAAAGTGAGAATGAGAACTACAAAGTCATTGAATAATACGAGATTTTGAAGCTGCGGTCAATAGAAATATAAATAACCAACAGCAACCACACACTTATGATTTAAACATGTTTCAAATTTGAATAGCTCAATTTTCTGTAACCCTAGAAAGCTGAATTTTGGCACATAGTTAGGTATTTCCCAAAGCAATATGTAGACCAAATTTTATCGAAATTTTCGGAAAAACAAAATTTTTTTGAAAGAAAACTCAAAATTTTCCCGGAAAACCCCGTCCGATTTTCCTGGCCAACGAACTCATCCAAGCCATTAATAAAAGAAAGGCACTTGCCGAGTTTCATCTAAATCGGTTAATTATTTTTTGAGTTATCAGACGGATACATATATATATATATATATATATATATATATATATATATATATATATATATATATATATATATATATATATATATAAGCATATAAAAATTCAAACTGACCCCGGATATGGGTTCTAGGGGTCCTAATTCGCGCTCATTTGAAAGAATTTTTGCAAAGTCTCACCATCGATACCTCTCTATTAGTGAATTTTTTTAATAAAAATTCACTAAAAGACTGAAAAGGATGGAGCTAATAAAATTAACATATCATTTCAGGGGTAAGCTGCGGACTTTAAATATCTAGTTTGAATCAAACAAAACGCCGAGCAACTCGTCTGTATGTAAGAGAATCAAATTCCTAAACAAACTGTGGTAATCAGAATCAAGTAATTAAAATGCATCTGAAAGCTGTCGGTACATAAAAAAATACCGAGATTCTAGTTCGTTAGCAAATATTAATTTATCAGGGAACCCGAAGCTTTATTTACATGTGTGAATATTTAGATTAGGCGATTAGTTTATTCGGTTAATTGAAAAAGCATAATTTTAGCGTTACGTTTTCAATCTGTACATTTGCTGATACTCGTATTAATTTGTATGTTGTAAATGTATAATACAATAATCGGATTAAATTTCAATTTATAATCACAACATTAAAATTAAAATTAAATACCTCCGGTGTCGGCATTAAATGTATTATATCCATCCAATATGTGGTTCATAAAGCAGGCTGTTACAATGAACGTTTTTGCTTTTAGTAAACTCTAATACCATACAATGACAAATAATAACATCACGTACAAATATTAATTAAGCCGAAAATTTCCCACAGATGGTGTCCTTCATTTGCTGCAATTCTTTAAACATTTTAAACGTGCTTTTAAAGGCGCAAATATATGTCATTGGCATAGACATTAAAATAGTGTAGGCATCATTAGTCAATCTTCTTGCATACTTAGAAAAGGGTGGCAAGTCCAAATTAAGAGGTGTATAACTTATCAAAGTTTTTTTTAAACTAAAGTCTTTCTATCTATTTAGACTTGTTGCTCAAAGAATTTACTCAATTTTTTCCTTTCCACGTTTTCAGTTGCGTAAAAGTACTTTAATTGTTTACCTGCAAAATGACTTGTGTTTATCTTTGAATAATACCTACCTTTTAGTGAATTTTCATAGAAAAAATTCACTAAAGAAGAGATCGTGACTTTTGAATTTTGAAAAAATTTCTTCAAACGAGCGTGAACCAGAACG
Organism: Tillus elongatus; assembly: GCA_964006375.1. Classification (NCBI taxonomy): domain Eukaryota; kingdom Metazoa; phylum Arthropoda; class Insecta; order Coleoptera; family Cleridae; genus Tillus; species Tillus elongatus. Next base: position 38,931,382 of record OZ023269.1, read on the forward strand.
ACTAGAACCCATATCGTGGATGATGAGTTTGAATTTATATATATATATATATATATATATATATATATATATATATATATATATATATATATATATATATATATATATATATATATATATAAACTTAAAAAATAATGGGCCGATTTTTTAAAAATTTGGCAGGTACATTCCTCTTGTAAGTGGCTGGGATAAGTTCTCCATCCAGGGAAATCTGACCAGTTTTTTTCGGGAGAACTTTCGTTTCCTTTAAAAAAATTCTTGTATGTCCGAAAATAACAAAACTACGGCAACCAGATTTGATCCACAGGTTTTTATTAACCCACATTATATACGAAAATTTAGATCTCTAAATCAAAGGAAAAAGTTATAAGAAAAAAAAATGGTGTCGCTGAAGGTCACTAGGAAGGCACAAGACCAACATATTTGTGTGTTAAGCCAAATGTATTAAATATTACAGGAAAATTTTATTTTCTCTTGGTGGATATATAATTTTGTTTAAAAAAATACGTAGATGATTTGAATGAAGATTCACTACCCTAACGCACTTGTTGACTCTCTTGCTTTCAAGCAACGGCGCAACAAATTGTTTGCCACTTGATACCATCTCATTGTTCAATTATTAGAAAATATAATTTTCGAATCCTTTTAAAAAAGGTTGAGAAAAATTTTATTTATTGAGCAAGTCGTACTATTTACTACCTTAGAGGATTTTTAACGCTTTTCTAATGGTTATATCTCCAGAAAATATAATTGAAAAATTGGCTAAAAAATTGGCAACCATGGAAAGTGTAAAAAAAGATCAAAAAGTTAGATCGTTCTGATATTTCGGAAAAAAGAACAAGTGAAAATCGTCTCTGCAAAAAATGTAAATCTTGCAAAAACAACGTTGTTTTACCTCACAAGATTAGAATGGTGTGTGAGCTACTTAAAGGTGACCGTAATAGAAGAACGGAATTATACGAAATAATAATAATAATAAACAATAAACAAAATAATTACCAGACACCCTATCTTCCTATATGTGATTTGATTTAGTAACCACTGTACTATTTTCAAAGGATATTTAATAAGCAACGAATTGTTATTGGAGTGAGGAATATTCCCATGAATTTAGATAGACAGTTATTAAGTATCTAAAACAAATAAATGTCTGGGCTAAAATATTAGGGAACCATAAAATAGGAAAAAAAAGAATAGACAATTGTATTCTAATATGCTGGAAACTCTCCATGTATAAATAACACATATATTAGCAGGAAATCCAAAATAATTTACCATGAAAGCGATATTTCATGATGATGGTGATTTTTCGTACTGCAGTTCGGAAATCCGTGTCGATTTAAGATCAATTATCATAATCGTTGAATTGGACGTCCTGGTTCTAATTGACAAGTTGATCAATAAAGTATTATTATTATTATTATTATTATTATTATTATTATTATTATTATTATTATTATTATTATTATTATAATTATTATTATTTAAAATAAGCGTTACACTTTCTCAGTATTACTACTGGAAACCTTTTGACCGACCCCCCGCGCGCGACATAGGGGTTCGGCTCGGTAGATGGGGATGCAATTCATCATATCCCATTATGTCGATATTATTATTACAGTCTGACTTCCGGTGCTTCAACACAGCAGACGTGTTTGAGGTCGCCACTTAACTGAGGAATTTTCGGACTATGTGACATGTCTGCAGCAGAACCGCCCTCTGCCCCACGTTGAGGATGTTATTTGGTAATCCGAGTTCCTTTAGATTTCCCATGAAATTTTTGGTGACTATTCCTTCCGCTTACATTACGAAAGGATATATAGCCACATTCTGGAGCATCCATATGTTTTTTATTTCATATGCCAAGTTTTCATACTTGGTAATCTTTTCAATTTCAGTTTTCTGAATGTTATGGAACAGCGGTACAGCAATGTCTATGATCACAGCAAGCCTCATCTGTTTGTTTATCAGGACAATGTCTGGTCTATTGAAGTCCACAGTGCGGTCCGTTATCATGGGTCGGTCCCAGTACAGGAGAAAGTCCGCCGACTCCAGCACCGCCTCCGGAGAATACTTGTAGTAAGCTGGTGTTGTTGACGGGTTCAGGAGGCTGTATTTCAAAGCGATTTGTTGATGGATAATCTTGGCGAGCTGGTTATGTCTGCCTAAGTAAGCTGAGTTTGAGAGAGCAGGACATGCTGCCATGACGTGTTCAATGGTTTCTCGAACAACTGCGCATTTTCGACATCTATCCACCACTTCTAATTTTAGACAATGCTTCTCGTAGTTTTTAGTTTTTATAACCCTAGCCTGAATGGCCATCACAAAACCCTCTGTCTCCGGGTAGAGTTTCCCCTCGACCAACCATATAAGCGAAGAGGTTTTATCAACACTGTCCGCCTGCAGGTGCTTGGGGTACCTCCCTTGCATAGCCTGGTCGCCCCACTGGACTACACCGTCCTGGTCAGCCGGGGTGTCCAACTCATAGTTGCGCTGACCCAGCCTAAGTGGAGTACAATCCTTATCCTCGCACACCACCAACCTCATCAGTTCATTCTGCGATGCAAGAAAACGTTGTAGCATGTTTCTTTCTTGCTTAAAACAGAGGTTCTTTATATGGATGAACCCTCTGTCGTCTTTTTTCCGAGGTGTATACAGTCTTCTAACAGATGAGTTGGTGTAAAGGCACCGAAATTTCGTAAGAAGCCTTCTCGTGAGTCTGTCCAGTTCATCTAAGTCGGTGTTAGACCATTTGACAACTCCAAAAGAGTATGTCAATACTGGTACCGCCCATGAGTTGATAGCAGCACAGAGGTTACCTCCGGAAAGCTTAGTATTTATGAGCTTCGTGATTCTCTTCCTATACTTCTCCTGGAACTCTCGCTTTAGCCGGATATGGTCCACACACTGGTTTTGCGGACACCCTAGGTAGCGGTATGTCTCCTCAGGCGGTAGTTGTTCTATATCGCAGAAGGGATGTCGGTCACCTTCAACTGTTCCTCTCTTGAAGTTAATTATAGCACTTTTGTCGAGTCCAAACGACATTTTTATATCATTGCTAAAGATTTTAACAGTATTAATCAGTGAGTGGAGCTTATCTTGTGTCTCAGAGTATAATTTAAGATCGCCCATGTATAATAAGTGGGATATTCTTATTCTGTTTTTTATATTTAGTCTATACCCGGCTCCAGTTTTGTTTAGGACAGTCGACATGGGGTTCAGTGCCAAGCAGAACCACACCGGCGACAGGGAGTCCCCCTGAAAAATGCCACTTCCGATCCGCACTTTTCCACAATTTTTATTGGTGATCCATATGTTTGTTCTCCAAGTACTCATGAGATGTTGAAGGACGTTTCTGATCCTTGGGCAGATCTTGTAGATTTCAAGTACCTTGTTTAACCAATCGTGGGGTACATAATCAAATGGTTTGCTGTAGTCGATGTAGCATACATGTAGATTTCGCTTTCTTCTCTCGACTTGTTTTAGTACTACAGCGTCTATTGTTAGCTGATGTTTGCAGCCCAAAGATTCTCTAAGACATCCTTTCTGTTCCTCCTCGAAGATGTTGTTTGTTAGACAGTGTTGATATATCGTTTCATTAATTAGGGAAGTGATAAGCTTGTAGAGAACTGACAGGCAGGTTATTGGTCTGTAGTTTTTGGGTTCTTTATTATTATTATTATTATTATTATTATTATTATTATTATTATTATTATTATTATTATTATTATTATTATTATTATTATTATTATTAAGTGGCCTGCCAGGTCTCCTCATATAACATCAGTTAATTTTTTAGACACATTAGGCAAAATTTATACAAAATATCACTTCGATCTAGTTGAGAACTACCCCCGAACAATAAGAATTTTACAAAATATTAACTAAATATCATCGTAAAGTCACACAGCTGTGTATTAGTTGTCGGGGGTGGAAGGAGTTCCAGAACCAGCCACATCTACCCTCTGCTATTTTCTTTAGTATTTAATTCAGTTTTAAATTCAATCAATATAAATTATTAAAGTCCAGCGTAACGCATTTTGTTCAATAAAAAAAAAGGTGAACATTAGAACACATTACTCTAAAAATACCTTTTAATAATGTATCTCATATCGCGCTTTCCACAAAAAAAACGCCATTTAGATTTATATGACAATGGCATCGTTAATGTCATAGACAACACATTTTGAGCTGGAGGGCTCGATATATTGCGGGCTGTTTTGCCATAGTAAAACACATTTGATGGATTGCTAGGCGTTTTGCTAACAAAGGCTACTTATACTTTTTACCTGATCTAAGCAGGCATAGTCCTTGTGATGCAATTGCAGCAGGCAGTGACATTGATGTAGATGTCATAACTATTGCCACAGCTTACAGTCAACGTCAGCCGTAAGTTTAACAATTACCAAATTTGAGTTGTTGAAGCTTTACAAGTTTCAATTCGTATGTTCACTTCTTCAAATCAATAAGATCGTGGGAGATTTTAGAGCTGCGTCGTTTACTGTACTTGTTCATTTAAGAATTATTTCCGTGTTTAGAGCAATTAATATCAACTGATAGATCAAATAAATAGAAAAATAATAAATAAGTTAACTTATCTTTTATTAATACAACACTTTGCAGCATTTAAGTACTCATCGGATTAAAAAGACATGTAGATATTTAATATTTACAATGGTACTTATCCATTTTCAGGCAAAATCTTCTACTTGCCTTCTACTGAAATAAGTGGAGTTGTTTATTGAGTGACACAATAGTGGTTATACCTTTAATAGTCAAAATATACAGTAACCATGAGAGCGTTACTTACATACAGCCATACTAAAAGAACTATTTGCGCTTTGAAATTTTGGCAAAAAAAAGTTTTCATTAAATTTCTCCATTATGGAATAATTTAAAAAAACGAAATTTTGCAGATGCATAAGGCTAACCAAATGACAGTTTCAAAAGGATTTTATAACCCTATAATGTTATCACAAGAGGGTGAAAAAACCTACCCTTACATTATTTTTTATCAGTACTTTTTATCGTGTGTACTGTTTTCTATTAAAAAAAAAGACTTGGAAAGAAGGATTCATTTAGCAACTTTTTTATATCTTGACATTTTCTCATAAAATTGTTAGTTTCATCACAAAAAAATAAAATATTACTCAGATCGATGTCACATGAATTTACAGAGTGGTTATTTGCTGAAAAATCAAGTACGTGGTAGGCTGTCAAATAACGTCATAATTACACTAATATGTTAATATATATTGTTCTGGCTTTTACTAATTTCCAAAAATTCATAATAAGAAACAACAACTATTGTACTACTATTTTAAAATTAATAATTAACAAACTAAGAAACGAAAAGAAATATTAACAAAAGGTTAGTACGTTCAGGAATGAAACGTATCATCATAATACATGTTGAAAATGCCCCCCTTCGGCGAGAACGCATGACTCTAGTCTGTTTCTCATTAAACTTCGTATTCTATGAAAAATACCGGGTCTGTTTCTTATAATATCACATAATGCGATAATACGATTTCTGAGGTCATCGATGTTTTCAACAGGACTTGAATAAACTAAGGGTTTCAGAAAACCCCACAGGCAAAAATCCAACGGATTCAATTCAGGAGATCAGGCAGGCCAATTCTGTGGGCCTCCTCGACCTATCCAACGATTTGGGTAAACTTCGTTCAAGTAGTTACGAGCGTTAATACTAAAATGAGCCGGAGCCCCGTCGTGCATGTACCACATTTGATGTCTAATTTGTAAAGGAATATTTTCAAAAAGTAGGGGCAACTATTCTTCGAGTAGATGACAGTACACTTCTCCATTTAGTCTTATCGGAGGAAAATATGGTCCAATTAAGTCATCACCAATGACAGCAAGCCATACATTTAATGAAAACTGGTGTTGAAAATAAGATTCCGTAATTTCGTGTGGGTTTTCTTCAGACCATATGTGGTTATTATAAAAATGTCTAATATATTCTCGTGAAAAGTTGGCCTCATCAGTAAATAAAATACGAGATAAGAACTGTGGAATTTGCGTGATCATTTGAAGCATCCATTGACAAAAAATTAAACGAGGTAAAAAATCACGAGGTAAGAGCGGTTGATATGGTAGGGATACAGTAGTTGTTCTTTTAAAATTCTAAATACCGTGGAATAGCTGACATTTAAGACTTGAGCGATTCTTATTGTACTTGTACCAGGAGTTTCTTCAATTAAATTGAGGACAGCCTCTTCAAGTGCTACTGTTCTTACTTCTCTAGAACGCCCGCAATTGGCGGCACTGAAAATTTTCCTTCTTCTTGCAGACGTTGATGAATGCGTGCGAATATGCTGTGATGGGGTACAGTTCTCTTTGGATATAACTCAGTGTAGAGGCGCTGTGCTCTTAATCCATTGCCATTAGGACGGCCATATTCAAAATGCATATCTGCCATTTCGGAATTTGTATAATTTACCATTTTATTCACTTATTTGTTCTAAGTGTTTAAAAAATTCTCGATAGATTGACAACAACCAGAACAATTAATATTAGTGTAATTATGACGTTATTTGACAGCCTACCACGTACTTGATTTTTCAGCAAATATCAACCACTCTGTAAATTCATGTGACATCAATCTGAGTTATATTTAATTTTTTTGTGATGAAACTAACAATTTTATGAGAAAATGTCAAGATATAAAAAAGTTTCTAAATGAATACTCCTTTCTAAATCATTTTTTTAAATAGAAAACGGCACACACAATAAAAAGTACTGATAAAAAAATAATGTAAGGGTAGGTTTTTTCACCCTCTTGTGATAACATTATAGGGTTATAAAATCCTTTTAAAACTGTCATTTTGTTAGCCTACTGCATCTGCAAAATTTCGTTTTTTAAAATTATTCCATAACGGAGAAATTTAATGAAAACTTTTTTTTTGCCAAAATTTCAAAGGGCTGTAACTTGGAGGAGAAGGGGTTTCAAGAAAAACTTTATATAAAAGACACCACTTATTTTACGCCAAAGAATCACTCTGTAAAATTTTTCGCATCAATTTAGAAACACTTTTATAGGTGTGTCATTTAAAACTCCATATGCCATTTATTTCAAAACTAAATAGGATATTCGAAATCTGTGAACGCTGTTTAGTTAAGGCCGCGAAAGGCTTGAACTTTGCGATTTTTTTTTTTAATACCACACATGTAGATGGCGCTGTTGTGTAAGGAAACTTTTCAATCACCAGATCATTAAGATATGTTGCGTTTGTTTAAGAATTAAACTTCGATTAAATTTGTTTCTATTCACAAGTTTCATAAAGTCAACCGTTTTTTTTTTATATTTGAGGTTAAGTGTACCAATGCGTACAAGATAAAAACCTTCAATAACTTTTTCAATACAAATACTGGACATTAGTTTCTTTGGAACATTCTAGATATTAAAATGGATACTATTAAAGCATTTTAATATCAAAATAGTTCCAAAGAAACTAATGTCCAGTATTTGCATTGAAAAAGTTATGAAAGTTTTTATCTTGTACGCATTGCTACACTTAACCTCTGATATTTAAAAAACGGTTGATTTTATGCAACTTATGAATGAAAACACATTTAATCCAAATTTAATTCTTAATCAAACGCAACCTATTTCGATGATCTGGGGATAGAAAAGTTTTTTACACAGCAGCGCCATCTATATGTGTGGTAGTAAAAATATATTTTTTTCGCAAAGTTCAAGCCTTTTACGCCCTTAATTAACAGCCTTGGCAGACTTCAAATATCCTATTTAGTTTTGAAGTAAATGGCATATGGAGGTGTAAATGGCACATCCTATATATATATATATATATATATATATATATATATATATATATATATATATATATATATATATATATATATATATATATATATATATATATATATATATACAGGTGTCCCATCGGTGTGAGGACGGAAGAGACCTCACCGCTTTTTTACATTTAACTCCCTGTAGTTGGAGAAGTATTGAAAATAACTCAAAACAATAGGTATCTGTTTGAGCAACATCGACGTGGCTTTCCAAAAATGCCATATTATATAGGATGTTCCACTTTGAAAAAATGAAGTTTGGTGCAACGCTCTGTATATTAACACCCTGTATAAATGGAAGTAATTGTAAAATGTGCACTTGGAACATCTATCGCCTCGAGAAAACTGCATTTTAAAATATAGCCTCGGTGAGGAGCTATCTCCCGTCCTCACACCGATGGGACACCTGTATATATATATATATATATATATATATATATATATATATATATATATATATATATATATATATATATATATACATAGGCATACAATAAATAGTTTAATAACAGTACAAGAACATTAAAACATAAAAGACTGAGAACCAAATACGAGGTGGAGTCAAACGAAAACCTTAGGGTAGGTTCATTTGTGAGTGGGCTAGGTAAGTCCCTCTACTGCGAGCCCATGTCTATCGTGGCTTACGCTTAATTACTTAAATTTTACATATCCAGTCAAACCTTTAAAGTGTTTTAACAAATGCACCGAACGGACAGAATCTTGTCTTACAAGTTGGCAGAGATAGTATCTCTTAAATATGGAAGGTCTTGTTAATCACGTACCATAGAAACAGTTAAAAATTTTGACACAGTGACAGTTTAATATTCCACAGAGCACTACACTAGTCCAGAAGATCGTTATGTTATTCGTTTCTTGCATAATTAAAGAATGAAACCCGTTGATATCCATCGTACAACGAAGCTACAATACAGAAACTCATGTTGTTCACTCCGGTGTATGAAGAGAGTAACAAATTCCAAAACATGGTGACTTCCGTAACTGATGCTCACTGACTTGGTCACGCATCAGTAGATTTTGGAAGTTGACGCTTTAGTGAAAAATGTAGGGTTATCAATGAAATCGCTGACGTTTTGAATATGAGTCATTGTTCTGTATACCATATTATGCACAACCTGGTCAAAAAAATCGTGTTGTGACCCCTATGTGGCTTTTGGCAGTTAAAGCCCTATTGAAAGAATTTTGTCGGGGTATCCTCGACGAAATCATTAAAGTTTTGAAGCATCAGAAACCTGAAACCAAGAGAAAAAGCAAAGAATGCCGTCATACTTGGTCAAAATGTAATATTTTTTTTACACAGCCTTCGGCAGAAAAGGTTATGCTGACCCTTTTTCAAATGGATGATTTTGCAGGCCTACATGTGCAATGAGGTTAATGTTACTGGTTCTACATAATCAAAATTTATGAAGAACAGTTTCAAGCCTGCCATCAGAACGCAAACGCGGTGATATCTAAGAGATCTGTTCTTCTGCAACACGACAACGTGCTGCTACATACTGCGCTTGCAACGGCGGCGACCATTCAAGATTTGAAGCTTGAGTGTCTACCACATCCTCCTTACTCCCCTGATATCGCTCCAAGCTTTTATCATGATTTTGGTACACTTAAATATGGATTAGGTGGCAGGCAATTTTAGAGTAATGATGGCGAGATTTAGGTGGCGTATAAGTGGCTGCCGAAAAACCAAAACATTTTTTCGTCGAGTATTCAAGCCCTTTCAAAATGAGAGAGGACGTATATTAAACGCAACAGCGACTACGTCAAAAAAAAGCATATTTGTTTTATACGTTGCTTGAATAGATTCTATTTAGCACGTTTTTAAGGTTTCCATTTTACGCTGCTTAGTATAGACACAGCAGAAAATAGACCATTTAATATTTTATTTGAATTCAGAATGTTGCTGGTACTGTAGATTCATTAGGCAGGCCAAGCTAGCCGAGTCCGTCAGGTAATAAACCCATGGAATTAACTTTATGAGATCGCGGGTTAGAGTCCCGCATCTGGCAAGTCAGGTTTTTTACTTGATTGTACAAAATACGGTTTCTAATATGTTATGGGTGGGTCCTTTGTCGACATATGTGTGTAAGCTTCGCTAGCACAACTCCGAGACTCAGGTTATGAAATTTGCCTACTTTGGTGTTTTTTTTTTAAATTTTAACAACAGCTTTTACCATCTGACCATGTAGTCACGGCTTTTAAATGTATTCTGTTTTGTGTGTTTTTTAAATGTGATATGTCTCCAAGCTTGTGAGATGTCACACATTATTTTCTAGTTTCAAACCAAACATTTTTTCATAGTTTAGCTTTCGGTTCCTGACGAAGCACCAAAGTGGGTGCGAAATATAGAGCATGTGTTAGCTTGCATGATCCCTTGTCCAAATTTTAGAGGTTGATAGCTCTTACTGAGATTCTGTATATGTATGTTTATATATATATATATATATATATATATATATATATATATATATATATATATGTGTGTGTGTGTGTGTGTGTGTGTGTATATATAAACAGTTAAAGAAATTTGTTCAAAATTCAAAAGTCGCGATCTGCTCATTAGATAATTGTTTTCTACTAACATTTGCTAAACATTGTTTACTTAGAAATTTCAGTGTTTGTATCAGATTCATCTATATGCCTATAAAAATATTTCTATTTAATTGTTGCCCTTTTTTCAGTCATAAATCTTACATTTTTTTAAAACTTTCTATTTATTTTTTAAATTGCAATTAATGTTTTCTTCAACTTTTAAAATCTTAGGTATACCTGTTTTTAATTTTTTTCTGATTGTTTAAAATTTTGGTAATATAATGACCGGGAAGAGACTGACGAAATGTTAGTAGTATATCCTTTTTTTTACTCTCCCTAAGGCTCGTCCGCGGCCTCGCCGCCCCGATAGCACCGCAATAGTATATCCTTACTTAAGTTCACTTTCAATAAACGATTTTAATCTAAAAGTTTATGAAAAGACATTTAATTGTAATTATAAAACACGACATAAAAATTAAGCTGTTCTTATTTATACTTTTTAAAATAAATGTCTGCAGTCGCTAGATAATATAATTGTAGCTGACATTGTCTGCGTGTACTTTAAGCGGAGTATTTGAAAAGAAAATAAAAGGCAGCCGTGTATTGTGTATTCTGCAGTGCAGCATTGCTTGTATATTTTGTGATACGGCAAAAGTTAAGGGAAAGGGCCACATGATGGCGCTGTGGTGTAGACGTCCTGACGCCGGTCGACGGCTATAGAGTTTGTTAGCCGCTGATGTTATGCAGGGTGAGGCCTGAATACGCGACTTCCCAATCTTTATACAAAATGTTCGAGTGATAAATCCTCAAACTGTGTTCATGATATTCTAACAGAGCCCAGCACCGCTCTTGTCTTTTGTAATGTCAGTGTTTCCGATATGGATAGGGAATGCATGTTAGATTCCGCATCGCCTAACCAAATAAAACTTTATTACCATGGATTCCCCACTGTATTACTCCGGTAAGACCATTCTGTTTACTTAACCTCTACTTTTTCTTCATCATTTTATTCATCAAGGTTATTTGCGATCACTTTTGACACCCATCAATAACACGTGCTAAAGTTGCGGCAGTCTTTAAACTTTGATGTTTAAGCGCCAAAACTCGAGCTGACGGTTTGCATAATTTGAGTAACACGCACGAGCCAAGAGCGTAGCAACTGCTGTCGTCAGGTGCAAGAAGTGCGGGGTACCGGTGTTTACTAGCATTGGCGGTGTCATTGGCCATCTTTCGCGTTTGATTGATTACAATATATAGGGCAAATCATGCAAGAATATAAACCACGCCCTTTTCACGATCGATATTGGCGGCATGGCATGTACGTTACTATACATACGTCCTTTGAAGATCCTAAACTACTCGTCCGTGCAACGGTTGTGATGTTCTTTCCTTTGACTACAAAGTCCTTTCTATCTGTTACAAAGCGTTGCAGCTATTACGTAATAATAATCTTATTCCTCATTTTCTCTTTGTATACTCCGGATGTATTTAGGAAATTCTACAAGAATTATTTCTGGCGCTTTTTGATTAACTTGTCAAGATGTTTTTAAAGATATTTTTGACCCCAGAAGTTTAATGCACTTAAATACAACAACAGCTTTTACAAGTAAATACTATCTGCCGTGCATTTAGAAAATTACTACACAAATAAGATTTCAGTCTGAGTTGACGCTTGAGTTTATATAATACATTCTTGTAGAAATTATTACTTTTCCTTGTTGCGAATGCAGAAAGTTATTTTGAATATGAAATATTTCATCAGAGAAAAACTCCATTCATTTTATGTTGACACCAAGCCTCAAAGAAACCATTGCATGTAATATTCAAGATATTACTAGAGTGCAGCTTCCGAAATGCAATGTTCAAGGTAAAAACAAAGGAAAGCATTTAAGATCCCGAGAACATGGCATGCTGTACTAACAAACATCAAAAAGCAATTTACTTTCTTGAATGAAACATCGCATACAATTTTATTCTTGGAGAACAGCAACGTTCAGTTTTGATAAAACAAGTTTCTCCAAGCGAAAATATCTTACCCTGCTTGAATATTTTATATCTCATTTCTGTAAATAGTTTTTATACGAGTACTTTCACGATTTTGATCACAATCTACCTAAAGTCAAACTCAATAATATGCTTGTATTATTTATTTACATAGAATTTTCGATTGACATTCGGTAAGGCGTAATGTGATAATATATCAAAATATGCATCACAGTCTTAAGGCGATGTCGCATTCTAGTCTCAAACAACTATGACCTCATGTCTCCAGAAAACCTTTTATTTTAATTGTAGCTTCCCCACTTCACGAACTGGGCCTCGTTTTCCAGAAGTTTTACTTGTAGTTTACCCTTTTCTTAAGTATGCGACCTTCAAATATTCTTATTATATTTTACAATTTGTCCAACAAACTTTGCCTTGTATATATCTATATATCTTTTAGTACCTGCCTTTTATCTCCTAGCCTTTCTAACATATAATGCATATTTAAAGCTTCAACTCTCTTCATATCTTGCTTATTCAAAGTCCAGGTTTCTGCCTCGTGGATTATGACACGCCATACGTAAGAACTGATGAACCTTTTCCACAGATACTAGTTTAAATGTTTATTAGGGAAAATAATGTTTTGTTGAATGCTAATTTTGTTTGTGCCCTCCTCTTTCCTAATCTTTTTATGTTTACCATCATCCGTAATAGAACTTCCAAGATACGTGACAATTCGCACTTGATCAAGTTATTGACCGTTTAAATGTATACTTGTATCTATTTCGCAGTCCTATCTCCCCTTACATTTATTACTTTTGTTTTCCTGATATTGATTTTTACTATAATTCTGATAAACACACTGATCATTTTTTTGTAACTCTTTTTCCGTTCCTCCTGTTAGCGCTATCTTATCTGCGTACATAACCAATGTAACCGTTTTCAACTTCTTTTCACTTCTTTTGCCCTTTCCTTCAGCGTACCTATTGTAAGTTGTATTTCCTCATTTAAGTTTTAATTTTATATCCGTTAATATCTATTAAGGATATTTGATTGTTGTATAGATTGAGAATAAGCATGTATTTCTTAAATCAAACTCTGCCGTCTTCAATATATAAAACGATATTTTTCAATACACATTATCAAATACTTTTGCTAGGTCTACAAAAGTCATTAACCTATCAGCGTCTTTTTAAGTTTTGTTTCTCCCATTGTCTTAAGATACAGCAACTTTTCCCCAGTTCTTGTGATAGGTATTAGTCCGAAGTGACCTTCATTCAGGTAATTTTCAATTTCATTCTATTTTCGGGGTTTGTATCTTCTTTGTAATATGCTTTACGATACATTTTCTCTTTTCGATACAATTTTTCTAGATAGGCTTTATAGTGTTTGCGTGTATCCTGTGTTTCTAGTAATAAGCTTCCATTGTTATTCTGAATGATTTTGAACTTGCTTCTTTTTGCTTCGTACTTTTTCTGCAGTTGCCTCTAACTCGCTTTTTGGTATTGCTGTGCACACAGATATTTCACCGTTGAAAATTATTCGTTTCCACCTGATCTTATAGCTTACATACTTATATTTTATTTCCTGCTTGTACTTCCGTTTTCCTTTTAAACATCTGTTTGCATGTAACGGTACCAAATTACGATTCCTATCTATATTTGCTCCAGGATATTAATTAATCCAATTTAAACAAATTAATCAGACATTTTTTGGTAATAATAAAGCCCATTTAATATATCTGTATACCATTGTGCTTCTCATGTAAAACGCCTTCCTTTAGATACGCCAAATATTGTATTTCTTCTAATTAGTAGACCATGTTCTTTACATAAATACATAAACCTTTCTTCTCTTTTATACATTTTTCCTGATCAAAAATTTGGAGCTACAGTAACAACAATAATTTTGGTCTTTCGCTACAAAATCTAGAAAATAAGACATATCGGAATGAATAAAAATGTAAAAAAAAATTATAGACAACAGATATCTAAGTCTTAAAAAATTGGAACCAAAATCTTCTTAATAAAAAAAAATATCAAACCTTAAAGAAACTAAACTAAAACCTTAATCAACAGGCCAAATAGCTCAGTTCGCGAGGTCAGTAAACTCTAGGATCGGACTAGGAGGTCGCCGGTCCAGACAGTCGGTCTTTTATGGGTGGTGTCCTTTGTCTATATGTGTATGTTCCCCGTGCACAAAAAATATAACAAAAAATTGTTTTTCTTAAATATTTTGAAATTGATTTAGAATATTACATTGAGCTTTTGATAGTATCAAAATTGATATACAAATTTGTCTTTCTGGCTAAACCACTTTCTAAAATATTTAAGAAAAACTGATTTTTTATAATTTCTGGTAACCCAGTAAATCAGAAAGGACGTATTTCCGGACACATGTTTATATAAGATTTTTTGCTTATTTCGACTTCCAGAATACGCCCTTAATATGTGGTGGTGGTGGTGGTAAAAAAGATGGTATGGTCTCGACGGAATTGTCATTAGCCACAGACGCCCTTAATATGTTTTCCTTTATATACTCTATTTGAAAACTAAAAATAAATTACTTATAAATTACAGTATTACTGGCTCACTCTTTGGCTGAATTTTTTTATCTTGGCAAAAAAAAACAATGCTTTAACAAAGAAACAATATTTATTGTGTGTGTTTTGTTTCTTTAACGTCGACCTATTTCCGCGACTATGGCCAATCACCGACGCCAGGGAGCAGTTTCACCTCACTAACCTGGAAATTTTGCCGAACCCCTGCCTTTCTGTAAGGAGGGTAGGGATCTTTAACGTGCCCAACATTGCATGGACACGGGACCGACGGCTTTACGCCCCCTCCGAAGAGAGGAACGTGCAGACATTCAACTTGCTCAAATACAATGCCAGAACCTTGGTTGAAGTTAATTTTACAGTTTGTACTGAAAAAGTGAAAGGAGTACCCTGAGATCGAACCCAGTACACTTCGGTTCAGAGGCACACGTTCTTACCCCTGAACCACCGAGGTTCTACAATATTTATTTGAATTATTATTGTATACAATCTCATTGAATCAGCTCTGTTTTCCTCCTGATCTTGATGGTTAATGGTATTTTGATCACTGCCGATCTCAAAATATAAAGTAAAGTACATTTCTGAAGTTAATCCACATGAATTCAAATGGAGACCAAATAATTTCCTGCAAAACATTTGCAATGATAAGCTATCGGCAGTTATTAACTAACAATATATATATATATATATATATATATATATATATATATATATATATATATATATATATATATATATATACAGTTATCAAAAATATTACAATGAATGAAATGCAACTGCTCTATGTTTCATTATAACAGACAACGAAGAATGATGGGATAGTATTTTCGAAACTGAATTAGAAAAAGCTGTGACTAATGGACTTGAGCTTCCGAGGCCATCTAATCTATTTTAACTACTACTAACTATGTTTTGTAAATAAAATACTATACTTTATGCTATTGCAGGATCACATCAGATGAGCAGTATTATTTGACTATTAAGAAACATAGTTATTGCAGTTTTAACAGTTATCACAAAACTATTGAGGCTACTCCAATTTCATAGCAAATGCGTTTACGATTAGTGTATAATTTTGCCTCAAGGCGAAAGAACGCAGTCCTAACTCAACACACCTAAATAAACTTAAGAACTCTGTACTATAGTATCAACATTATTGTGCATAGCATTTGTGCATACTCAGATATCAAAATAAGACAAAGTTTAATACTACAAGTTATTTTTTTTATAATATATTATTATTGCTATAATACAGCAATTTCCTGACTACATATTTATATTTTAAATTTTACCTTGATTTCTTATTAGACAATCGATCTTTTGCCCTGACAACCCACGTCTTTATGGCTTTAATTATTTCATCTTCATATGCATTCTATGTTATCGTACTAAAGAACACTGTACCTGGAAAATCAATGGCAATGAGATTAGTGGGATGTTTTGAGATATGTTTATATATGGTGAAATGTCAGAAATTACAGGCAGAATAAACAACACGAAACACATGTCGCCAACTGCTGAACTAAAACACCGTATGTAATCTAAATCCAAGCTATAATAACATAATTATTATAACTTTGCCTAAAATCAATAATGATTTTTCACTTTAGAAATCACCATGTCAAAAATTTGGCGACTATGTTTTGGCACAACCTACACGTGTAAAAACATTATTAGCCACTATTAGTTGTATTTAATTTTTATAGAATGATGTCAGTAAAAGTATAAGGTTGACCACTTTATCCAATAAATATAGACTTAAGAATCTCCAAAGTTTCATAAGGAAAACTAAACAATAACAAAAACAAACGCATAGTATTTATATTATGAGATAGATAGATACAGACACAATATAAAACGATAAGGGTATAATGTGACCGCATTTACTGCAGTTTACATTATGCTCGCGATATATAATGTGTATTTTATATATATATATATATATATATATATATATATATATATATATATATATATATATATATATATATATATATATATATAGTGAAGGATATACGGAAAATATTATTTTATGGATATACATATTAGGATATAAGGTATATACCATACATATTCATATATGAATATAGAAATTAAAATATCCCCCAGATATCTTATGTATATTCTACAGAAAATATACTCTGATGTATATTATTTTCATATTCATGAAATGGACAATATTTATGGCTTGCTACATGAGATTTTTATTTTAAAATGTTCGTAATAATCCGAATAGGTAAGGTCTTTAGGCAACGAAAAATGGAAAAAGTTGCCCGGAAATTTGGAAATATCGGGAAAAGTGCTTTTTTCTCCGATTCATTTCACCACGTGCGCAAATGTCGTTTGACATATTGAAATTTGTGCAGCACAACTTCCTTCGATAATATACCATCGGATAGTTATATATTTATTGGGTCTGCGGTGTTCTGACTGTTTCTAAGGTTAACCATATAAAATACAAATTAATTATATAAAATGCTTCGTCAAGTTTGTTATATAAGTTTTCTATATGTTTACTGAATGTCATCCTACTGTCCACATATATGACAACAAACAAATTTTTGCACAGCTCTCGTTTCT
This sequence comes from Tillus elongatus, assembly GCA_964006375.1. Lineage (NCBI taxonomy): Eukaryota > Metazoa > Arthropoda > Insecta > Coleoptera > Cleridae > Tillus > Tillus elongatus. The sequence continues at coordinate 38,948,882 of OZ023269.1, forward strand.
TACAACTCCATTATTTATCTGCAGATTAATACTTTTGAGTTTTTTATTAGAGTGTATGTTGTAGGATTCCATATAGATCGTCTTTTAATAATTAATAATAATTTGTTTTTATATCACCATTCTTAAAAGCAACGCAAGACCGATTTCGCCTTCAACTCAACGTCCTCTACACTTCTATCACTCACACAATCGAGGTGTCGTCGGCATACATAAATACCTTACCACCAGTTACTTATATATGTTGTTTGGAAGATCGCTCACATATAAAAGAAGAACAAGTGGGCCAACAAAACTTCCCTGTGGAGTAACAAAAGGCAAGTTAATCGTATCCGCCTCTCCAACTTTAATAGATAATTGTCCGTCCGTAGGATATAAATGCTATTAGGCTTATTCACTACCCCACGTATACTTAGCTCACCAGAAGTAAATTTTATATCTACCGTATTGAATGCACATGAAAGATAAAAAACAGTGTTGGGACGCATTTGCGTTGATTCTGTTTATCATTTATTTCTTGTATATAGCTCATCATTGCTGCTTCAGTTGAGAAACCTTGTCTAATGTCTTTCGTGTATTCGTCCATATCACACACTTAAATCTCTTATTTTATTACATGATCCTGTCTTAGGTACTTGCGCAGTTCTTTTGTATTAAAATATACATCTTCCACTTCCTTATTCTCGGGTTCGGAAACCGGAATGTACGTTATCTGTACAATAAGAATATTTATTTATATGTTTACTGATTACGGAATCTTTTGGAAAAATATTTTGTTTGCTTGGTAGATGTATTTTGTTTGGTACGAATTGTAAGGTTTATAGCTGAATGGGTTAGTTGGCAGCGTAGCTATTTAAGGATAGATACATTTTCACCATAATTAGAAACGCAGACCGGTTTCACTCTAATTAGAGCTCGTCAGTGCGCTATACTAATTACAGCCAGCACACCCCTATAAAGTAATACGGCTATGGTAGCCAGCCTCCATGAACATTGTGAGATGTACATGGCAGCCATCTCGGTGCGGAACCAGGTAGTATGTTGTTACAACAGCTCCAATTAACACAAAATGTTATAAATAAAGACTCACGTCTGACAATGTTCTAGGAGGCTGGCTACCATAGCTGTATTACCTAATAGGTGTGCTCACGCTGTAATTAGTATAGCGTGCTGACGAGCTCTAATTAGAGCGAAACCGGCCTGGGTTTCTAATTATGGTGATAATATACACATCGGAAAAGTCTAGAGATATTTTTAAATAATACAAAAAAGGGAACAAATTGATTTTTGAATCAGTCGCATTGCACTCAGGTTGTATGTATTTAATCAATCACTCAATATAAAACCATCTGTTGTTAAAAAAAGTTAAAATGATATCAACATTGATAAACCAGATATACCATAAAAGTAGAATTTTCATATGTACCGGTGTAGTTAGTTTAGACTTCAGTCTTTCTTCAGTTGTTGTTTAGTGGCTGCATTTAAAATATTGTGTTTTACCATGCAACGGCGACATTTGGCTTTAGACGAGCGGTAGGCCTTCTTCAAGCGGGCATCCGTCAGAATGAAGTAGCTGAGCGGATGGGTGTTTCCCAAAGTATGACAAGTTGTTTATGGAGGCGTTTAAGGGAACATCGCAGTCTGGTCGAGCAAAATTCCAGGACGAGGACGCTCTACGACGGCAGGTCAGGATAAATTTGTATGTTTAACTGCCAGAAGGCAGCCTACAATTGCAGCACCTGAATTGGTTAGGACTTTGCAAAGGGCGAATAATGTAACCATTAGCCGAGATATTGTAAGAAATCATCTTCACGAAGCAAACCTTTCTGGTAGACGTCCACTCAGATGTCCACCTATTTCCAGAGGCAATCGCGCTGCAAGATTGGACTGGTGTCAACATTTTCTGAATTGGTCTGCAGATAACTGGGTTACAGTTTTATTCACAGACGAATCTCGGTTTGTTTCCATCCGGATTCTCGTCGAATAAGAGTGTGGAGACGATCTGGAAATGCGGAACGCTCAAAACATATTCAGAAAGTATACCCATACAGAGGTGGTACAATAATGGCATGGGGCCGAATAATTATTGGTGGCAAAACCGAACTCGTTTTTCCAAAATCGCTTCTTAGCAGCTCAGATCTATCTGGATACCATTCTTTAACCTATCGTGCGTCCATTTGCAGGCGCTGTTGGTCAAAAATTCCACCTAATGCATGATAATGCCCGTCCACATACCGCGCGCGTCGTAACCAACTGGCTGGATAACGCGGGAATTTGAGTTTTACCATGGCCAGTATAATTCCCGGACCTGAATCCGATAGAACATGTCTAGTATATGCTTCAACGAAAAATTACTCCACATATGGGCTACATCGAAAATGCGTTTACATTCCAGGAGCTTCTGACAGCAGAGTGGGCACCTTTACTACAAGGAGACCTTGATAATCTCATTTTGTCTATAAGCAATAGACGTAGAGCTGTAATTACTCAACGTGGAGGTCATACTTTGTATTAAACTTTTTTCTCACATGTTCAGAAGGTTTTGAAAAATTCTTAAAATTTGTCTTTCAGCATATATATATATATATATATATATATATATATATATATATATATATATATATATATATATATATATATATATATATATATATATATATATATTTAAATAATCTTCTAGGTTTTTTGAATAAAACATTTCATTTTAGGTAATATTAAATACTTACTTATACCACACATTTTTTGTTTGCTTCTTAAATCATACCAAGAAAAAAATACGTGCATTTTAAAAAATATCCCTAGGCTTTTCCGATGTGTGTACATCTAGCCTAACGTACATTGTCCCGGTATTCGGGAAGAAATGGGCACGGGCTGACAATTTACAAAATTGTTGGTTGGTTATAACCAGTCTATATTTATAACATTTTGTGTCAATTGGAGTGGTCCTGATAACATACTACCTAGTTTCGCACCGAGATGGTGACTTCTACATCTCACAATGTTCTTAGAGTAGCTATTGGAACAACTTCGCTCATGGAGTTATACGGAAGACAAAGCCAATAAAGACATACATATATATTTTAGGATTAACTTTAATCAAACACAGAGGTATATACTTTTTGTGCGGGCCTTACAAATGCCTGTCTTCTTGTCTACAACGGTTTCGTCTTTTACACCTGACGATCTCGTAAAAAGCGAAACTGGCTGCAGAGAAGAGAACAAGCATTTGTGAAACTACCGGAAAAGCCTTCATATATATATATATATATATATATATATATATATATATATATATATATATATATATATATATATATATATATATATATATATATATATATATTTATTTATTTATTTATTTATATAAACTGTTTATAAAGTAATGCATAAATTCAATAAAATTGAAAGTGACCATTATTAAGGAAAATGCAAAAACAGGTCCATTTTTTATTTCAAAAACTAACTTTTTAATATAAGAATCTTACCCCTATCGCTATACCTCTTCAAGGGGTAGCTACCCTTTCGAAATTTTGAAATTGGATGGTGGGTAGTGTGATACGTTTTTTTAAAGCTAATCCAATTATTTATTCTGTAGGAAAAAAGTTCAGCGAGTCATAAAATTTTTATTCACAATAACACATATCACAAGTGAAATGTTTGAAATTCCCGCCTTTTTGTACCTGAAAATATCACAAACGGTCTACAAATTCTTGTTGGACTCTATTTATAATCTCTGAAGAAATATTGGTGCATTCAGTTCTAATTCTTGTTTTTAATTTGTCGATAGTATCTGGTTTACTTTTGAATACCACATTCTTCAAGTGACCCCCATAGAAAAAATCTAAGGGAGTTAGGTCAGGCGATCTTACTGGTCACTCGATTGCACCACGCCTGCCAATACATCTGTTGGGAAATTCTTAATCCAGATACTGTCGAAGACTAACGTCATAATGCGCGGGGCACCATTTTGTTGATACTACAAGTTATGATTTACCATACCAGCACTGTGTCCACCAGGAAATAAGTTCAATAACGTGAAAATGAAATATTGCTGTAAAAATTGTAGATATCGTGATCAATTTATAGTTTCATAAAAAGTAGGGACCAATAATCCTACCCCTATCAATTCCCGCCCAAACATTTACCTTTTGTGGATATTTGTGTGATTCTGCCGCATCCATCTTGGATTTTCCCTTGCCCGATATCTGCAGTTTTGACTGCTAACTTCTGCATGTAGTGTAAAAGTAGATTCGTCCGAAAACAGAATATTCGGTACTTGAAAAGAGTTGTCATTACATTTATCCATTAATGTTGCACAAAACTGCATCCTGCGGTCTGGATCGTCATCGGATAACTCCTGAAAAAGCTGTATTTCATAAGAGTGAAGCTTTTCAAGTTTTAATACTTTATGCGCCGTCTTAAATGGAATTCCATTGTCTCGGCCAATTTTTTCGAACACTACTGTGGTGATTCTCTTCCACCGGCAATAAGACGCTTAATTTCACTTCTTCATTTATAGACCGGCGACGTGTTTTTGGAAAATCTTCCACGCTAGACGTTTCTCGAAATTTCTTATCTATTTGACTCATTGTTTAAAGATTGATAGATATATCTAGATATTTAGTATTAAACAGAATACACACGTCTGCCTGAGTTCGCATCCTGTCACCATAGTCAATCATCATTACAACTTCAATTCTTTGTGAACCTGATAAACGCATTTTACCAACAATTTAATAATTAATTTCAAAAAGCAAAAGTTAAAAATTATACGTATTCACTTTGCGCGACAACCAAAACGTATATTTACCACTATCATCTGTAGATTGTATTGCAAAAAATGAACTTATGCTTTATTAGATTTTGACACATGTCATACAACAAATAATTGTTATCATCAGTCTATTGTTACAGATGCGCTATAGTATACAACAAAATCTGTAGAGTTATTTTTGTACGACAAGCCCAGCATTTAGAATATTGTTTACAGACTTTGAGGTACTGAAGTATCATATCGGTATCATAATACTGGACTTTGTAATTATTTACAGGCTTCACTTGTGTTAGGTGTTACTGATAATAAAAATGTTATTACTCACTTTATTTTATCCCTACAAAAAATGGCGTTGCGGAATATATAGTTGGATTAGCTCTCAAAAGATGTATCGCCCTACCCACCATCCAATTTGAAAGTTTTGAACCTTTGAAGAGATATGACGATACGGGTGAGATTTTTATATAAATATATCTACATCCAATTTTTTTTCCTAATGTAGTTTGTTTTTACATTCCATGTTCTTATATTAAACGAGTCCTTAAATTCGTCCTTGTTCATATGTCCTTTAAACATTTCTTCCATTGGCGTTCTAGTGGATGAATGTTTGTGCGAAAAGTCTACAATAAGTCTTCGTTCCCGGGTTTTGAGTTTAGATGCTCATGATAATTAAAAAGATTTAGTTAGTTGTTATCTGCTATGGCTGCTATTATGGGAAAAGTAAGTACATTTTGGAGAAGCCGGTGCACCACAACAGACCTGACGGTCGTTCTGCTAACGAAGTTAGTCATCAAAGGGGTGATTCATCTTTCTGATACGTATTCGTGTAAATGTAATTTATTAAAGTTAACCAACTTATCTTAGTATTTATTTATTTCTGTATCTAAAACAACGACTAGCTGAATGGCACACAATTAAATTATAAATGTAGACATATTATACTATTGCTTTTGGCATACCAGATCCAATTCAGCGACTAGAAAATTGATTGTCAAGAATATGCTTCAGTCGCAGATAATGATGCGGAGGCGCACCATCGTACTTCAGAATAGCACCTCTTGGCATTTAGAGTAGCAACTGCAAGATTATTTGTTAATTATAATCTGCATAGTACCGACAATTACGTAGGTTGACGCAACTATTTAGATAAAAAACCTGATTCGTCGCGCAAACAATCGTTATTTAAGTAGTTTGGTATCGTCTTGACGAAATTTAATATTTCTTTATAGAAATGTTACCTGCAATCCGGGTTATCTTCAGTTAGTTCCTGTAGAAACTATTTTCAGATCCTCGGTGGTTCAGGGGTAAGAACGTGTGCCTCTGAATCGAAGAGTACTGGGTTCGATCCCAGGGTTTTCCGTTCACTTTTTCAGTACAAACTCTAACATTAACATCAACCGAGCTTCTGGCATTGTATTTAAGCAAGTTGAATGTCTGCACGTTCCACCCTTCGGAGGGGAAGTAAAGCCGTCGGTCCCGTCTCCATGCGCTGTTAGGCATGTTAAAGATCTCTACCCTCCTTACAGAAAGGCAGGCATTCGGCAAAATTTCCAGGATAGTGAGGTGAAACTGCTCCTTGGCGTCGGTGATTGGCCATAGTCGCGGAAATATGCCGACGTTAAATAAACAAGAAACCATTTTCTAACATTTATGATAACTGATAACCACAAAATTTACTAGTTGACCCTGTTTTGCGTTTGTCAGAGATACTCAAGTTATTAAGCCTCTCAATTTGAAGTTCCATCTAACATTTGGCAAAACAATTTGTCAATTATGTACAGAAAAGTTACTACAAAGCACTTAAAGCTTGGAAATAAAAAGCACATAAACGACAAGAATTTCTTTATTTTAAATGAAAAAACTGACTTGATGGATTGCCCTTTGTTGAACACTATATTCCCTAAACGCAGCAACAAATTGTTATTTAGAGTTCTTATATTTTACCACACCTAACAATGCCGCAAAAGGTAAAACCAGTTGTAGAGAACCAGACAAGCACTTGTGAAGCCAGAGGAAAAGCCTTTACATCTGTATTCAGTATGGAACGGTTTCATCAAGTAACGGAAACGACAATCAACAGTAACAGATAGTTATGCGCTAGATACGTATTTAGGCAACGGAGTTGTCTTCATTTAGCGCCTAACGGTTGTTATTATTTTTACTATTGTTCTCATAATTATTTGAAATTATTTGCAGATCCCCATAATTTTCTTTTAATCACTAAATCGATATTTTTGTTTAAAAATCATCCAGTGTAAGTTGTTGTCCATTCAGAGTAACAAACTGAAGAACAAATCCTCAAATATACAACTTCTTAGGTGTGTTTGAACCAATATTGAAAGTATACCGATCAATCAATCAACAAAACTTCATTAATGTTACAATGAAATTTCCGATCAATAAAAATGTAGGTAGGAGATATCCTTACGCCCTACAGTAAAAAGCACACATTATGTCTATACACGATACCAAGCTTGCACATGTGGCACCAGGAGTTTTTAAGTTATTCGCACGCACTTCTTGTGAGACTTCTTTTCCGAGGTGAGTCTGAACAGAAAATTAGAACTCACATATTCCACAACACATTCAGAGCTTTATCGGTTTAATATAGTTTTCTGTGGCTAATGAACGTAAAGCTCCAAGCTTACCTAACAAACACACACACACACACACACACACACACACACACACACACACACACACACACACACCTACATTCAGAGATACTAAAAAACCTGGTATAAGATAATCAGATATTCAAAGCTGTCCATAAATCGATGACCAATCACGGCTTCTTTAAACATGGGAAACAATTTTTTTTCAAATGGAAGACGCTGTCCTCATGTTATTCATTTTAGAAGAAAATACTTTTTCGATCCACTTACTAGAAACTAGAAATGTACACATATATCGAAGTATTCTACTACATATTACAAATCTAAAGATTCATCTTTAAATTTGCAAACCTATTACTAGTAGCCAGTGTATCGTTGTCCGCATGTGTGCGTGTATGAATGTGTACGTTTATATGTACGAACGGGATTTTGTGTGAGTGTTTAGGTTAAAAAGGAGTTAAAATTGTTAATAAAGAATCAAATAATATAAGTGTTAAAACCCACTAAAAATAATAAAAATGTAAGAAAATAGAATCTAGAGTCCTATCGTTTTTCCATATGTCTTCCCATTCTTACCAGGGTCCTCTTGTGTGTCTTTAAAGTTGTCTTGATCGACCCCAATGCATGAAGATTATATCCCAGTCTTATCCCAATAAAATTAAGTACATAAAATAGTAGTAACAAAATTAATAAGAATTTCAATCCAAGACAAATGTTTGTGTGCGTGCACATATATAAAATAAAAACAAATAATTTGTGTAATTCAGTTCCTGTCAGAATGATTAATTTATGTATTGAAATACATGGTGATCTGAAAAAACAAACAATTGATATTTATATATGTTCGTATTACCCCACTAAGTATTATTCAGACGGATATATCCCGGAAATATTTTTTAAAATCACAGAAAAATGTGCGAATGGCAACCTGCCGCAGCCATATACTGCCTAACTAACTAACTAACTAACTACTTTTTCGATCTATATTAGCATTTCCTATACCTAGTTTATAAGTTTTTTTTGTTGTGAACACATGAAGTCTCGTTTGAGTCATTTTAGTAAGATTTCATTGAGAAAAGTGTTTCGGATAGCTGTCTGATATTCGGATAAATAAAAGACGGGTGAAAGATAACAATACACTGCAGTAAAATTATAACAAACACATAATATATACAGATTTGTTAGAAATAGACATATACAAACTTGACTAAGTGAAGATTGGAACCTGTGACAACACATTTTAAAAGACCTGACGATCGTTTTACTAACCAAGTTAGCGTCAGAGAATGAATAATTCTGAGAATTAGTCATCCTCTGATGACGCTAACTTCGTTAGTGAAACGATCATCAGGTCTTTTAAAATGTGTTGTGGTGATTTGGGTTGTCCAAGTGTGCTTATACAAAGTTGATTCTTAAGAATAGGAAACACATGATAAGTCTAAAACGACTTAACGAAAAGCGAAAAAAAGTTATAGTTAGACAAACCTGCAAATCAAGGTAAATATTGCTGGAACCTACTTAAGTAAACGCTTGATGTATCCTCCTCAAACTTTCAAGCATTTCTTCATCTTTTTAATTGTATCCCCTTCAATTCTTTCTGAGCTCAGACACTCAAAGTGTCTTCTTACCCTAGTCTCTACTTTTTCTACAGAATTAAAAAATAAATAGTAAATTCGGTTCATGATGCAACTCCACAGAAAGAAGTCTACAGATTATAAGTCTGGATATATGACAGGCTATATTGATATATTAAGTTTTCTCTTCATTTGCTAGGGAAGTCAGGCTATGCCTGAAAGCAACCTAGAATCGTAATTTTATCATCCTCAGTGTACCGTGTTCCTCTTGCCAATCTAAGCTCAAGAGGACCAAGTTGTGTGCCATTTCTCAATAGTCGATCGATTACCTTTTTATTCGGTCTGCAGCGATATCTTTTTGTAAAAACTTAGCACGCTCTACTTATACTTCTATTACATTCACCATAAATTATCATGATCTTGAGAAAATCATTATTAGAAAAACTCAAGTGCGACATTTTCAGTGACTATAATAAACACTTGTTGTTGGCAATTATCAAGATGTGATGGATTTGTGTATGTTTTCTATCAAGTACACTCACTGCAAATTAACACATTTGTTTAATTTCATAAACCGATTTAACTACTCAGTTCGTTAGCGGAATGAATGATTTAGAAATATAGGATGGTACGATATTTTTAATTTGTTCCCAGACAGAACAAATATGTCCTGGCCTGTCTGGGAACGGACACATCAAAGTTGACAACTCGACGTTGGGTGGTTTGCAAACTGAGCCACGTCGGTTTGAAAATATTTATTCGTATACTCAAGTTTATCATAGTAATAATCTAATAGCTGGATAACTACTGTATTTAGGTATAGGATATGACAATATAAATTGAACGATAATGAAAAAGACAAAAACATAAAAAAATTCTATTTCAACAGGATAAGTTATCGGGATCCAAAGTTGTACAAATTGGCAGCTGATTTTCTTACACTTGGTATAAGTTATAAACATTTCTATCCATTTCCGCCATAATGCTATAATTAATCATGGTTCAGACTAAATTAGAAGGATCTAGCTTTATTTTTTTTCCGGAGATGCAGCAAATGAGCTATGAACATGAACTCCAATTTTTTTCTAAGAAATCGATAAAAAAGGTTGTGTTAATAAAAATCAACACAAAATTGCATGTGGAATTAAAAGATGGCATGCTTCATTTAAAATTAGAGATGGTAGTTATTTTCGATGTAAACAGCATTTATAATTTTTTTTTATTAAACAGTGTATCCTAGACGAAAACAAACGAAATTTTATCTAGAAGAAAACAATTCAAAATTGCATCTCTCAAGGCTCAGTACTAAGCTGTACACTATTTTTGATCACAATAAATGAGAACTTGACAAGCAACGAATTACCAGTTTATGTTAACCTAGTGGCTGATTACCTAGTTATATACGCTAGAGGAGTTAATTTGAAATTACTTGAGAACTTAATTCAGCTCTCAGTCAACAATTTAGAACAGTGGTGCTTAAAAACTGGATTTAAATTCTGTGATGGAAAAACAAAACACATAATTTTTGAGAAAAATCTCGGCCCGAAAATACAGCAATATCTATCACTCTTTTTTAACAAAATAATAGATTTCACAGACAGTATAAGATACCCGGAGGTTATTTGCGATAACCAGTTAACCCACAGAAAACATTTTGAATACGTCAAACAAAACTGCACTAATGCAGTCAACATTCTAAAAGTGTTGTCCCATCACATTTGGAAAGCAGATATAGCTAGACTTCTAAAGATTTGCCGGAATTTAATTTGTCCGAGGATAGATTCAAGCCATTTCACCATCCAGGGCAAGTAACTTAAAAAAACTCCAAATTATAAAGAACCGGATCATCATAGGTACCTTCTCTACTACGCCTAAAGAAAGTCTCTTTGCATTCACTGGTTTATCTCCTGTTTAAATTCGAGTTCCTTTGTTGTTTTTTCAATATGCCTGTGACCGTTTTAACCAAAGAAATTTCATCTCGCATAGATTCAAGAAAATATTCAAGACAATAAAGTCAATATGATTCCTCCTTTCTATGAGTGAATAGATGACTAGCAAATGCAGACCTTACCTTTCCTAATGTATTACCTTAAAGACTCTGTGTCATCGCGCCATGGACAATGCTAGATATCCGATTCAATCTAGACCTTGCTCAGTTCAATAAAGCAGAAACAAACCCCAAAGTGATCCAAGCAGCTTTTAATGTTTTAGGATCCTCTAAATTTTGAATTCCACAATATTATATACAGATGCCCCTTTAAGCAACAACAACTACCCTGTAGGATCGGCCGTTCTCACTCCCAATAAATTATAGAAAATCAAATTTCAATCAGGATACAATGTATTCACAGGTGACGTGTATGCAATTCCCCAGACATTAGCATAGATATCTGTAGGTACTCCGAAAGAAAAATATGTTATATATTCAAACTGATTAAGTGCTATATCTGCAATGAAACATCTCTACCCTGATAATTTTCTGATTGTATACGTTAAAAATATGTTATACCAGCTGCAAAAATTCAAGCTCGATGGCTTATTGATATATACTCCATCACACGTGGGAATCCAGGGTAACAAAAGAGTGGATAAAGCAGCTCGGGAAGACGTCAGATTACCGTATTCCATCAAGGTTTGCAGCAAGCACCTACCTAGACTTAAAAACGTCATTAGTCGTCCTTTTCACAAAAAACGACAGTCTTGGAACAAGCACCCGACAAAATCGCATCAGATAAAATGCCAACTCTCTGGCGCAATGACATTTCCAACGAGTAAAAGAGACCAAGTTAAGATATCCCGCCTACGTTTGGGTCATACCAAGTTGAGGCACTGTTTTATATTCAAAAGAGATGAACCTCCTATTTTTAGGCGTGCAACAGCCGACTTCCTGTGAATCATATTGCTGAATGCCACAGTTGTAGTGAATAAAAAAAAAACAAACACAAAGTAAACCCGAATATAGAAATGGGAAAGATAATGTTCTAAGTAAAGTGTATAAGACAATATCTTTTCTAAAAGACATAACCCTATACAAGGACCAATAATTTAAAAAAAATATTAATTAGGAGTAGTGTTGTTCCTAGGGAATTTACATTTGTGCAATCAGATGGGTAAGAAATGTGCAATATTGGCATTAAATGTGCAGTTTTTAAATTTTGATCGATGTAATAACATTTATTCAACTACAGTTTGTAACTAAACAGTTTAAGATTTAATAAATGCGGCATTTTTAACCACACCCAGTTAACTTAGCTAAATTTTATGTTGTTGAAAAACTGCACTCAACTTATAAACTAAATAAGTAATACTGCAGATGTTCAATCAGTCAATATTTGGTTTGCTTTACCACAAACTTCTTAATTAATAATCAGTTTCTGATTATACATAAATTAATAGATACATAACGGCTTCATTTTAAAATAAAAATAATCTATAAAACCTCTCAATGATTTCGATATTGAAAAAAATAAACAGGAAGCTGAAAGTATAGCATTGAAAATGTTTCTGTATTCTATAACACAAAACATAAGTGACAATCTTAATCCAATAAATATTAATACCAAAATACCTTAAAATAAAATTGACGATTACACATAACTTATGATTCCCTTCTTTTTCTTTGTCAATTAATATTTATCTGTGCTGCCACGGATTGCTAATCGTATATTCTGTGGGCGATACATTTTGTAGAAAACGAAAACTAACTGTAAATAAGCTTACTTCATATTATATTTTGCATGTGTTTTATATGTATGATATGTATTATCTTATATTTTGTACAAAAACGTGTATATATGCTTATAGTTGGTACATCATAAAATCTTTATAACAAAACTTGTATATATGTTTATAATTGGTACATCATAAAATGTTAATAACACTAACCCATATACCAAATTTCATCAAAATATCTTTCTTATTTTTGATAAAAACTTCCTTAAAAGTCTTATATTTACCCGATAACTTGGATAGGTTGAGCTTGCCAATAAACTGATCAACGCATCCACTAAATGAAGATTACCGCTGAGTTTTATTCAAACCGTGTGGTTATTTTTTAAGTTAACGCATCAATAGATCAATACATATATAAGGATAAAGGTCACAGTACGATTAACCAACGACGCTACGAATGTGGGTTGATAAAAAATGCTAAGTAAATTCTGCTTTAACAAATACACTATCAGGACAATTGCAACATGTGCCCACATAATTTTATTGGCGGCTTTATTGAGTCTAATTTCCATCTAATATGAAATTCAAATCAAATCACATATGTTTGTGAATAAAGTCCCCTGGTTAAAAATAGCCGTAGTTGGATGTGTGGTTCATATTTGATTCAAATGGAAAGCCAAAATGAATTCTCGCTTCATTAAAAAACAATTTTAAGAAAAAATCTGATGCAGATTTGTACACGGTATTGTGGTTTAATTAATGTAATCAGAAAAATAGTTGTTTTCATTTCTGTTCTCGTTCTTATTTAGTTTTATGCTGTTTTGTTGATTTTATCTCACAGATTTTCTGACAAAGATTATCAATAATAGTGAAAATCTTATTGCTGTTAATTTTCGTGCAAAACTGTTATACAGTTGACCATCAGTTTTAAACACACAAAAATTGAAACTGACACCAGATATCGGTTCAAAGGTCCCAGTTCGCGGTGATTTGAAAGAAATGTTGTCAAACTGGAAGTCGTGATCTTCTCATTAGTAAATATTTTCTACGAAAATTCACTAAATTACTAAATAAATAAACTTAAAATTAAATGTAAGTTTTTAATAATTTATTCATACTAGACTTGCAGCTTAAGATCAAAATGTGTTTCTTGAATGTTGTATAGGATTGCTACTTACTTCCTGATCTGTGTCCTAACTATAATATATGAATTAGAGTATATATATATATATATATATATATATATATATATATATATATATATATATATATATATATATATATATATAGGTTGCCCCATTGAAAACGAGCTGGCAGCCATAACTTACCCTCGTAAGTGGGGGTGTCATTCCTCAAATTTTTTCAAATAAGAACAGGGATCATGTAATAGCTCGTTGAAAAGAGCATTCGATTTCCTATATGTTTTTTTTATTTTTAATTTTTGAAATTCGGGCTATTCGTTTAGGGGATATGGATTTTTGAAATATCACTAATGTATTTCCCGAGAAATTCGTAATGCTTGAGCTGGGCCTCACCAGCGTCCATTAGAAGACAAAAATGTTGTTAAAGGTTTGCGTAGGTAATAAAAAATCTGGTGAGGTCCCACTCGAGCATAAAGAATTTCTCGAGAAATGCATTAGTGATCTTTCAAAAATCCATATCTTTTAAACGAATTGACCGAATTTCAAAACTAAAAAAGCAATGTGTAGGGAATCAAAAGCTCTTTTTAACGAGTTATCACATCATTCCAATTCCTATTTCCAAAAAAAATGAGGGATGGCACCCCGTTTAGGAAGGTAAAGTTTGGACTATACATTTTGCGTCAAAAGTTGTCCCTTTCACAAACAAACTTGATGTGTTTTAGATTTTTGTCGGAAAATTCGTCAAGCTTGCCATCATTCCTTTGACTAAAATACATGCTGCAAAAAAATCGGCCAAAATGGACCATATTGAGAGGTCGCAACGACGTTCGAATATTACTATACCCTATTAATATTTGAGATGCGGTGTATGTAAACAGAGAGCAGTGTCGTGATATTATTTTACACAGGTAAATTCGCGATGTACAGTTTTATTTTTTCTCAAGGAGTGCTAACTTATGATTATTAGTACGTTCCGATTGCTCACATAATTATAATATATTCTCCTTTCTACTTGCAAGTGGTGTTATTATAAGTCTAGAGTCCTTTTTGTAATGGTGAATACCACACGTCGTAGTTCCGCCAGTGTCTGGCTCATTGGGAAGCCTAATAGGGATTTATGTAGTGCACGGTTTCCATCAAAAAGATATCTATTATGCAAGTTCATGTCTCACCACATAGATGAGAAGCTGCCGATCGAAGGAACACATCTTCCAAGATGATCTAATAGAGCTCTTTGACATCGCTGCCGCACACGCCATGGGGACAATGACATTTGAACAGGACAAAGTCTGTCTTGCTATGCAGAGAGAGAGAGAGAGAGAGAGATGATTTATCCAGTGCCAGCTTTGGTAGCAAGTACAAGAATTTTGCAGAACAAGAAGCCAGAAAGAGGAAACGATCTGTGACAGAAGATATGAATAAGTATGAAGGGGAAGTTGAAAATCAATAACGATATAAAGTTGCCTCAACGTCTCCTCCCGCGGAATGACCGATCTTCCCTTACTACACTAACGAAGTTTCCGCACTGACCAGTGGTCGATGTAGCTCTCAAGGCTTTCAAGCAGATCTCTGATATTTTGCGGAAAAACTTGTTGGACTAGCAATGTTTGACGAAGCACTCGACATCGAAACGAAATTCATAACCTAGAGAAATTTGCTCTTGCCGACCAAAGCCAAGAAATTTAAACGGCTGGATGGGCAGTTATTTGCCACTCCTAGCGCGCTAGATTCTTATGTCACAGAGAAAACGGCCAACATCTTTAATGTTCTCTTGGACGACGGTAAGAAAATGGCAGCAGAGCGTTTCTTGCTCAAAGAAACCAGGCACTGGCAAGAGGGTGCAACCTACAAGCTGTTCCGGGAGAAAGCTGTACAAATAAAAGTGGTAAATGACTGCACCGAAAATGGAGTTGTCCTGATCCAGTAATATAATCAAAGCTCGACAAATGCTGAGACATAGAAACGGCCAAAATTTACTGGTATATCTCTGTGTTTTGGAAGCCTCGCATTGCGACCACGGGCAAAAAGTAGGTTTTTCAAAATATATTGTTAATTATCTGCTACAAAACCACCCAGAAATTACTCAAGATGTTTTTTGACTGTCCCATATAACTCTTCCCAACTTGTGTCTGAGTGGGAAACAGCTGTGTCATCGTATAGCAAATTTTTCCCCATAAAAATTTTGGTGATATAACTCATATATATATATATATATATATATATATATATATATATATATATATATATATATATATATAATATATATAATTATATATATATATATAATTATAAATTATATATATATATATATATATATATATATATATATATATATATATATATATATATATATATATATATATATATATATATATATATATATATATATATATATTAAAAAGGAGAGGACCCAGAACAATCCCTTGTGGCACCACATATTTTAGCTTCCGCGGTTTAATATATTATATTATTTATATATCTATTATTAGTGCGATCTTTAATGTGGTGTATAATCTTCGTTAGCGGCAGTTACATTGGTAATACTTAATTACTAAATGTCTCTGTATTCCTCTCTCTCTCTCTCTCTTTCTCATTCTTTCCTATGTGTGTGGATGGGGTTGGGCGGTTGTTGGATTGTCCACGGTTAAGTATGAGTAGCCATTGAGACTAGACATCGCCGTGGCTTTGCTATGCCGTTATCACTTTTTTTATAAAATAAGGGATTTTAATTATTATTATCATTATTATCATTATAGTCATCACTGTCTATTCGATAGATTTGACTTAATGAAGATAATTTATTATCATTATTATTTGATTGTCGTATGACCTACATACTGCTTTTACATTATTTTTTTTCAAACACAAGCAGACTTGAATTAGCCTACGTCTGTGTTTGTAAATATTTCAGTGCATCTTATTATTTATATGTTTGTATTTAAAAAAGTCTGAACACAGCAAGTGCGTTATGGTAGTGAATTTTCATATAAATGATCTGGCACTTAATTAAATACTTATAACTTTTTTTTGTAACAAAGAAAGCTAAATTTTGGCATGTAGTTTACTTTTTATAACGTATTTTTTCCGAAAGAAAACGCAAAATCTTCCTGGAAAACCTGGTCTGATTTTACTGGTTCATAAGCTCGTCCAAGCCGCTTTAATCAAAATCGGCTTACTATTTTTTGAGTTATCTGTGTGGTTCATACATACATACATACATACATACATACATATATATATATATATATATATATATATATATATATATATATATATATATATATATATATATATATATATATATATATTTGTGTGTGTGTGTGTGTACATAAACATATTAAAGTTAAAACTGACTCCTTGTATTGGTTCCAGGGTTCTTGCTCATATCATGAAATTTTCAAAATCTAAAGTCGGAATCTCCCCATTAGTGAATTTTTATATAAAAATTCACTAAAAGGTAATATTGTATTCAAACTCAGGTTATACTATCTAACCTCTTCGTGACAATTTGCTAATAAGTTCATATAACCAACACATTTCATTTTTTTTACAAATATTTTGTGTATGTTGTATTCGAGGCCTCTACACAGGTTTAAAGTAAACATCATATTATCAATATTTCGTTACCGTAATGTCTGTTCTGCATAGTAGTGCATGAGAGGTGGCAATAACCTTAACGTATGCAACAGAAGGTTACAAAACTAAGAATAAAATGATATCGCTCTCACTGGAAGTAGAAACCTACTTGCGCTAGTTTATAAATAGATTCTTTGCAGTCTGTACTCATGCTGTGATTGTGCACTAAAAAGTCTTCATGCAGTCACCGTGTTATTAAAAATGAATTCAAGTGATAGTAAATAATATGCGGCTTATAGAGGCAACGTGTGTACCAAATCCCCTAACCAATTATTTTCAAGTGATAGGATTGATTAATATTTTTGTAACATAAATAATTAAAATTTAAATAATTTATTTATCTCAAAAGTATAAAGCGATAGTATAAACGTTACCAGTCCGAAATAAAATAATCAAAACGTCAAATGCATCAAATAAACAATATACCCGTGCGAGTCAGTGACTCGTAAGCGAGGATTACACTATATATATATATATATATATATATATATATATATATATATATATATATATATATATATATATATATATATATATATATATATATATATAAAATAATAAAAGTATAAAGCGATAGTATAAACGTTACCAGTCCGAAATAAAATAATCAAAACGTCAAATGCATCAAATAAACAATATACCCGTGCGAGTCAGTGACTCGTAAGCGAGGCTTACACTATATATATATATATATATATATATATATATATATATATATATATATATATATATATATATATATATATATATAGATATATATATATATATATAGATATATATATATATATATATATATATATATATATATATATATATATATATCACTGTATCTGGTGAAGGTGGTAAATTGCCACCCATCCAGGTAAGTATAACATCTTTGACTAATGGTTTTGCTACAAAATGAAATTAAATTTTTTTTGGATGGTGTCATGATTATGTTGAACCGTACAAGACCTGTGTGTCCTTTTATAATTATATTTAGATAAAACAACTGCATTACATGGAACAAGCCTAATTTGTTGTATAAGTGTGTACTTCAAGAGCCTCGGTGGTTCAGTGGTAAGAACGTGTGACTCTGAACCGAAGGGTACTGTGTTCAATCCCAGGGTTCTCCTTGCTCTTTTTTAGTACATACAGTAATATTAACATCAAAAGCCGTTGTAGCATTATATTTGAGTAAGTTGGATGTGTGCACGTTCCACCCTTCGGATGCGTGTAAAGCCGTCGATACCGTGTCCATGCGATGTTGGGAACGTTAAAGATCCCTACCCTCCTTATAGAAAGACAGAAGTCGGCAAAATTTGCTGGATAGTGAGGTCAAACTGCTCCCTGGCGTCGGTGATTGGCCATAGTCACGGAAATAGACCGACGTTGAAGAAATAAAAACACAACAACTGTTTACTTGACTACATGGGCTCTCTATAATTGAGATAATTTCTAACACATTATTTTCTGAATCACTCACGTTTTGTTAGATATGTATAATGCCGTAAATAAGATGATTTTGTACCAGAGCATGGAAGAGGAGCTTGCGTTTAGTAATAATTAAAACATTACGTAAGTATTTAAGCCTACATACCATACAACGCACCTTCGGCACAACATAATCCACTTGGAAATTCCATCTAAGAAGACTATCAACAATAGTACCCAATAATTTTATTTTCGTTTAGCTAGGTGTTTCTAGTAAACTTGCTAGATTAATAATTATCGTGTTTTGGTGAACTCGACACGTTACACCTTAACGCTTTGTACATAGTTTTGAAAATTATAGTTAGAACTTATAGTCAAAAACTTCTTATTGTTTTGCAGATCATCCTTACTAGGTCTTTAAGTGTGAGCAAACAATTATTTCTGTGGACTGTGTTATTGCCATAATCGATGAATTCTCCCTTATTTTGTATTACGAAAAGCTCACTCGGATATATCGTAAACATCCCCGGACCCAGGACTGTTCCTCGGGGACTTAATATCCGATCGCTTCAAAATCATTCCAGATGCCACCAGCCGTCGCGCATTGCTTTCTATATGTAATATAGCATTCGAATAATTTTAAAACGTTACCTCTTATTTCAAGAGTTTCTAAAGATTTTAATATAAATGACTGGCTTATAATGTCAAAACGTTTCGCAAGATCTATGAAAGCAGATAGAAATGGAATTCCCTAGGTTAAGGCAGCATACATGTTAGTGGATAGGTTTATGATTGCATTCTAAGTTGAAACCTTTTTTCGAAAACCATCATACTGTTTATTTAATAATAATCTGTATTCTTTGTGATAACCTTTAGCTGGAATACATACTACAAGCTCAAACGTTAAAAAAAATTAGTTATCAGTGTTAGTAATTTGTAATTGTTAAGTTTTATTTTCCAGACCTGATCATGCCAATCCCCGTGGAATCCTTCGTGCCTCCCGTTCCAACTATTGGTCCGGGATATGTACTGGATTGCCTTATACTCCTAGACCGCAGTACACAGCGTAAATTGGCATATGTAGTCATTCCATCACATATCCTAACAGGATCTAATCCTGAAAATACTAAATTTCTTCTACATCGCCCACCCGATGTGGCTAGGAAAAATACAACATGAAAGCGCAAAGCCTTGGAGTTCAGGGAAACCTTCTTGTGTGACCGGTATGATGAGTGTGTCTTTCAATCCATTCTGTCCTTAAATAACAGTGTCGAAAGGGTTTATAAGAAGGTATACTCAAACAACGTCAAGGTATAACAGAGGACTACACGGGGTTTGGCATAATCAGGGAAGTCTCATCTTCCAACTATTGCGATTCTTAACATTTTTTCAAGAAAAATTTGTTAATGGCAAAAATCCAAAGCCATCATGTATCAAGAACAACAACATTTTCTCAAGAAATATTTTAGGAGATGCTAAGCAAACTTATGTTTTTGAATAACATTTTTTAATAAAGGTTTTCTGTTTGTGCGACGTCATAAATTTTTCAGGTTATACTTTTTAACTATAATTTTAATTTTTTCTGCAAGATCGTCAAAGATTTTAAAAACTCAGTACACGGCGGAATAGAGGATTAAGTAGCTTTTCCAACGACGTTTCACTAGACTTCACTTGCTTTTAAGAATTTTGAAGAGGATAACTACCACGTTTAGAGGGATAAAGTAGTAGCTTTGGCATTTACGAAATGGTTCGTGTCGATACTCACTTGTTTATAGGGTATTACATTTAATAAAGCACGGAAAAAAACATATTGAGAAATAATAATAATTGTTCTGATGAAATACGCATAGTCAGACTATTCGCTAATGACCCTGGATTTTTATAACAAAACGATCGTTAGGTGTGACAAACCTGATTGTGGTAAAGTTTTACCTAAGTATATTTATTAGATACACGAACTGCATTTTAACATTTGGAAAATATTTTAATTACTTTTATAACGGAGTTCGCGGTTGTCGTTCCGAGTGAGTGGATGTCTGCCGGCAGCCAATAATCTTACCGCTTGTTGATAACTGACTGCAAAATAATACACTGAAATCAAGTAAAAATATTAATTTATTTCTACGGCAGAATTAATATATTATATTAAGTTAATCAAATCACCCCTAATAACTGACTGTTGATTAACAAGGGAGCTATATGCTCCCAAACCAACAAAAATCATCACATAAAATATCTACAGATGTAGGAACCGACCCTACTCAAACATCACAAAATACCGCAACCAATCATACACCAATGTTAACGCTTAACAGTGACAACTCGCAACAAAGTATTGATGATCACAATATGAATGACCACAGAGACAGCTCTCCTCTAACAACCCATTCGTGGCAAGAAGTCAAAAAAAAAAAAGAAAAAGAGTTTGTAACTCACCCGAACAAACTCCAAAAAGGCCATCATTTCCAAAAACTTACAACAGATTATCATCTCTAGCTACAGCAGATGAAATTAACATTAATAACTACGACTCTACAGAGACGTTAAAACACCCCAAACCTCCACCTATTTTTATCCATGGAGTCACAAATTATAATAGCATGAGTAACTTTCTAGCAGTCATTATAGCAGAAGAACAATATTACTCAAAGACACTAACAAACAATACTGTCAAAATAAATGTTCACACATCTGAAACATATAGAAGACTTGTGAGATATCTGAGAGACGAGAATATCGTATTCCATACTTACCAGCCCAAAGAAGAAGGAGCCTATAGAGTAGTAGTAAGATAATTACACCACACGACTCCAGATAACGAAATAAAGTTAGATATTCAAAAAGCTGGCCACAGAGTGAGAAATATTGTGAACATTAGGCATCATATTTCCAAAGATCCATTACCTCTTTTTTTCGTAGATCTAGAGCCACAAGATAATAATAAAAGTATATATGATTTGCAATTCATATGTAACACAAAAGTCGGTATGGAACCTCCAGGGAAAAGACGCGAAATAGATCAATGTGCAAGGTGCCAAGAGTACGGCCATTCGAAGACCTACTGTAATAAACCATTCATTTGTGTAAAGTGCGGCGAACAACACAACAGCAAAATGTGCACGAAAACAAGAAAAACTGCAGCGAAATGTGCTTTATGTGAAGGTAGCTATCCAGCAAATTACAAAGGTTGCACCGTATATAGAGACCTCATAAAAACCAAAAACCCTAACCTGACTAGAAGGTACCACCAAAAGCAACATAATCTAACACAAGACCACCAAAACATACAAGTTGCAGCTAACATAAACACAGAAGTACCTAGCAACTACACTGAACCCCGCCCAAGCAGACCGCTATATAATCAAGTACTCAAACAAAGGCAACCTGTTAACACATATGACCATCAAAATATCCTTGAAAACACGCTTACTTCTCTCCTGGGTGAATTTAAATCCCTTTTCACACAACTGATGAATCAAAACCAGATTATGCTTAATCTGTTATCAAGACTTGTTAATAATTTCAATTGAAATGGCAGGGTTCGTACGCATTGCAACATAGAATGCTAACGGACTAATTTATCGCAAACAAGAACTAATAACATTTGTCAACATTAATAAAATATATATAATGCTGGTCTCGGAAACCCACTTCACAAATAAGTCAGTATTCCGCATACCGCTCTTCTCTACATACGCTACAAATTATCCAGATGGCACCGCACACGGAGGTACTGCAGTACTCATCAGAAGCAACATGAAACATGACGTCCTACCCCCGTACAAAACGACTGAAATTCAAGCAACAACTATTAGGCGTATACAGAAACATGGAGTTTTGATGCATCGGCACTATATTCTCCACCAAGACACGCACTAAGTGAAGACCAATACAACAATTTCTTCCAAACCCTCGGTCCTAGATGTATTGTTGGAGGGGACTGGAATGCAAAGCACACTTACGGGGGCCTTAGACTAGTAACACCTAAAGGTCGCAATCTATTAAAAGAAATAATGGTTAAAACTTATAATGTGGTATCAACGGCGAAGCCTACATATTGGCCAACAAATACAAACATAATACCTGACGTACTTGACTTTTTTGTGACAAATGGAGTTGCAAACAGTTATATAAGGGTAGAAACATCTCCAGATTTCGTCTGATCATACACCAGTGGTAGCCACTTTAAGCACTACAGTGATACAAAAGAACGAATTGCTACATTAACGACCTCTAGAACTAACTGGGAATCATACCAGCGATATATTGAAAATACCATAAACCTAAATCTGGCTATAAAGCAACCGAATGAACTCGATGATACCGTAAACTATTTTACTGAGCTGATCCAAGAAGCAGCCTGGAAAAGCACCCCGTCAGTTACAGACAATAACTTATCAGTGAACCGGATACCCCTGCAAGTGCGACAACTGATTGCAGAAAAACGTCAAGCTAGAGGAAGATGGCAACGAACACGTAATCCTACTGATAAATTATATTATAACCGATTAGCCCGAAAACTTCATAAGACCCTTTAAAATCTTACAAACTTAAATGTCAATCAATATATTCAAGATATCAACAATAGCGATGGTCATGCCATCTGGAAAGGTACAGAGAACATCAAAAGGCCTCTAGTGAGAGTGTCTCCCATAAAAAAGTCAAACGGAGAATGGGCGTGCTAAAGTCAGGATAAAGCGAACGTTTTCGCAGATAACCTGACTGAAGTTTTCAAACCAAATGAAAACGATCCAACAATATGTTACAGAGAGTCTTTCATAGACGTGCCGTGTCAAATGTCACTTCCAGTTAAGCAATTTACGAAGAAGGAAATAAAAGCCGAAATCAAGAAACTAAAGGCCAAAAAAGCTCCGCGTTACGACCTTATCACAGAAAAACTTCTTCAATATCTTCCTGAAAAAGCAATTTCTTTGCTGACCACAATCTACAATCGTATGATGAGCCTATCCTATTTCCCAGCCCTATGGAAATACGCCTTGATTATTATGATAGCCAAGTAAGGCAAACCTGAACATGAGGTTGCATCTTATCGACCTATAAGCTTGCTATCCATTCTAGGCAAAATAGCTGAAAGACTTTTGCTGAAGAGGCTAAGGAAAGATGTTAACCTGCATAATATAATACCAAGGCACCAACTAGGCTTTAGAGAACGTCACTCCACACTCCAGCAAATTCACAGAATAGTCAACAGAATATCAACCAGTCTTGAACACAACGAATTTTGTAGTGCAGTGTTTTTAGATTCCTCTCAAGCATTCGATAAAGTATGGCACACTGGACTCTTATACAAGATCAAGAATCTTCTACCACAGCCATACTATTTGTTACTAAAATCCTACTTGTCAGATCGTTACTTTTATGTGAAACACAATGATGCGATATCAGGTCTATATCCCATAGATTCTGGCGTACTACAAGGGAGCGTGCCGGGACCACTATTGTACTTAATCAGCACATCAGATATACCAGAATCAGGTAGCACCCCACTTGCTACTTTTGCTGATGATATTGCAATACTATCATCGCATCGAAAAGGTGAGATAGCTTCAGAAAACTTACAACAACACTTGGACGAGATCAGTAAATGGTTTAAGAAATGGCGTTTCAGTGTAAATGAAAGCAAATCAGTTCAAGTAACATTTACTAATAAAAATACGATCTTCCCAAGAGTAACTCTTCAACAGCCACATACCTGTAAACACTGAAGCAAAATATCGTGGTATACATCTTGATAAACGCTTAACGTGGAAAAGGCATATACAGCCAAAGAAAGCACAAATAAATTTTAAGTTTCGTTAGATGCACTGGCTCCTAGGAAGAAAATCAAAGCTCACCATCAGCAACAAGCTATTGATCTACAAGGCATTTTAAAAACCAATTTGGACCTACGGAATCCAGTTTTGGGGTGGCGCTAAACCAACAAATATCCGAATTATATAAAGATAGCAATCCAAAATACTTCGCTCAATAGTAAATGCTCCATGGTACGTTTCCAACCTTACCTTACATCAAGATCTCAAAATCCCTTTCGTTCATGAAGAAATTCGAAGATACGCCCAAAATTCATGCAAAGTTGCCTGGCCACGAGAATCCCCTCATAGAACAAGTCTCTGAAGACCCTTTCTACGAGAGACGCTTAGGAAGAACCTGGCCAAGAGACCTACTAAATTAACAATTTAGTGTTGTCCGAGAGGGAGTGCCGATATGGGTGGGCTTCTCCTCACACGCTTTGCATTATTTATTATTTATATATGTATATATTTTTTTAGTTATTTTTAATTATTTTTATTTTCGTTCTTTTGGGTTTATTTTTATTTTCCGACTAGAAAATACGTGTAACATATTTACTTAATACCCCTTGTAGAGTAGATTGTAAAAAATAAATAAATAAAATATATATATATATATATATATATATATATATATATATATATATATATATATATATATATATATATATATATTATAGTTTGCTTATAACTAAATCACACTGGAATGTTGTACTACCTCGTTACGGAAGATTGTTTTTTGAAAGCAGACTAAACTAATACGTACTTTTAAACGCGAAGGTAAAAAATCAACATTCTAAATATATTAGGTACATTACACAGTTATATACTTAAAAAAAAAATAAACAAGTGACTGTAACAAAAACCTACCTCGTTATTACATTTGGTATTTTCATCAATTTATTACATTATGCATAAAAATTTACCTTGTTTTTCCAACTATTTCCATTCTTAACATTTTATCAAGCAATATTTTAGCTGCTAAGCAAACATTTTTATCAGCTTTTTTGTTTTCGCAATCAATTTTTTAGGTTATACTCTTTAACTTTGATTTTACTTTTCTCCGCAAGAATTTGAATGATTTCCAAAATCCAGTAGACGACTGAATAGAGAATTGAGTATCCTTTCCAAGGATGACTCACTTGACCTCACTTGCTTTAAAAGTTTTTTAATATTATAACTACTACGTTTAGACTGATAAATTATAGTAGCTGTGACATTAACAAAACAATTTTTTTTGCTCAAAAATAAAATCCACATATCCGAGTCTTTTTAAAGGGCAAATAATTTAAATGACGTGATAGCGTCTGAATATTCCTGCCTCACAACCTGTGCCTGGTTTGCTCATGGAACGGACGAATCTTTATAAGCGCCAGCTCGTAATTTGGAAAACATATGTGGGCCTGAGTTAGTTGAGGCTGATTGAACATCTGGTAGTTGGAGAGATGAATCTGGTACACTCTGGAAATAGTTTCACAAGCTGTATTTGGTACCAAAGGAGTTTTTGGATCTAATCGTGATAATGTATGCTTATATTTATTTGGGTTGTCAATACCATCGTGCCGGATTTTCCACAAAACATATACGAACTCGCTTTTCGTAAGTTTTATTTTATTCACCATTTGCCAGGAAATGAGCTCCTTATCCCATTATATTTTCAAAGGGACGAAACGACATTTGTCGGGTGGGTTTTTGTTTAACTCAATTCAACTTTGGTACCCATCTCAGCGACAACTTGGAAAAACCAGGTCACAAAGTTTGTTCACATCATCTGAAATGGTCGATGTTGAGAGCCTGTCTCTGTGGGAATCTACTTCACTACTGTCTCTTCCACGCTCAAATTTAGCTGCCTGCTTTTTGACAGTATAACACGCAGCAAATTCTCCTGGTTTCTCTACCATGTCTTGATTGATTTGCTGTGGGTTTAAGCCCTTCTTATGCAAGTAACTGAAGATCCTACGGTGTCCGATTTTCTCCAAATCACAAATTTCCAAAAACTTGATTGAAGTAAGGACTTATAAAATCGTAACTTGTAATAATAGAAAAATTGAATTTTATACAATGTCTACCTAACTATAACGGTTGATAACGAATATATATGAAAATGAAACATTGAAATTGCTTCCTAGTTAGGCTACAAACTTCTCAAGCTACCCTTGTAATTGTCATTTTGTCTTTGGGTTCCCTAGAAAGCCAGCAGAGGGCACCATGCTAAACTATTTATATGATTAACAGCATTAATTTAATATTATAAAAAAAGTAAAAATATACTTTTGCATGAAACTTTAAAAAACTGCTAATATTTTACTCCTACTAAATGTATGATTACATTGGTTTTCACAAATAGATAACTTCTTAATTTATGCCGTAAAATTTACAGCAAAATGATTTATATTATCTATGAAAAACACCTAAAACGGAAAATACGAGCTTACCGTTATTTTATTTGTTTATTTTTTACAACGACGGGTTTTTAACTAATTAAATAACTTTGAATGAAAAGTTAAATCTTAATAAAGATTACTACCATAACACACTAGCTACATCAGGACTTTTCTCTAAATAAAGCAAGGAGTTCTGGTTGGAATTGACATATAATGAGGTTTGAGATATAAACGAGTAAATTACTTCTACTTACCGTAGCCTCATTTGGTTAAATCTAGTGAAAACAGCTTCAATTCATGTCAGCTTACCTCAGCCTCCAGTGTAATCAACTGAGCACTAATGGCTGTGATAACAAGGAATGTAGCAAGTACAGACCAAATACGATTTCGACATTTTACTACGTGTAAATGATATCGTTTAACTGACAGTTTATTCTCTGAAATACCATTCTCCGTCGAGGCTTTTCCTGCACATTTTAAGTTATTTCACATTGTAACGTAAGCGGGAATTCACAGTATTATATTAGTCAATGATATAGAGATGAGAAGAAGATACGGATATCATACGACGTTGCCGAATGTTTAATACCTATTCGACATTTTTCGGCAACGTCATTCGAACCAACTTAAAGATTCTAATTGTTTTCTGATAAGTGGCAGTCATTTAGCGATATGTAGGTTAATCAAAAATTCACAGAACAGGCTCTATTGAATTATTTTACAGTAAAACGTAATTTATATGACGTTTAGATGAATAAAGATATATTATTAAAAAAATAAATGAAAACAACCAACAAAAAAAAGGCAGCTTGAAGTACTTTAATGCGATTAAGTTTTCTCGACACTTTATTTCAAACTGAGGTTTAGGTTGGCTTTAGGTTTACGCGTGGAGTCGACTATTCGACCTCTATCATCGTGACCATTAAATCTATTTTGAGACTCCCATGTAATTATCTAGAGCACTCTGCCCAGATTTATATCCTCGGTGATAGTTTACTCCTCTAGAAGATACTCTTTCGTGTGGTTTTCAGCCTTTGGAGAAGAGGCACCATTCTATCTCTCTAGTTCCTCCATGAAGAAAGTCCACAGTTGTCTCTTGCCAGCTGCAGCTTTTCCTACTGCTCTCCAAAGACTTGTCTGTAGACTCTTTGCCACTTGTCATTTGCTCTCTATTTTTATGTAAAAAGTCTGGAAGCAGCAAGTAAGTGAAGGTAGTGAATTTTCATAAAAATGTTTTTAATAGCACATATGTCTTTTTAATGCAAGCACGCATCATTTGGTTACCGGTATAACCTACAGGGTGGTCTAATATCTCCTTATTCAATAATAAAAAAAATTGAAACAAAAGTTGCAGGTACTGACGTGCCCTACAAACTAAAATTATTTTTGCATATACCGGGTGTTGAATAAATTAGATACAACCCAAATATCACTTTTTTTAAATGACACAGCCTGTATATTGCTTCATTTTTCAATTACTCTTGGCTTGGCGATTCATCCAGTCTAAGTGTTGGGGTCGATACATAGTCGTTCAAAAGTTACGGGCATTTTTCTAAAACATCAGAGGCACATTTGACGGTCTGTATCTTCATTAATATATCAGCATGCAACACTCTATCATACCAAAAATTTGAAGAAATGTTCTTCTTTCAAATTCGTTAAATACAGAAAGAATTCCTTGAAAACAGTCCACAGTCTGAGTAAAAACACTGCAGTCAAGTTTTCTCTAGAAATTCAAATGGAACATCCTATAGATTATAATGAATTTCGATACATAAACAAATGTTATTTCAGTTTTATGAAGTATTTCCTATACCTAAAACCAGTATTTACTGAGGTAATGGGGTTTTTTTAAGAAAAAAAGTACAGTTATACCAGGAACGAATTAGTGTATTATTTTTGAAACACCTGTATCCAGTCTCCTCTCTAGATTCCTCTCGATTGATTATTAATCAGCTGATAGGGCATATGTAAAATTATATTAAGATTTATGGTTACTACTTCTCAAAACCTAGTACTTATTCCGACCTCGTTTTATTATTTCAGAAAACTTGCAAATGTTGTCTTGTTTCAACTGTGACATATTCCTTAAAGAATGATTTGTTAGCAATATACAAAAGCATGGAGAAAAAATATTACTCGAATAAAAATAATAACTAGGAAAGAAACTTCTAATAAAAAAATTCAACAATTATAAATTAAAGACTACTCTATTTAGTGATATTGAAATAAAACTTAAAGCTGAAATTAGAATGTATTCAATCACGGAAAATTTTGATAACAATGGTATAAGAACTACACAGAAACAGTGAAAACTAGTTAACTAAGTGTTCGAAATGACCACCATTTTGCTAACAACATAAATTTAAGCAAGTTTCAAAAGTATAGTTAGCGTCTTGTAATACACTTAAACTAATATTAATATATAATAATACACCACGGATTCCTGCCTTCATATCTTCTTTGGTCGACGGTTGTGTTTGACAAACTAAATTTCTTACATAACCCCATAAAAGGAAGTCCGTTTTTGTTAAACCATGTCACCTAGGCGGACACCTATTCGGCCCTCCTCTCCCAATCCAGCGTTCGGGAAAATGTTGATTAATAAAAGCATGGATGTTAGCTGTATGATTAACTTGAGCACTGTATGCATAAACCAAACATGATCACGTATGCTAACAGGCAGTTGGTCTAATAAGGGTCCAAGGTCTTCTCCTAGAAACTGAAGATATCAGTGTGCAGTGGCCGTTCTTCAATTGCAGACCGATGACAAAATTTCCAATAATTTCACCCAGACGTTAAAAGACTACCTATTTTAACTAGTCGTGTGAGTAAAGTGAGCGTTTTCAGTAGAATAGTAGTGAATGTTATGTCCGTTCTTATGAAACGATGCTACGTCAGTGAACTACACAAAGTTGAAGATCTTGTATCACTTTGGCTTTGTTGCTGTGCCCAGTGACAAAATAATAGTAACCTTTAATGATAATCATTGTACAGTTATTGGAGGAGTTGAATATAGTATGGGTCAAATTTGTTTTTACGTAAAATTCAGAGGTCCTACTGATATCAATTTCCCTTGCTATTTTTATTGAACTGATATGTGGGTCTTCTATCACTTTCAAATTCACTATCAAGTCTTTTTCTTCGTTCAAAACAGGCTTGGTTCTCTCAGTCTTCTTGTATCTTATGTTCCTCGTTTCGTCAAAACGTCGCATCAGTCTTTCAGAAGGGCTTCTGTGTGGTTGTCTTTTATTGGGATATTTCTCATGATAGATTCTTGTCTCGAATAACCAGTTTTTGTTACTTACTCCTCTCATATAAATCATATCAATCATTTCTTGTGGAAAGAAATTCATTTTAGCGTCTTGTTATAATTCAAATAAGAGAAAATAACTCCTCGATAGTTTAAGTTAATTTTTGACAAGCAAGTCAATACATTGTTTATTTTGCATAGTTACACTAATTCGTTGCTGTGTATAAATGTAACTTTTTTCTTAAAAAACACCGAATATCTCAGTAAATACTGGTTTGAGGTATAGGGAATACTTTATGAAACTGAAGGAACATTCATTGATGAATCGAAATTGATTTAAACAGGCTGTTCCATTTCAGTTTCTCGAGAAAACATGACTCCAGTCTTTTTACTCACCCTGCATACTGTTTCAAGCAATTTTTTCTGTATTGATTGAAGTTGAAATAAGAACACTTTTTTCAGATTTTTGGCATAATAGAGTGTTGTATGCTGACATATTAGTGAATATACAGACCCTCAAATGTACCTCTGATGTTTTAGAAAAGTGGCCATAACTATTGAACGACTTTGTATAGACCCCAACAACTATACACTGGATGGATCTGCAGAACAAGAGGAATTAAAAAATGAAACCATATACATGGTTTACTATTAAAAAAAGTTAAATTGGTGCTGTATCTAACGTATGCAACTCCCTGTATATGCAAAAATAATTTTAGTTTGAGCTAATGGAAGTACCTGCAACTTTTGTTCCAAAATTTTTGTGATATTTTCCGAAAATAAATTTAAAATGTTTCCGAGAAAACTGTTTTCCTAGTCAACGAACCTTAGGGTAATATCAAATTGATATATTTTTTTAATTATAGGTATATATGTATATATATATATATATATATATATATATATATATATATATATATATATATATATATATATATATATATATATATATATATATATATATATATATATATATATATATATATATATATATATATAAACATATAAAAATCGAAACTGACCCCGAATATGTGTTCTAGGGGCCTAGTTCGCGTTCATTTGAAGAAATTTTTTTAGAATTCAAAAGTCGCTATCTCTTCATTGGTTATTTTGTTTAAGAAAATTCACTAAATACCTAGTATATATGCTAGTACATTTTAAACACATAGGGAATTTGTAACGGGTTGACTTTAGCAGACGCCAGTTTGTATTGGACAATCCCTCATTCGGGCGTGGCTTAAGCTGCCATCTACAGTCTGACCTAGATATATAGGTTTTCTTATCACGTTTCTTCGTCGCCATGATTATTCCCTACACTAAAACGAGGTATGATGCCCTTAAACCCTTCTGCTAACCTTTGTTACGTGTTACATGTAGTTTAAGTTTAATGGAGGAAACTATAAGCCAGAAGTTTCGTTTTTTGGTCCTTGACTGTATTTACTGAAGTCAAGTAGGATTTAATTAATTAGTTCTGGGTACTGGCCCCTTTATTTGCTAAATAAGTTATAAGCAAAAATAGGAAAACATTGCAAATAATTTATTTACTAATAGTGTACACGCAAACTTAAATACGATCTACTAAGGTACAATTGAGGCACGATAATATATTTTAAAAATTATAATGGAAATGAAGATATTTACATTAATATACAAACTGAATTTAATATTTACAAATAAAAAACAAAACTAAAACATAAATCTCAAAAATAACATTTATATTAGTAACCCTTATTTATCAAAATTACATCCATTTAAAAAAAAAGTAAAACACGAACACACTTTATTTCAACTTAGGGTTAGGTCTGGTCTAGGTTTACGGGTAAAGTCGCCCATTTTTAGTAAATTTTCGTAGAAAAAATTCACTAATGGGGAGATCCCGACTTTTGAATTTTGAAAAAATTTTTGCAAATGAGCGCGAACTAGGACCCCTAGAACCCATATCCGGTGTCAGTTTCAATTTTTATATGTTTATATATATATATATATATATATATATATATATATATATATATATATATATATATATATATATATATATATATTTATTATATATGTATCACACCGATAACTCAAAAAATAATGGGCTGATTTTGCTAAAATTTGGCATGTACCTTCCCTTTGTGAGTGGCTTGGATAAGTCCGTTAGTCAAGAAAATCTAACGAGGTTTTCCGAGAAAATTTTGAGTTTTCATTAGAAAAAAAAATTTTATCTCAAAAAATAAAAAATCTATGATAACCAAATTTGGTAGGTGGGTTTACGATATACAAGGAAACTATACACAAAAATTTAGATTTCTATGTTACAAGAAAAAAAAAGGTATAATAAAATATTTGGTGCCAGATCATTTATATGAAAATTCACTACCATAAAGCACTTGCTGCGTCTTTGAGTTTTAAATCTATTTGAAGGCTCACTTGTAAATAGCTAGAGCACTCTGTCAATCTGTATTTCCTTTAAAAGAGTTTACGGCCGAGGAAGAAGCTTTTTCGTTTGGTTTTTAGCCCTTGGACAAGAGGCACCATTGTATTCTTCTAGTTTCTCATAGGAGAAGGTTCACAGTTGGCTCCTGCCAGCTGCACCTTATCCTACTGCTGTTTATAGACTGTTCTGTAGACCTTTGATTAATTAATTAACTAAACAATACTCTATTGGCCTCTAGCCTTTCTCCTTCTTCGTCCGGGACGTAGACGGTGCATATATGTAGCCCCGGTATCCCATCTTCCTGAATACTATGAGGCTCGCGCCGTTATATGGCCGGTACAAGCCAACGGCCCTTTGAAGGCACTCTGCACTTGCTGCATCAGCATTATTCACGAGGATGTATCCTGGTCAATGTGTGCATTTAACAATTCGTGATGGAACCCTGAAGAGTCTCTAGTCTCTCTGGCTCCATTTTTCCGATTGGGAAACCATCCTGAACGACAGACACTCTAATTGTGATAAGGGCCTCTTTAAAATATATCCCTTCTATTTTGGATTTCTTTATCCTACGTTTTACACTCAGCGATATGGCTACATCTTTCCGTGGTCTTTTTTGTGATTTCTTTCCGCTGTCTTTATCCGCCGTCTATTTCTCATTCTGCTTTTGTTTGAACTTCTTGGGGTATGTGGGCTTTGTTTGGTGTGTTCAAAATAAAATTTAACAGTTCCGGACCACAGTCTCGTTAGCTATTATGCAGCCCTGACCTTTTCGGATGATAATCCCATGAGTAGCGGAT
Organism: Tillus elongatus; assembly: GCA_964006375.1. Classification (NCBI taxonomy): domain Eukaryota; kingdom Metazoa; phylum Arthropoda; class Insecta; order Coleoptera; family Cleridae; genus Tillus; species Tillus elongatus. The sequence continues at coordinate 38,982,371 of OZ023269.1, forward strand.
ATATATTTTCAGCTGAACTTAAGCATTTCAAAATGACTGCCAATAGATATGTGTGTGTGAACAATTGTGTAACGTCAACTTTAGAAAGCCTTAAACTAATAATTTAAGTCTTCGTACATATAATCTTTGTAACTGTAAAATGTAATGTTTAATAAAACAGGTTACTCCAGGATTTTTTTTTTAATTTTGAAAAAGTTGTATCTTTGTTATTAAAAAAATGTTTATGAAAAAATATGTTTGGTAATAAACTTCCAGAAACTCAAATATCACTTGCGATTTTCTGCTAAACCCCCCTACTTTAAAGTATTCTCAAAAAGGTTTTTTTTTAAAGCTACCGTTTGAACAAGTTAAAAAGTGCACAGAAATAGGCTTTAGAAGCGTCAAATTGGTAGCCACTAATAATTTCACGGAAAAGTCAAGTTTTATAAATGTCTGCCAGTTTGTTTACTCATACAAATTTTGTAAACATGATAATTGTCGAATGGCTGGAAGAGATCACCTATTTTTTTGTACAATAATCTTTGCAACTGTAAAATAAAGTGTCAAGAAGACAAATCACCTTCAAGTATTTCAAGATTCTCTTTCGTGTTTGCAACTTTTTTGAAAACACCAATGACATAATATTGTCTCGGTTACTAGTTATTCAAATTCCAATATGTTTAGCTTTATAGTTTTAAAAATTCAGTTATTTTGTGAATATTTCCTTAAACCAATCTTTTAAATATGGCGGCCATCTGTAAGAAAACATATGTTAACAGTACACAATCACAAGGTTTAAGTTACCTGAAACAGAACTTGATTCGGTTTTAACAACATTGATCAAAAATATTAAATAAGTATTCGACATTCAGCTACGTCAAATGTAACCGGGATTTTTATGATCTCAGGCGTTTAGCACATTCAGTTATGTATATTTTCCTTAGATTATAAGTTAAGACCAATAAAAAACATTGAATGGTTATTTTTTATGTATCTTATTTATATAATTATCTACCCCAGTGGTCTCCAAAGTGTGGATCGCGAAAAACTTTTCAAAATAAACAAAATACCTTGGTTCGAGCTTTATTTTTATTTATTTTTTGCATTTAAAATAAAATATAATTGCTATTTAAATGTCGAAGTAGCTTTGGTGGCTTCATATTTTCTTTTGATAAGACTTCTACACAAGCTACAGTTGGTGTCTCATTGAAAATTGCGATAAATCGATATTTAAGGTATTCGACACTATACTATTTGTTTTTATTTGTATTCTTGCACTTCTGGCCGTAGACGACGCCAAGGATCTTTTTAAAAATGTGTCTATTTCTAACAAAATAATAACTGGCAAAGAAGGAATGTAACACATGTAAATTATCCTTAAACATTTAATATTGTACTTCGCCCAGTTCACAACTTGCACTTGATGCTTTAGCAAGCGTTCCGCTGATTATATAAAGGAGAACAAATGATTCCAGAAAAATCTGGTATTACAGTCTGCATCTTGACCGCGTTGAAAGTTCCGGAAAATGAAGAACAAAGAACCCGCGCTATTTAATCATAGCTAGCGCAAGTAACAAAGACAATATATATTTAATTGCGAATTTAATTGTGTTACCTAGTGATAGATAGCGCGAGCAACAAAAAATTGATTTTCGTCTCAGTATTGTTATTGGTTGGTGATTAGATTTGACTTAGCATGACTGTTTTTTTATTTTGTACAAATAAAATTTTGTTTGGTATTGAAAGGGGGCCGCGAAAAAAACTCTTACCAGAAGGATAGGCGCTTTAGAACAGTTTGGGAAACACGGATCTAACCGGCACGGTAATCAAGATAATTTTCGGGGGACATCACAGTAAACTATACTTTGATGTTTGAAGAATTTCAGCGCCGTATCGATTAAAATTCTGAATAGCTTTCAAGCTGTCGTAGCTAAACTCATCCGATATAGATCTAGCGGTGCACTCGAAACTTCAAAGGATTGGTATCATTGTTTTTTAAAAGACCACACTTTTAAATTTCCTTATCACATGTGTTCTACTTTAGTCAATTTTCTAGGCTTTGCACTTTAGGAAGAAATATATAAGGGAGAAATTTACCTAAAGTTAATTTATTTGTAGAAAAATAATTAACATATAAGACAGTTTCGCTTATTTGGATTTTATTTTTTAGTTGAGTCTAACCCATAAGTACACTTCGAGAACCCAAATCACAACATGTTTTTAAAGACCTGACGATGATTTCACTTAAAAGTCAGCGTTATCCGGTGTTGCATCATCCGATACTGAGGCTTCCGATATTGCATCATGCGGTATTACATCATCTGGTATTTCATCATCCGGTATTGCATCATTATTCGGTGTTGTATCATCGGTATTACATCATTTTTAGTGTATAGTTTAGGTATATAAAGAGGATAATTTTGCCCATACAGTTAGTTTAGCGACAGCCATGGATGAAGACAACTTCGTTGTCTAAATACTTTTCTAGCGCAAAACCCTTTATTATTTTTGTTGTTTTTTGGAGCGATTCTACTTTTTGTTTCAAAGTTTCTACGTTTATATTTGCATTCTTATTTTTGTTACCGGAAGTACCTTTTAAAAACGTTGTTTATACTCTGAATTTTTATATCAAAGAGACAGTGCGAACTATTTAGAAGTGGCGGAGCCCGGTTCAAATAAACTAGTTGTTTATGGTCTTAGACATATAAATACTCTCATAGGCGTCTCATTTCACCGGTTGTCTAACATTGTTTATAAGCTTCAGGTTTTCTTTATCTATGTGGTGATTATTATCCCAAGTATGCTATGCCACACATGACTAATCTATAGTAGCATATCTCAACTGTGCCAGATGTTTCTTAAATATGGTTTCTATTGTTCTTTTAGTTTGCCCAAAGTAATTAAGATTACAGCTTATTTTATAGATACCTGACATTTCAGTGGCTTTATCCTTATCTTTTATATTACCTAACACACTTTTTAAACTATTATTTGCCGAAACAGTTAGCTGCAAATAGCTTTCTCAAAAATGCTCTCGAGACCTTTCGTTGTTTGCGGTTCTAATGGTAAGGAGTCTACTTTATATTTACTGAATTTCGTGGATTTCTCTAACATTTTTTTGTTGTTATGTGTCTACTATTGAATTCCTCTACTAAGTAGTTACCGTTACCGAGTTACCGTTATATTTAGCCACGTTCTTAATGTACTTTGCTTCTTTGCTCTATCTAGTTTTACTTAAGGGAAACTGTATTAATCTATTTACTAAAAAATTAAAACCAGCTGTTTGTGAAAACCTATGATGCAAGTCATTCGGGATATACTTAAATTGGTGGCTTTTTTTTCGTGGACGTCGAATTCAAGAAAGTAATTATTTTAAAAAGATAATACATTTACAAAACAAAGTTTATTATTAATTTCTAGTTCGTGGGTAAATTGTATTGAGTTAAACGGATAGTTCAGTTTGACAATAAAATCGTCTATGTTTGTTTTCAACACACATATAACAAAGCTATTATCTGGGAAAATACTTTTTATTTTATAAAGAATTTTTGTCTAAAATCACCTAGAAAGAATACTTGGCTCTTAATCGTTTAAATATTTTCATTTGACTAAACTTTTGGTTTTTAATTAACTAATTTTCTTTCAACTTTGTTGATATTTATCTTTACATGCTTTTAGATTAAAGTTTTTTTAAGATTCGCGTGATTTTTCACTTATTGATTCAATACCAGAAATGACATTTACTAGATCGTCTTTTTGTGAATGTGAACTGAATTTTAGCCTCTTGTTTAAGAGGTGTGAATTTTGTTAAAAACATTGGGAAGACAGATTTTCTACGAGGTCAATTTTCCAAGGCACTGGTTTTTCGTTTTTAATTTGACACTTTACAAGTTGCTTTAATTTTTTATTCTGTATAAGTCGGCATCCTTTCAAATTGCAAGCAATCGTATTTTATGTGTATCGCCGACGGCCCGAAATTACAACAAAGATCTACTATCCTAAAATTTTAGGTATAAAATATTTTAAATAGCAAGATTTCAAAGTAACAAAAGAATTAGATTTTAACAAGGTTGTTTTAACAGAGTTTGATTACCTTATTGAAGTTATTCAGGCAAGTAAAATGTGTGAACAAACTGGAATAATTGATTGTAAGGAGTATTCTACTCTTTAAGCGACAAGGTTTCACAGAGACTTGAATTTCATGCTTACTTTATTGTACTGCTTTCATTGTCAAATGTACAAAAACAATTCGTTTGCTTTTTACTCCACATCTAAATTGTCCAAACGTTATCAGTTTCGCAAAGAAATATATATATATATATATATATATATATATATATATATATATATATATATATATATATATATATATATATATATATATATAGGGTGGCGCATTGAAACAGACCGATTTGCGTGCAGATAATTTTTTTTAAGAAATGCTGAAACACGTCAATTTTAATATTGAGGGGGACATGTTTTGACATAAAACTTAACTTTGTAACATCAACCCTTTAAGGGTGGTGATAGCAACACATATTTTAAATAGGGAACATGGGTCGAGTGTTACATCATTTGAAAGATCTTCCTTTTCTGAATTCAGCACACAAATTTTTTTGGAAGTTTTATCAACTCGTTTAAAATTATTCAGAGTTGGAGTTGCAAGAACGTATTTCATTCATTGTGATAATAAATGCACAAATGAGTCAATTTTTGTTAAAAAACTAAAAAACACAACCAAACGTTCAAAAATGTTTATTCAGTTAGGTAAGTATTCAAATTGTTGACCACCAGCTTCCATACAAAAGTACAAATTTTGTTCAAAACGAGCTCTGACATTCTGGAGAATTTGTGGAGTTATTAGACGGCATTCTTCAACAATGCGTCGTCGCAATTCATCCAGAGATTCAGTTCTGTTGCTAAAATTCTACTCTTTAAATGGCCCAATAGAAAGAAGTCTGAATGAGTAAAATCTGGTGATCTAGGGGGCCACTCAATAGCACCTCTATTATTGTGCATATTTGTAAAAAAATACTGAAATACGTCGATCTTAGATTAGCAAATGCCATCCTGCAACGTGAAAACTTCACTTCTACATTTAACCCCATCTGAGTGAGAGTTTCAACCCCCAAACTTTTAAATAGGAAGAAGAGTTTTGTGATCGCTCATTTAAAAGATATTTGTATTCATTTTTCAAAAAAGCTACGGTTTTAAAATGTATTGCAAAAGCTAACAGTAAACAAATTCATCTCTGTGACCAACTTCGCTACAACACATTAAAAATTGATAACTAATCGCGCTTCATCTTTAAAAATGAGAAGAAATAAAAAACGCACTAATATTAATGTAAGATATGTTTAAAATGCTTACCTTGAACGTCTGGGAAGCATCCCAATTGTGAATAAAAATGTCTTCTAACGTTAATCAATATCTGAGGCGTGAGCAACCTAATCGCAATCGCTATTCTTCCTCATAAGTCAGATAAATCGCGTGATTTAGTTTTGTATAACATACTCTTCACATATACCCATACGAAAATGTCTAATAACGTAGGATCGGGTGATCGTGCTGGCCACTCTGACGATCCTAGCCTCCCTATCCACCGATTTGGAAATTTTAAGGCAATGTACTGCCAAACATTGGTGTAGTAATGTGCTGGAGCCTGTTGTACGTATAAGATGCACATTCCTTCCACCAGATGAACAAACCGACTGCAGTCATAATCTACCCGTTTTCGTTCGGTTACCATGGAAACCCACTAGACCGGTGCGCAATTATAAGGTGAAGAATTAGAATATACTTGCTCACCAGGGAATTTTCTGATAATTAAGCAATTTTGAAAATTAGCCCCAGAAAAATAGAAACGGTACTGTTATATATCAAGTATTGTATATAATAATACATGGACGATTTTAAGATATATGCGTCCACTAGGAAAAATTCGATAGGCCGCTCCAAAGACATCCAAATGAAGAGTGAGCTAGATATGTGTCGGATAAACGCAATGAAGGGGAGAAACTGGGCAGAGAAAACAACATACCAAGTTGGCAGGAAGGAAGGAAAAATAATAGCTATGGAGGAAAATGAGCTGTAAAAATACCTGGGGTGTGAGGAAACCTGTACACTAGGGGATAAGGTTGTGGAAAGCAGAACGATGGAGAGGATTCACGGAAGGATGAAATAAATTCTAAAAACAAGTCTATCAGCCATTAATAAAACAAGAGACTTCAACACATACGCCATTCCGGTGGATGTATACACATTTGGAACTATTAAATGCACAGAAACAGAGCTCGAAGCTCTTGATAGACAGACTAGGACTTTTTCACGAAGTATAGGGCATATTACCCGAAAAGTTCTGTAGAACCTATCCACCTAACGAGGTCACAAGGAGGTAGAAGCGTAGTAAAATTGACGACAATGCATGAGAGGCAAATTCGGTAGTTACATAAATATTTTCACGATAAAGCCTAAATTAACCACCTTTATAACGCAATAATATCAGTCGACAATAACCTCACACCCCTAAGGCTTAATGTTCTCCTCCCGGACCAAGAAGAGCACCAAATATGCCGTCAAGAAATTGAGCAGTGATTGGCAAAGCCTCTGCACGGAAAGTACTCTAACACTCTCGTGGCAGAGCACATTAACCGTGACGCCGCTTATAGCTGGCTTAAATGTCGCAACGTCTTTGCGGAAACCAAGGGTTCCGTAGTGGTAATACAAGATCGAGTGGTGACAACCCGAAATTACATGAAATGTATCGTTCTGGATCCCACAGTTCCTTCTGATAGATGTCGTGGCTGCTCGACCACAACTGAACCTATAGAACACATCATCAGCGGATGTCCGACACTAGCTCCAATTGCAAACACAGGAAGTTTTGATTGATACATGCAGCCTGGCCCGTGTTTTTCTTAATCAAAGGCAATAGACAGGAACTTAAGTTGCCCTCAATAGTGCCGTTGGGTACTATATTTACTTTCCAGAATTGGCAATGTACCCGCAATATTATTAATAATAATAATATTTATTAGTGCTAATACATGTAAAATATATTTGCACAAATGAACAAAAAACCACCAATATGGAATTCACAGATTTAAAAAACGTGTAGTGTAGAGTTACTTAATTTGATTAACAAATTGTCAACAAATTTAACCTGAAAATAAGTAGTACCATATCTTGTCCTCGTTAAGAGCAAATATCATATATTTAAGTAGGTGTTGTTTCCGGTAGGGTAGCCATCTATTTTGTGTGGCATAATATAAACAGTTCGATTGACTTTTCCATAAAGGACGAACTGAGGTATGTAGACATATGGCAACGTTAAATAATAATAATAAACATCTTTATTGGCCAACTAGACAACATTTTAAATTTTACAACATACATTTTAAATTACTTATACAATGTAAAACAACATAAAAATCCTATAATGCAAAAACTTACAAATACGACACGTGTGTGCAGATATATATCTGCACACAAAAAATATATAGATACGTACATATCACTACACATATTTGGTCAAAAGGAAAATAAGTTCAGATAGTGGAAATCTACACGTGCTCTTCCACTTGCTGCCTTGCATGAGTATACAAAAAATATAACATTTTAACATAACAACGGAAATGCCATCACTTATTATCCACTGGTTATTTATTATCATAACAATAATCTTCCCAATCAAGTCTCCCTTGTCACGCTCGAGAATCCTGCCCTCCCATCAGACACTCCTTGTACCGCTTCTTAAAACTGGTACAACTACGACCACTTCGAAACGCCGACTGTGTCTCAGTCAATATTCCACCAGCTACGATGAAGTCTCTCAACTACCTTTTCCAATATTCTAGACATTGTCCGCAGTATGCTCAATGGGCTCAAATCATTATAACTTGTGGGAGAGGACACTTTAGGAAACGGAAAAACATCGGCAGTTTTCCACAGAAATGGAAAGTATGAGGTTTTCAGACACACATTAATAATATGAGTTATGTGGGGCACAATCAATGAGCAGCATAAAACAAGCATTTTACTATTTATTCTACCCACTCCTGTCGCATTTGTTTTCATTCTGTAAATCATATTTCAACTATGTTTTCACTTACTGGTTTGAAAACCAGCTTTGCAGAGGGGATCATATTTTAAATTGTTCATATAATATGACAAAAGGTTATCGTCCAACTTAAAGCCACTACAACCATCATTGATGGTCTTAATAAAATGAGAGTTCATTTCTTGAGGCTTTTTCAAGGGGTAAGGTATATTCACTCCTCTTCTTTTACCGATGTTGAGTGTATTTAATTCTCTTAAGGTCGATTTGACGTTTAATATTATAGTAAAAAATGGAAGGACGTACTTCCTTACTCCTACTGCTTCAAGAGGCGCGCGAATATTAAATAAATCAAGAGTATTTTTATTAAAAGATGTACTTTTTTATCTCTTGTTTCCAAAGAAAATATCAAATCCCAAGGTACGTTTGAAAGATCGTGGTCAAAATCGGTTGGATTTAACCTAGAGAAATTACGAGTGGTTCGACACTTATTTTTGTTGGTGTCGTGGTCAATTCGAATACTACATGATATTAAGCAGTGATCAGTTATGTCGTCCATAGGTGTAATATTGTTATCTATGGTAACTAAATCCCTGTGTAATATTATATGATCAATAGGTTTAGGGGAACTGGGCGTTATTCTGGTAGGACTATTCAATATCTGTTTTATATTTAAACTGTGAAAAAGTTCATTGTATTTAATAGCAGTTTTATTGGTAATATCTAAATCGTCAATAATTACGTGACCTAAACATGCTATATTATCACCAAACTGGAAAGCATCAGCTAATATTTCTTCAAGTTTTCCAAAAAAATTGGTCTTATTAGACTTAGGTAGATGATAAATACAATAAATCATTAGTGACTTTTCCGCTAAAATTAATTTCATACCAACATATTCCAAACTATCAGTCACACCGGAACAAAGAAAATTTATCCTATAACAATCTTTTACATATATACACACACCTCCATGCGTTCGACTATCCCGGAAAACACTGTGAAGAAGATATCCATTGACGTGGGCAGAACTCTTGGTGGAATTAACTCAGCCAGATTTCACTTACACACAGAATGTAAAATCCAGACAAGAGCTGCTTAAGCTGGTGAATTTTAGGGATAAGAGATCGTATATTTACATAACCTATACGAAATGAGTTGCGCGTTGTAATGCCCAGTTATTCACAGGATTATACAGTAAACAAAAAATTGTAACATTGAAAGCCACTGCATGTATACTTGAATCGAACTATACATAATAGAAGAAAAAAATCATTAGATAGTTCAGTAGTGAACTGTTAAACTAGTTACAATTTTTAGTTCTCTAAAAGCTCGTATTTGTATCTTAAACCAGTTATCATTCTAAGAGTGTTTTGTTGAACACTAGAAGGAGGGTCAAAAAGCGACCTATCAACACCCCAAATCTCCGTTCTATATGCGAGTTAGTGTGTTTAACAAAAGACCCATCCATATTTTGTATTAATAGATTTAAAGTGAGTAAACCTATGCATAACATCTGCCGGTAAACGATGATTGGAAGAGGAGAGATGACATCACTGTTTCTAAAAATTCTGCTAGACACTTCCTGGTTATCATACAAATGGATATGGCCCATTTTGCACCTACAAGGTCAGTACCAACTTGACAAAAACACCATCAAGATAGATCTGCACTCCGGTAGGTATCTAACACAAGTAAAAACCGTACGAGTCAAAAATTGAAATAAGGAGTAGGGCTGTTTAAATGATCTGTTTAAGGACTCTCCGGAGACAATAGTTTTTTTATGGTAAGATATCGCAACGTTTAAAGCTTCACTGATTCTCGCGTAAAAGCCATCATAGTCTTCATCTGGTGGCCTGTATGCTGTAAGTATTATAAGATTAATACATAAATAGCTAATAGTTCAATGTGAAGTTCTTTGGATAGTTTGCTGATTTAAGTTACAAGTAAGCATCTGCATTTGTTATTAAAAAAATGCTAACGCCATGTATCGACCTTCATCAAAACAACTGATTTATAAGATTATTGTTCGTTACATAGGCATTTAATATGGCGCCTACCAAAAATCAGTGTTTATTCCTAAGTGAAAAGAAATAATTATTTTCGCTTAAAAAGACGGCAAACTTGTTTAAAATATTACCCAAGTCTTGCAAATTTAGAGGTATAGCTGTAACAATGTTTTTGTCACACTGGCGTTTTTTCGAGTCGTAACGACTTGGATTCTGACCTACTTAGACAAAAAGTTTCTAAACACGAATCGTCGGATTGTCAACGGAAACAGACACAAACGATGCCTGGTGATCATTTTAGGAGACTACATAATAATATTATGTAGTTGCCTAATATTATATTAGGCAACAACTTTTCAGTTTCCTGAAGGTAATTAGCCGTGGATTCGGAATGACATCATTGAAGGCACAATAAACAGTTTATGAACAGTATTGATAGTTTCAGGATATGTTCAGACCTACAATATATTTATTACTAAATTTATTGAGATGCTGTTTTGCGTTATTGTCAGCTGTACTTGTTCAGCTGGTATTTTTGGGAAGATATCTGTCTTTTATTATCGTTTACATTAGGCACTTAAAGATCTTTGTTCTCAACTTGTTTTTTTCTCCTTTAATTTGTTAGCACAAGCGGAAGACGTCGCGCTAACTGCAGCGTTGACTTAGATCGCAGAGAACTTTTAAATTTGTTCTGAGTCGGGTTCCTCTTCTCAATTATTAACATTCACGATACAACTTAAATTAAATTTTAACAAAGAAAACAAGTTTCCCTTTTCACTTGCCCGTGATGATATGTTAGCATGACTGATGCCCCTTCTTGGTTTTTAGTGGGGCGATTTGATCCAATAAGCGCTGCGAACTTGCATTATGGCAAACTTATTTACGCTCTGATTTAGACAATCTCTACAAAATATTTGTATTATATCAAGAATTACAATCTTAGGAACATCACTTTTCCTCGCAGTTATTTCAACCCATACTTTTTGTTGAAGTTCTGGTAGTTCGCTTGCAATTGCAGACAACTTATGCGACGCCTTCTCTAATCATACAAGTGTGAAGCATAGCTACGCTTGTTATATGAGACCTCCAGACTAACAATTCGTTAGAGTTTTCTTTAAAACTAAGCCAGGCTACGTTTAAATTTATTTTATGCAGTGAAACTATACACACATGTTAGTGACAGTTAGGCAGCAGATAGATATTTACATTGGAAGTTTGCACTAATATGGCTCGGTTTCCTAGGTCGACACGTTTGAAATACCAGAAATTGTGTCAAGGTGAACGAGAATCCAGTTAATCCGGTTGTCCAGTCCGGATTCATGTTCGGGATCAATTTAGATTTGCAGTTAGCACGTGGAGATGTTCGAAAGAGGTATCATTGTAGTTTTTATTTCAACCGGGAGCATCGTTTTTCAATTACAGCTATATGTTTGATATACGAGAGAAAAAGCTTTTAGGATGAACTTTTCCACATTGATGCCCAGATCGTTTTCATTGTCAAAGATAATCTGCAGAGTTATGTATAAATAAATACTGCAGTATTTGCTGACAATAACTGTCGCCTGGAGATTTGCATTTAATGAATTTTAATTTTATATTTAGTAGCCTCAGTGACTTAGTAGGCCGTTCAAGTGCACTCAATGTGTGAATTGTATAAAAAATATTTTTACAGTACAACTTGCAGCGTAATGCTTAATCGGATGTAGCTAATACTGGAATTTTTAAAAATTTTAGTCGGTTATCGGTTATTAAAAATAAAAAAAACGTTTTCGAATAACCGGTTTGGGCGAATTAAAAAAGGGGAGGTATCGATGGTGAGATTTTCCAATTTTTTTTGTTATTTTTGGAATGTATATCATAGCTGTAACTATTTCTAGGCTCCTGCAGAAGCACCAAAGAGGGTGCGAAAGGTGGAGCAGCTTTTAGCAAAAACCAGCCATTTGGTGCCCATGTAGAATAGTAGGTCGATAGCCCTTATTGAAACTTTAAATCTTATATATATATATATATATATATATATATATATATATATATATATATATATATATATATATATATATATATATATATGTATCCGAGCGATAACTCAAAAATGCTAAACTGATTTGAAGGAAATTTGGTACATATCTTCATTTCGTTAAGACCGTGGACAAGTCAGCCCGGTCGGACCAGTTTTTCTAAATTATCTGAGAAAAAAAATTGTACCTCAAAAATAAAATAAAGTTGTTTTGATGAAATTTGGTGGGTATGTTTAGTTGGTAAAGACCTTACTATGTACTAAAATTAAACTTCCTGGGCTTATAGCAAACTGAGCTATTCAAATTTGAAGCATTTAATGAAAATTCGCTACCATAATGCATTTGCTGCGTCTCTAAATTTGTATTTACCTACATGACCCAGCGACTAAAACCAACAAACCGTTCGACTTATCAGTCGTCTGTCGGTTAAATCACAAATCGATTGAGATGTTGCATAACCGGCTGATTCAAATTTTAAAAATTCTGGACGTAGCCTTATGGTAGCGAATTTTCATAAAACTCTTTTTAAATAGTGTGCTTAAATATGCTTGTTTTTTAAGAACGAACTCAAATTTGGTACCTAGTATTACCTTTATAGTCGAAACAATGTACGGTAATTCATTAAAGTAACTTTTTTGTTTGAAAAGGTACAAAAATTCTCCAAAAAAAACTGGTCTGACTTTCCTGGCCAACAATTACATTCAAGCAATTTACACAAAAACTACACCAGCTAGGATATGATTATTCACAGAAAGCTTTTTGTCAGAAATAAAAACAAAGTTACATGAAAATTTACAAACAATTTCTTTTACGAATCTACCAAATTTTTGTTTACAATTGATGAAGTAATTTTACACAAAAATTACATAAAAATAAATTTACGGAAATTTCTAAAAATAATTTATTTCACGATAATTTAAAAATATTTTTTTACGTAAATTCGCAAAGATTTTTTACAATAACTTTTTAAACGAACATTTCCTGAAAAAATACATAAAATTCAAATTATACACCTAATCCGTAATAAAAAAAAGAACTTTTGACCCAGTGGAAGTAAATAAAAAAATTCAGGACGCAGCAAGTGCGTTATGGAAACGAATTCTTATTAAATGCTTCGAACATAAATAACTAAGTTTGCTATAAACCTAGAAAGCTGAATTTTGGTATAGAGGGTGATTCACGTAGCACGCTTGTTGGAACATTTTTGGTTTCCCGAAATCGCATTATTATGAAATTTGGTAGCCGGCCATGATCGACTGCTGCCATTCGAAATAAAATATTTTCAAAATAGCGTCGTTACTGAAAATAGTGGAAATCGGCATGGCCTTTGTTTTTTAAATAGAAATACCTCATTTAAATTTTACACTTGGATTCTCCATTAAATTCGGACTTCAGAATGTTCTAGTTATTGACACTTATCTGTCGCAATTTTTGACATATGTTACATTTTTCGAAAAAAATCGGAGTTGCATGGGACCATTTAGAAATTATTAACTTCTGAACCATTGGAAATAAATAAGTATTTTTTATAATTCAATTCATAAAGGTGTGTCCGATATTTTGCACTATCATTGAGCCTTTTGTTATGTTTCATGCGCATACTGATATATTTGAAAGTTGACAATTAAAAAAGGTAAAAACTTAATTTTTTCAAATGCCACCTACCATTTCTGACGACAGAAATCGACGTAAAACTAAATTTAAGGGCCAGTTTTATTAACGTTATGCATGTCTGTCTTCAGTCGTTTAATTTATTGACATTAAAAAAATATTATTATTCTTTCCCGAAGGTTAGTATGTTTTGGAAAAAAAACGCCAAATGTCAAACCTAGTCACTGTTCTGTCATTGGTATCTTGTTGTTTAAATTAATTTGTGCAATTTTCATCATGGAATAATATCCGAGTGATGTTATCTTTGATTTCTTTGTAATGTTTGACATAATATCAACTTCAAATGTCCACAATGATCGCAAATGATGAGAGGAACATTTTTTATACTCAAATCATTTTTTTGATCATGAGAGTGTTGCTAAGCCTGGTATGAAAATTAAACCTATAACAAGAAATGAAGAAGTAGAAATTAATGCCACGGAATATTTTCAAGTATATCCACGTGCTTGAATCAGAACGGCCTTTGGTGATTTATTCCTCGTTGCAAAGAATTCTTTGTTGTTATAAGTTACATCCCTGTAAATAAATAAGGCTACAAAACTACAGATTAATTATGCAGGATTAACTATTGCGAGGAATTTTTAGTGATAATTCATGAAGATCGTAATTTTTTTACAATAAATTATCTGGCCATACGAAGCAAAATTTTGTCAACGAGGGATAATTAGTCAAAAAAATCGGCATTTTTTGGCTGACGAAAATCCACGAACTGTATTGGAGGTGGAAAAGCTAACTCAATTTCGCATAAATGTTTTCTATTTAATAATGGACAATGATGTGTGATATTTTATGTACGATGAAAACTTGATTCGCAATGGTAAATTGAGAATCTTAAAAGAAGTTGTGGAAAATTATCTGTATGATATACCGCTCAATCTATGTTTCAATAGTTGGTGTCAAATGGACGAAGCTCAGGCACATTCAAATAGAGTTAGATGCCAAATTAACAGTACTATTTGAAGATGGTTGGTCCGAAAATATCCGATCTCTGAATGTTGCCCCTTCAAATTTATATTTATGGGATCGGGTCAACGAAATTACAAAGACTTGAGAATGAATATTGTTGGAGCTTTTGATTATCTTGAAGCTTTCGACGTTCTGAGAGCAACGCAGTCTGTCCAGGAGCGTATTGTACACTGTATCAATGAAAACGGTACACACATTGAGCATTTGTAATGAAAAAGTTATTTTGTTATTTTGTCCATTTGTTGTTATACGATTTTTGAATAAAAATTCTATTGAAACGATTGTTTCCAAAGCCTACTACCGTTAGGGAAAAAATCGTTATTCTTAAAAAATGTCAATAGTTCAAAAACTACTAAAGATAAGTATGCATAATGTTAATAAAATTGGCCCTCGAATTTAATTCTACGTCAGTTTCTGTCATCAGAAATGGTAAGTGCCATATGAAAAAATGAGTTTTTTCTTATTTATTGACTGTCATTTTTGAAAAATCGCAATAGGCGCACAAAACACAACAAAAGCTCTAATGATAATGCGAAATTTCAGCCAAACCTTGTTGAATTTAATTTAAAAAAGTAATTTACTTATTTACAATGGTTAAGAAGTTATGAATTTCTGAATGGACCCCCGCAACCCCGATTTTTGGGAAAAATGTGATATATGTCCAGAACAATGACAGATAAGTGTTGACAACTGAGACTTCTGAACTCAGAATTTAATGTAGAGTCCAAGGATGAAATCAAAGTGGGGTATTTCTATCGCAAAAAATAAAGATTGCACTGATTTCCGATATTTCTGATACTTCCGGAGTGCCGCCGTTTTGGAAATGTTTTGCGTAGACTTTATTTGATAGTGTATACTTGTAAAGTAGACCCATGCATAAAGGCGATTATTATATATATATATATATATATATATATATATATATATATATATATATATATATATATATATATATATATATATATATATATATATCATTTATGTGGTGTCATTTATTATTATTTATTTATTTATTTATAGAGCAGCTGATGGTGTGATCCTCAATTCACTACCACCAAACACGCTTGTCTCTGTAGGTGTGGTTAGATTGGCCATCGTCTTACTGAAAAGTACCTTTGGCCACAAATAGATAACTCCGTAGGTTTCTATAGGTCTGATAACCACAGCATAGAGCCAGCAGATATGCTGGAGGTTTGTCCACCAGTTGTTTCCGGAGATTCTACATGTCTATAGGGACAATTTGTCGCTGTGAATTAATTTTTCTCAATGTATGTTCTGGTTCAACGTTTTATTTAGAGTGACTCTTGGATATGCTTCTTATTTCAAAAATTGAAATGTTTCCTCTATAAAGCTAGGTGATTTAATTTTTTCTGTGTTGTGTCGACAGGAAGGAAACCACCACTCATAGTTACATTTTGAGTTACAAATCATACGTTCCCAGAAAAAATGCCTGGTTCAATTCTTTCAGTAAATACATTTTTCTTTAAGTAAATTCGATATAGCGAAGAATTGGAGCAAAATAAGAACGTGACAGAATATAACATATATTCCGCTTGCCTGGTGGAGAGATTAATTAACAAACATAACACAAAGAAAATGATAACAGTATCAACAATCTTCAAAAAAGATATAGCAGACAAAAATTTTGAACACCAAATAACGGAGGGTCTCGATAGTATTTATGAAAGCTATTTTGCAACTAACATTTTTGACAAAAACCCGAATTATAGTCTGTAATTGATCATCTGAAGCCCTGATTAACTAACCGCCCGTTAAATATTTAATCGTGCTTTGCGAAACTGGGTATGAGACCTTTTGTACGAAGATGGTGTCTAATTTTTGTTAATGAATAATAAAAATTATTATTATTTGGAATCCTATAAAAACTATAAATTTCTATCAAAGTGCTGGCGAGTACATACACTTAAGGAAACTCAAAATTCGAGATGGTGATGACTCAACATAAGGAAGAGAAAGTTTAACATACCTTAACTTTTATATTAGTAATTTAAATGGTGTAGTTTACAAAATAAGTTCATGCTTTTCGTATGGCACATTGCAAAATCAACAAAAACTAATAAACTACAGACTACAATACCAATAAATCTGAATTTATTTAATTTTTTGTGTGATTTTTCACGTAGGTACTGCAAATAGAAGCACGTGTGCGTTAAAATAACCTTATTTTAAACTTATGAAAATTACTCCTTGGTTAAGACATGATATTGGTAGTCTCTATGCGCTGCCGCCTTTTGTTACAGAAGCGTCTTTTAAATATTCTGCCGCTTTCTCTGGGTTATTGAGGCAATCTACTGCAATGCGTATAACAGAGAATTACGTTAAAAATAGGTACAGTGCGGTCTGGAATATATTTTTCATTTATATTATCTTCGAAATCAGATTTATATCAAGAAAATGCCCATGTCCCTGGTTTCTAATTATCCATATTATTTCACTTTTACGAATTTTTTAGGTAGGGGTTGCAATATTCTCGAATATAATAAAAAAAGCAGTAATATATTTTAGTTTTAACGTCATTATGTATTACACTAACTGTCGTTTGGCTCTACGACAAAATTAATAGGTGTGAAAGAAATTTGGTGCACAAAGGATATATTACTGTTCCAGCGTGTTATTAGTATTGTGTAAAAATTCAGACGAACATGGAAGAAAGTCAGAACCTGAATTGCCTGGTACATCAAGATATAAAAGCACTAAAAGATAATAAGGTCAATTACTTTTAGACCAGCGTCTTCAATAAATTATAATAAAAAAATTCGCGAATAGAGAATTGTTTTCTTAATCAAGACGAAATCTCCTTCTTTATATATATTAGGCTTCTTACGCTTCTTATCGAACCACTGCTTTTCTTGTCTTTGATGAGTTTTAATATTAACTAAGGCTTCTTGTCTTTCCTCATCAACATCTCCTGCAGGTGTTGGCTCCATTGCCAATGCTAAGATTACCTGGTTCTGGAAAGCATTTTTCCGGTAAAAATTAAACAACAACTGATGGGGTGTCTTCTTCGTTGCGCTGTGAAGCAAACCATTAAGTGACAATTGAATATTTCTTAAATTCTGGTCTCAATCTTTTCCACCTTCTCTTTCATAAGTGGTAGTTAAAGCTGCCAATAACGTTTGATGAAGCCGCTCAGCTGGTCCGTTACCTGTTGAACTTGCTGTAGCATTCTTAATATGTATTATTTGGTGCTCTTTGAAGGACTCTTCAAACACTTTTGATGTATAAGCTATTCCTCTCCAATCAGACGTATAGGTGTTTCATAATGGCCAAATATCTCTTCTAGCACTTTTATAACTGGTCCAGTCTGTGTGCTAGCTACTGCTCGAAGTATCCAGTAATTGGTCAAATTGTTTTGATACACTAAGACATGCTGCTGCCTATTGCTGCTCCTAACCAACAGGCCAACGTGGTTCATATTGACAGTATGGAACAGAATCAGCACACGTTCAATAATGTGAATTTCTCCTTCGGGTTTTTCCTGTACAGCTTTATGGTAGGCATATCTAACACAATATATGATATAATTATTCACTTTTTTCCTCATTTCAGGGAACCAATAATGACGTTTAAGATGACTCAACGTTTTTTATTCTAAAAAATGATCCATATCATGATGACTTGCTTGTATAGTACGCCATATAATGGATTTTGGGACTGTCCATCCCAAATTTCTGTTAACTCGTCTGTGCACTCTTTCTCTGTCAAGATTATAATCTATATTAATCTGTCTTCCTGTGGTTGTATTTGGTTTCTTTTTAAGTATTATATTAATCTTCTTTAAGCTTTCGTCTTGTAGCTGCAGTGTAAGTAGCCTATCGTCTTCATCAATTCTTACGTTGTATACTTTCACGTCTGCTTCTTCCACTTCTTTACTCTGGTCCACTGGATGTCGAGTAAGAGCATCCATATGTTTTATTTCTTCCCCGCTCCGATGAATTATTGTAAACTTGGACTCATGAAAGTTCAGTTACCATCTATAGATTCTCGGCAACACAACTTTTTTCTGCATAAGGGTCTTTAGTGACGCACAGTCTATCACAACAGTAAAAGTTTTTCCAAACAAATATGGTCTAAACCTCTCAATTGTTTCTACAACTGCCAAAGTCTCAAGCTCAAAGCTATTGCAAAGACTGGTTGTCTTTCGCTTGAATAACTGGAAGGTTTTCAAGCGTCCTTAGATACATTTCTCTGTAACAGTACACCTGTTAAATATAACTTACTCGCATCTGTGTGTAACTGCAATTCTGCATTTGGATTAGACAATGCTAAAACTGGTTATTGACAAATAAATGTCTTCAATTCAATAAATGCTTTTTCTACTTCCTTAGTCCATTTAAGAGCCGCGTCTTTATTCGTCAAACACCTTAAAGGCGAAGCTATCAATGATAATCCTGGCACGTATTTTCTGAAAAATCAACAGAGTCCTAAAAATTGACGCATTTCATGCACCTTTATAGGTCGCGGAAAGTCTTCAAAGCGTTGACTTTGAATCTAGCCGGTCTTACTCCGGACGCGTCTATTTCTTATTAACTTCCTATTTACTCTGTCACCGTCTTGTTCCCAAACAATTTTATGTAGCCATTTAATTGCCTTCGTAGTAGCCGTCTAAATATTTGCGTTCTCTTGTGATATATCACATAACATTTCCATCTCTAATTCTTTTGAAATACATATACAGCATTAAAAGTTCTCATATATTATACCTCATAAAGGGTCCAATGTTATTCTTCGAAAAACATGTCTTTCTTCCAGTGAAGGTTAACGCCACGAAAAGTCAATAATTCGATGGGTGCTTTGAAGGTACTACCGGCTGAACGTCAATCATAAAACGTTGCTGCCTTCTTCCAAGTGTCCACATTGCACGATATAAAACCAACTCGGCGAACGTACCTGCAAGGGCCTTGCTTCACTTGATTTAACCACAACTCGTTTTCCGTCTCACTACCGATTTCTGTTCTTGCTCACAGTTTTGTTCTTCATCACATGTTCTTTATTATTTGTCCTTTATCTCGCCGTTTCTACCTATGACACCTTTGTTCTTTCTCCCGCCGTTGTTTAATGCGACAACTTTGTTCTTTATCACACCGCTGCTATCTGCGACCGATCTTTTTCCGAGTAACGTGGTATTTGAATGAGTTGACTCTGGCTTTAACAAAATAACAAATATTTTACGATAACTATAATAAGGAGAACAATACACAGATAATACTAAATAAATGTTTCTACACATTACTTCGTTAATATATATATATATATATATATCTATATATATATATATATATATATATATATATATATATATATATATATATATATCTTTTTCCTTTTTATTCGTTTTTTCTTTACTTTTCTGGATGTCCCTATAAGTTTTTGCCCCATCTATTCAAGTATTTTCCTTCCCGGTTTTCTTTATTTTGTTATTCTACCATGCTGCTCCTTTATCATTCGAGGCGCTGAAGGACGGGTGTTATTTTCTAATGATAAACTTATTTGTTTCTCCGCTCGGTTTTTGTCTGCGTCTTTTTAACTTGACGCCACTTTTTACTTTGAGCTCTGCGCTCACGGGATTTCCTTGCAGAAATGTATTTTGTTTGGCCCGTCTCTCGCCTTTTTGCACTTCCTAATCTCTCCCTTTTTTTTAAAAGTGTAGCGCTCGGGATCAATTTTTATTTTTGCTCGTAATCTCCTTCTTATTTTAGTTTATTTTCTGTTTCTCAATTATTTATTTTTCAATAAACTTTTGCTTAGCTTTTTTCTTTTTAAGTTGACTATTCAACTCGTTTTTTTTGTTTGCCCTCATTAACTAAACTAGGATTAGCCTCGCTCTTGTTAGTATCACATTTATCTTTATATTCTTCTGGTTTTTTATTTATTTCATTTATTTGTGGGTCTCCAGTTTGGCTTGCTTTAAATATCCCGTGTCCTGGTTTTATTTGCTATTACGCGATTAGTTTTTTAAGCCCTTTCTTCTTATTTTTTCCTTTGGTCTTTATCCTCTTCTTCTCTCTTTTTAGAATTATCTTATCCATTCTTCGTTCATATAATGTTCCTCTGGCATTTTCTGCGGTAATTTTAACGCTTCAACATCCACTGCAACCTATTATTTTAAGGAACGCAGAAGTAAATAAAAAGGAAATAGCAACTCAATATGCATCAACATAAACTAATAATTTCACACATATCATAGTAATACATGCAAGACCGTCCCGTGGTAGTCCAGACCATCCCAGGTATTATTGTAAAATACGGACGGATTGGACTTTTGTAGCGTGTCGGATTATTTTGCTATTTAAGCGCCGTATACTTAAAAGTTACTACCAGTATGAATGAGGTTATGGAATTGTTTCAAAGTCAATGGTTATGTCACTTACTTAGCCACTGAATTACACTTAGACTTAGCATGCAGGACTTGCTACATGGGATGAATCCGACTATAATAAAGGCAAGTATTGTAAGTTTCACTTACTTTAAATAAATTTGCTAGAAAAAACTTTTACAACAATCGCTAGTATGGTAGGAAGTAGCCATTATACCAAGGATGGGCTGGACCACCATTTAATACCATGAAAAATTGTAACTGATTTTCGACACGGGTAGGTCTTGACTTGCACCTGTGGTGACAAATTACTTCTGTTTGTTAATTGAACATGGATCACCGAGTTTTTGGATGGAAATCTCTTCAAATCAGCCGTTTAATAAATTATAATATCAGGTGAAGCGAATTATCATTAAAAGGTTTAGAAAACAAGAAACAGCTTAGTAACAAGGGCCGTCGTGAACTTTCACAGATTCCAGGAATTTTTTTGTTGGTTTCCGTTATATTGAATGACATAAAACTACTAACAATTAATCAACGAAAATTGTACTTCCATAAAAGCTTCAATACAACATCGAAATCCTCTAAATATTTCTAATGGTAATATTGTCATCAAGGAACTTTGGTGTCGGAAGCGCGTCGCAACTGTATCATTTTTATTTCATAGCAACTCCAGTATACATTTAGATCTTGAAATTAAGCTTAAGATCTAAAAGAGAAGGTACCAAACTCATACATCTGACCGCCAGCCGTTTTCAAGTGATTCGATTTTCTTTTGCTTTACCATAGAATGGAAAAAGTCTTTGTGAGATTTCTATCTTGGAAAATCAAACTCTACGCGGTTAAAAATAAAAATTTAGAGCTACTAACCCTTTTGAGTAAGATGATCAGGTCGTTAAAGTCTTCATTATTAATAACCAATCGCGGCTTCTTCAAACGTAAGAATCTGATTTTTTTAACGTTATATTTTTTATTTATACAGACAAAACTTTTTGTTCTAGGTTAATATTTCCTTTACGTATCTCCTTTAGTTTTTGGGTTTATTAGCTTTTTAGTTGTGAACACATGAAACAACGTTTGAATTATTTTAGCAAAAATGCATTGCAAACAATATTTCCCACAGATGGCTAACATTCGAACAAATGAAATATCGGGATAAAAGAGAACAATATACAGAAGTAAAATTATGATGAGCATGCTATAAAAATATACAAAACATACAATATAGAGGTTATGCTTATATTTCTTTTTTAGTAAATGTTCTTGACGAGGTCAAATGAACGCGTGGTAAGTTTCAATTATAATGTGGTACTTGTTGGTAAATAAGTTGCCTTGGTAACGGTTAAATTATGCTTAAAAATTGAGGTATTAAAGTTAATTAAAAATACAATATTACTATTCAAACATTTTATGAAAATTCGCTAATATACTGCACACTCTGCCTTAAGATTTGATAACATTTTTGGGGTTAGACTGTTGGCAACTGTAGTTTAACCTTTAATATTTAACTGGTGGCGTTAAGCCCCTAAGGTTGAGTGACTCGACATCAGTTTAAGGTACGTTCCATTTTATTGGCAATACATTGACTAGTTTTGACTTAGAAAAGTAATCTTAAAGAAAAGTTTCTACTTTCGATTTTTTAATTATGTATCCTCGTCGGATATATCAGTTTTTACTGCACGTTACCTAGTAGAAAGTTGTTAGATTGTTATTATAAGTGATGACAAATCCTCAAACACCGGTATAATAGTAAAAGCTGAACTCAAAACATTATGATTGTCAAAAATATCCTCAGTTCCATCCATGCATGAAATAAGTGATTCCTTATGCTCAAATTAAACATTTACGGTGCGAATATTAGAACTCGAAGCGTCGACGCACCGTTGGGGATTCTTTGAACTTTGTTATTCAATGCAGTCAGGTGTTAGTCAAAATTGCTAAAAAGAGCGGAAATTTCTTTTCAATTTCCGAATAATACTCGATCTTTAGGACTGAAGATGCTTTTCTGCTTTTCTGAACATAGTTGAATATAAATGATCATTATAGCAATATATATATATATATATATATATATATATATATATATATATATATATATATATATATATATATATATATATATATATATATATATATATATATAGATACCTACATATAAGTGTTCCTAAAATGATGCAAACAAATTCAGGGTGTGATAACTTATGTCATTTTACGAAAACAAAACAAATATCTGATATGAATGTAAGTCATAACGCAAACGTACTAGTTTTTGAACTGCAGGGTACTAAAGTTTGAAAAATGATTCTGCTTTTTATAATAATTTTGATACCACCCTGGACATCTTTGTCAAATTCTGTATGCACCTTTGGTGCAAGAAGCATTTTCGGATGATCTTTTTAGTTTCTATCAGTGCAGTACGTGGGGAATTTGCACCGAATATTTCTAAAAAAAAATCTTTGGCCACTGTTTATTTTTTAAATTTACATTAATTTCTAATTAGATTTAGTCTATATTTTCTTTCTTCTGACCAAAGTTTTCGCATACACAAATTAAAACCATTTCTAGGTTGCATCATTATGAGATTGCCCTAGAACAGCATTTTGTAGTCTAATCACAACAATACTTAATTGCTGACAATCACAGCGCCCGTTAAAAACTTAACTGTGAAATTTGTTATATCATTTTCTTTAATAACCAAGAAAAGTTAGTACTTCGATTTAAATAGCTTTTCATAATTCCAATTATCCTTACTAAAATAGTTTTTACTAAAGCTGAGATGACCGACATGCATTTAGAGTGTGGTCGCGCTAATGGCAATGTATTGAAAGCTCAACGTCTCTATGCTGAAAGATATCACTAACGCCAACTCATCCGACCATCTTCGGATATCTTCACCAGCTTTTCTGTGAAAGGCGCACCATGTCTAGCTTTGTCTCTTTTACCAGAATTTATAGCGTTGATAGGGGTTCCTTCACGTAGCATTCAGCCTATGTTTTTTCCCAAATAATCAAAATGTCGATCTCGTTAGGGTTCTGCATTGGCATAGCATGTTTTTCCTCTACTAAAAAGTCAATACCGTTAAGCCTTTCTTTTTGGCGTAGCACATAGCGTGAGGTTTCGTCTTTCTCTTGACATAATCTATACAATACAGCATAGTCTGCCAGACTCATTTTATTACCATGTCTGTTTAGCCGGCAGTATCCTACTAATAAACCTGTTAGTAAATTTTTATTAAGAAAATTCATTTAAGACATGTAACGATGGGTGAGACTTTTGAATTTTTTTCAAACGAGCCCGAATTAGGGCCCCTAGAACCTATATCCGAGGTCCGTTTGAATTTACATACATACATATATATATATATATATATATATATATATATATATATATATATATATATATATATATATATATATATATATACATACAGGGTTTTTCACGATAGCCGTGCATTAGAAGTTTATGAAGTTCCCTGATATCATAAATTTTGAAATTCTGGCAGCGGCCACAATTCGTAATTGTCTTTTATTCTAAAAATCTTTTCAAGGTCACATCACTTCCGGTTAGAACGGAAGTAGTCATCAACTTTGCGAATTTAAATAGAATGCCCTAATTTTTATTGCATATTCAAATTCTCAATAGAATTTTGTGAAGATTTATATTAGGTTTTCCTATCCCTATCTTCAACTGTTCCAAAGTTATTGTGATTTTTTTACATTTAGCGGAACTTCTATCCTCATTTATAGCACTTTGTATTTGACATGTTTTTAAAGATAAAGGGCTGACATTTAGAATATTATAACTTCTAGGATGATGCCTTCATATTATCTACCTAAAGTTTACCTGTATCATACAAAGTGTTTTAAATTTAAAAAACAATTTACACATATTCAATGCTGCAAAAGTCATTTTTTTCAAATGGTGCACCCTGTATATTAATAAAAATTCGAGTTCTAAATTTAATTCTACACCGGTTTCATATAAGTTTTCCTATACCTATCTCTTACGAGTAACTTTCTACTAGAGTTTTTTAAGTAACAAACTCTTTTTCTAGAGAATATAGATTATGCTGCACAATAAAGGCAGCTGTGGCTGTCAGAACACAGAATTTTGACAACCCATGAATTCTAAAGCGTTATTTATATTTTAAAGTTAATCTGAGTGTGTTTGTATTACTCACGTTATAGAAATAATAAGCCAATAAAAATGCAGATTAGTGAGGAGTACTCTAATATGGATATTTTAAATTTATTTTATATTCTTGGGGAATGCAATCGGATTGTAAGCAGAATATGCAGGATGTTTAACGAGTGGTATCCTACTCTATCGGCACTGACTAGAGGAAAATTCGCAAGGATAGAGGAACGATTTAAATTGGCTGGAAGTGTCAAAACTACACAACATGATCCAAAGCCAGTAACTGAAAATGACGATAATGAGATAAGCGTTTTGGATTATTTTCGAGTTTACCCGCGTAGCTCTATTCCTGCAGCTCCTCGAGCTTTGGGAATATCAAGTTCATCTGTGCATAGAATATTGTAATCTCATAAAATGCACCCATACTCAGAAATAGTACTTCGACCTGGTGATCATTTAAAAAGAGTGGAATTCTGCGAACACATGTTTCTGAATATTCAACAAGATGATAATTTTCTCTCTAAAATTATCTGGACCGACGAATCGAAATTTAGAAGGGAAGGAATTTTGAACAGGACAAATAGTTATTTTTGGGCAAGTGAAACCCTAATATATTTAGAGAAGGACGTTTTAATAATAATAATAATAATAATAATTAAAATAATAATATTAATAGTAATAGTAATAATAATAATGAACAAATTTTAGTTTAAATGTGCTTTGCATTATTATGGACAATAAGGTCTCTTATGAAATTTACGAAGAAAATTTAAACGGTGAAAAGTAGAGAGGATATTTTTAATCGTGCAATTACAGCTTTTAGAGATTTGGATCCAAATGAAATCAAAAGAGCTACTACGAATGAGATCAACTGTAGAATTTTGCAGTGCATTGACCAAGATGGTGGTCACAGAGAACATTTATAGTGATCGTAGCATTTCAATTTTAATTAACTTTTTTTTATTTGTCTTTGTTCAGTTTTTGGTTTATTGTTAATATTTAAAAAAAATTCTTTTTAAAATAATTACATTAACTATTTTTATGAAATCATATCACTTTTGTTATCTGACTGACAATCACAGCTGCATTTGTTGTGTAGTCTAACGTGTACTCTTTAGAAGAGGAGGTTGTTACCTAAAAATGCTAATAACAAGCGACATATTGAGGATAGGCATAGAAAAACTTATATCAAACTGGTGTAGAATTAAATATAGAACTCGAAATTTTAATAATATACAGGCTGTTCTATTTGAAAAAAAGACTTTTGCCACGTTAAATATGTCTAAGTTAGTAACTAAATTTAGAACACTCTGTATGGCACAGGTAAACTTAAGGCACATAGTATGAAAGCATCTTCCCTCAATTTACGAAATCCTAAATTCGAGCCTTTTATCTTTAAAAACATGTGAAATACAAACCATTATAAATGAGGTTGCAAAATCACTGAAATACAGAGAAATCACAATATCTTTGGGACAGTTGAAGATAGGGATAGGAAAGCTTAATATAAATCTTCACAAAATTTTGTGGAGAATTCGAATATGTATTAAAAAAATGGGACATTCTATTTAAATTAGCAAAGTTGATGACTACTTCTGGTCTAACCGGATGTGATGTGACCTTGAAAATATTTTAGAATAAAAGACAATTACAAAATTTCAAAATTCAGGATATCAGGGAACTTCATTAACTTCTAATGCACGGCTATCGTGAAAAACCCTGTATATATATATATATATATATATATATATATATATATATATATATATATATATATATATATATGTATAATGAATAATAAAAATAATTTATTCATTCAAATCGCCCCAGTATAGCACAGAACAAGTCAGCAATTACACATGCACACATGTGCACGTTTAAATATATATAAAACACACACACACAACAGTTGTTAAAAAATACAAAGCCCCAACCACCCTTATATATATATATATATATATATATATATATATATATATATATATATATATATATATACAAAGAATTATATTGGCGTTCGTCCTCAGGTTTTAATGCTCGTTCGTCTATATTTTTTAAGTCAGAATATTGCCACCTGTGTGAAGCTTTGGGTAAAGATGTCTTCCAGGTATTTTGTCTCGCTGAAAAAATTATAGTTTCTACCTCATTAATCAACAAAGGCTGAAAGCCTTTCAGCAAAGTAAATCTTCTACACTAACTTCTATCCATGATTTGTAATTATTAAATAATTCATAGGGATAATGAAAAAGAGTTTTTTTAGGAGTATCGCACATGCAAATATGTCTGCAATATAAATGCCATTCAAATGACTCCGTATAATAATAGGCTCTATTCCCACCAAAAATACAATAACATAATTGAAGTGATTTTTGGAAGAACCAACCGGCTATATGCCATTTTTGGCGAAAACGGCTTAGCATCAGAAATATACTCATTTGCATAGAATTGGCATATCTTATGTCGCAGATTGGAACTACATAATATTTCAATGCAGTCACTATAAGACACCACCTGATAAATTTTGGTCAACAAGTTTAGAACTGTAATTTTACCAACACTATTGAGTATAGATAATTTAAAGATCTTTAGCACCATCGTATCATTCATCCGCCAGCCTGACATCACCATTTAAAATAATTTTCCTTTCTCCAACTTTATAGTTTTCAGGATCTATGTCTAGATAGAAAATTTCATTATAACTGCCTAATACATGCGTAAATATTTTAGTTTATATTATTTATAAATGCACCTATTAATGTTATGACCCAACCTATATAGTTGTCCATTCTTTTGTTTGTGTATTTTAAATGCCATGATGGACACCTTGGCGAGAAGCGAGTATTCCTAGTTTGATTCAATTAGAATAAGTCTTGTTAAAGTTTTATCAAAATGTCCTTTTAGTATGTAAGTCATGTAATTGTACCTAATTAAAAAATCACATAGAAATGTAAGATATTGTTGCTGGCCCTGAATATATCTCAAAAAAGTTAACCTGATTCGGACTAGAAATGTAGCCAGACCGGTTAAGCCCATTCATTTTCACGTTTCTGTCGTTTTAATATAGACTTCTGTAGCCAATTAACGTAAATTTTTAAGTTAACGTAATACACACACATACAGAAATCTACACTTGTCGGTATTCTAAAACGTTTGGTGCAGGAATCGTTAATGTAACTTATATAGGAATCATTAAAAATCTTACGTAGCTTGTTCTTGCTCCAGATGCAGTTGAAGTTAATTCAGAAACAAGTGAATTTTCGAGGTCAATAATAGGCTGACTGTCTCTTTCCACCAACCAGTGAAGCATGACCTACAAATATTTTGTGTTTGGTTTAAGCTTGTAATAAGGTATTGAAAAAATGAGTTTAGTAGACCTTTATTATATTTTAGATGAGAGCCATTCATTAAAATTTGCTTGCGTATAAAAGCAAACCATATCTCGCATTACTTTATTAGAAAAACAACTATGTCACGGCTGTCCTATGTTTGAATGCTTTTTAAGCATACACTTTGCACGCCTTAGGGTCAACAAATTAGTTTTCGCATAAAATATATGCATACTTTAGGAAGAAATGCTTATAAAAACAACAACTAACACTAATACTAACATCAGAAACGCGTTTTGGCAAGAACAGAGCCATAAGTTCGTTTATAATAGACGCCTACCATACACTAAGTGAATATTTGAACCTGTGGTAAGTACACTCGGAGAACCCAAATTACTACAACACATTAAAAAAAATATTCTGACGATCTTTTTATTTTTTTATTTTTATTTGAACAACACACCACGAGGGTTTACAGCCTAAATACTATCGTACCGTGGGTGTCGACAAGGAGGAAAGAGGCAATAATAATTCTGGACTTGAAGGTTTGCAGGTTCGGAGGAGAAGGAAAGACATGCACCGGAAAGGAATTCCACAGCTTGGAAGTCCTCGGGACAAAAGAGTGGGCATAAGAAGATGTTCTATGTCTGGTGACCTGGACAGTTCCCCTGGTAGATCTGTTGGGGGCAGCAGGTGGAGGAACTATGGAAGAAAGCTCCTCTGAGCAGTGACCGTGCAGATATCTACAAAAGAGAGAGAGGTCACCAACGGCACGTCGGTGTGCAAGGGATGTCAGCCTTTGGGTGAGGGTAGGGTCAGCAATGAGATGTATAGCTCTCTTCTGAATGGAGTCAAGGATAGCGAGTGTAGAAGCGGCAGCAGCACCCCAGATGTGGGAGCAGTATTCGAGGTTTGGCCTTATTTGCGAAGTATATAAGGGTTTGCTGCCCTTGGAGCTTAAGAGGACTTTATTTTTGATGTGGTTATTAAACGAGTTTTTTGTCTCAGAAAGAATGTGGACATAGCGATTTCTAGCGTCGTCAAATGCTTGACGGTTTTCTTGGCTGAGATTGTGTAGAAGCGTTTTGTGAGCTTTGACCTTTTCAAGTCTGGTCTTGTCACAAGATTTAGGGAACCAGGGCTTTTGAGTGGCTGGGAAGTTTTCTGTGTACGTGGAATAAATAATTCCACACCAGCTTGGATAACTTCGGTGACGTTTTGTGAGATATCAGAGGAGTCAGGATGAGAGAAGCAGACAGACGCCCATGGAAATGAGGAAAAGTAATCTCGCATTTCGTCCCAGTTCGCGGAGTTGTAGTGTAGATCGTTTCACTAACCAAGTTAGCGTCATCAGAGGATGAATTATCCTAAATATCTTACAACTACAACTTTGTTTATATTATTGTGCAAATAGTTGGTCTATAACGATTGAGGGTGGTCCAGCAACACAAAAATTAACATATTTCGTTTGGCGAAAATACCTGATTTTTTAAATTATCTATGGGACGTGATTCTGTCGGTCTTTCTTGTAAAGTGATCAATCAAAAAACTCCCCATAGATGGCGGACCCAAATCCATACACTTTTTATTATTATAATATTTAACAATATATATATATATATATATATATATATATATATATATATATATATATATATATATATATATATATATATATATATATATATATATATATATATATATATATATATATTCGAAAGCGTTTAGCTGTACTGGTTGTCTAACATTTTTTATTAATTTTATTTTATCCGTTTTTGCGTGGTGATTATTATCACAAATATTTTGGGCAACGAAATATTTATCCATCGTACCGTATCTTAGTTGAGCCAAATGGTCTTTAAATCCAATTGCAATACATTTTGTTGTTTGTGCGACGTATCTAAGATCACAATCTTTACAACTTATTTCATAAAAACCCAACATTTTCGCGGTACTGCCCTTGTCCTTTGGGTTACCTAGCAAGTTTGAAGTATTTTTCGTCAAAAATGTTAGTTGTAAATTTGCTTTAAAAAAATGCTATCTAGACGCTTCGTGATTCGTAGTTCAAATAGTAAGCAAACAAAGTTTTTTGGGCCTTCTCTTTTCTAAAACTCGTTGATTCCGCTAACATTTTCTTTGCTTTCTGTTTGTTAATTAATTTCTCCTCCACTAGGCAAGCAGTGTATCCGTTATACTCTGCAACGTTTTTAGTATATCCGAATTCTTTGGTATATCTATTTTTACGCAAAGGAACATTAATTAACCTGTTAACTAAAAAATTCAGACTGGCCATTATACGTACGTACAAAAAATGGCAAGTCTGACGTAAAGTAAACATTTTAATTAATTTTCCTCTAAGTAAATATATATATATATATATATATATATATATATATATATATATATATATATATATATATATATATATATATATATATATATATATATACACACACACACACACATATATATATATATATATATATATATATATATATATATATATATATATATATATATATATATATATATATATATATATTGCGCTCCTAGTGGAAAAATTAAAAATTAATTAACAAACAACAAAGAAAATGTTAGCGGAATTAAAGACTTTTATAAGGGAGAAAGCCGAAAAAAACTTTGTTTGCTTACAATTTAAACCACAAATCATGAGAATAAACTAACATTTTCGAGAAAAAATACTTTAAAAACTTGCTAGGTAACCCAAAAGATAAGGACAGTACCGCTAAAATGCCAGGAATTTATGAAATAAGTTGTAAAGATTGTAATCTTAAATACGCCATACAAACAAAAAGATCTATTAAAATTAGATTTAAAGAACATTTACCACAGCTCAAATACGGTACTATAGATAGCTCTTCTGTTGCCCGGAATGTTTTGGATAATGATCACCACGTAGATAAGGAGAATCTAAAATTAATAAAAATTGTTAGACAACCAAGACAGCAAATCGCTTTTGAAAGTATATATATATATATATATATATATATATATATATATATATATATATATATATATATATATATATACTGCTAAATATAGTAATAATCAAACATGTATGAATTTGACTCCGCCGCCTATGGGAAGTTTATTTATTGATGAGTTAACAAAAAAGACCGACAGAAGCACGTCGGATAGATAATAAAAGAACTCCGCAAAACGAAATATGTTAGTTTTTGTGTTGTTGGATTACCCTCAGTCGTTATAGATCGACTACCTCCACGAAATTATAGAGTTGTAGATATTTAGAACTATCCATCCTTTGATAACGCTAACTTGGTTAGTGAAAGTCAGGTTTTTAAATGTGTTGTGGTGATTTGTGATCTCCACGTGTACTTAGACGTCTGCTAAACAGTAAATAAAATATGAGTTGACAACTACTAGGAAGAATATGTAGCTCTACAAAAAAAAATGAGAAATTTTATTGTTAAGTGATTAGAAGGGATTGGTATTTTCTAATGAAAAGATTGCTGGCAAAGTTACTAATTAAGTGTTAGTAGTTCGAAGACTTGAGCTGTACCACAAGTAGCGCACTCTACCCCTAGGGCCAAATTGGAAATGAGTAATTTTTTATCACTACGAAAGACACATCTCTACTAATTTTTGAGACAATACGCCAAATAGTATTTCTAAACGTTAATACATCTGGGTTTGACATGTTTAAAATGAATTTGGAATCAAAAAGGATTTTATACCAGATAATGCAATCAATTTTTAACCCTACGCGTTTCGGGTCCTTTGAGATATCTTCAGGGGTTAAAGACCTTAAATATAAAAAGGTGGTTGTCATAGACAATGCTTCTGGTAG
Source organism: Tillus elongatus (assembly GCA_964006375.1). NCBI lineage: Eukaryota > Metazoa > Arthropoda > Insecta > Coleoptera > Cleridae > Tillus > Tillus elongatus. The sequence goes on from OZ023269.1 coordinate 39,014,699, forward strand.
TTCTTACATGCAAGCATTACACAGTAACTACAGAAAGCATAATGGTCTAACAAAAAACTAAAGTTAAACATGAAAAAACCAAACCCTGACGGCCATGCAAAGCTAAACTGACAGAGTGTCAGGAGTTAAACATAATTTTTTACACATATATTGAAACGGGACTGAGTTCCACAAAGACAATACTCTGAAGGAGTCAAATACAAGTTAAAAGTCAAATTAGTCAACTAGTTAAAAGCAAAGCGACAAGCACAAGATAAGCAGTAAGCAGAGAACATCTAAACAAGTGATATTCAGAAAGAAAACGAAAAGAAATGTGCCTACCTGGCAATTAATACTTACTATTCCGTTTTTTTATTACAGAAAAGGTGCTGTCTGGAATGTTGTCAAAGTTTTAGTTTTACGAAAATGACATAGAATAAGAGAACAGGTCCATCTCCAGACTTAAAGCAGCCGGAGGATGAATATAGAGGACACTTATTTTTTATGTCATGAAAGCAGCAAAGTGATGCCTGTGCCCTTATAAAAAACAAGACCTGTACATTTGGAAGGATAATTGAAAACGAAAACAGAAAGTGACAGAAGTGTCGGAAGTGACAGATGACACAAGCAAGCAAATAATGAAAAAGGACAGAAAAAAAAACAAAGAGCAACGAAACCAACCTTGCTTGGCTCCATGGTCGGAACCGAACACCAATGAGTAGGAACACTATTCTGGAACATTATTGGATCAGGTTTCTATATATGAAAGGAAAGTTTATAGCCCTGGCGCTAGAAACATTGAGAACACTGCTGCTGGCGCCATTTATGTATTTGTAAATCTCCATCTCTTCCAAGACGAATTGTTCGGTGCCAAAACTTGGTGGATAAAGGATTTTGGCGTTGCTTTTCTTGTCAAAGGTATGGCCGCTCTCTCTCTCTCTCAGGTAGCGCCCGAAAGCTGAAGCGGTATTGTCAGCGTTGTTTCTACCTCTCAGATGTTCAGAGAGTCAGGTACCCAGCGCTCTTCCCGTGCTTCCCATATAGACAATGTTGCATTTGGGATCATTGCAAGTGAGACAAGATACTCCTTAGGTATGGAATATAATCTCTGTTGTAAACTATAATCTTCTTGATGGTATCTTTGGACTTGTATGCGAATTTAATGTGTCCTCTCTTAAAGACATGAGAGACTGCAGCAGTGATGGGGCCACAGTATGTGAGGGGAAATTATGAAGGACTTTCAGACTGAGCGGCCGAAAAGTTGGAGCTTGTTTCTCTCAAGACCTGACTGCTCTTTCTTTTTATTAGTCCGTCTACTAAGCTGACAGGATAATAATTCTTTGCGCCTAGTTGCTTAATATCAATGAGCTCGTTATTAAATTTGGTCCCCGACAGTGGGATTCTAAACCGCCTATCTATCAAATATCTAATAGACGCTAACTTGTGGGACGTGTAGTGACAAGTTCTACATGGGATTAAATGGTCAGTTTGTGTCGGCTTGCTGTAGATGTCGAATTCAATTGAGTTGCCTCTCCTTGTCACCTTCAGATCCAGAAAACTAATGAACTCCTTCTCTTCCAACTCCATGGAGAAGATAATATTGACGTGTAGATCGTTCAACCAACCTAGGAACAGATGAAGCTGCTCTAAGGTACCTGATCGCACCACCAACACGTCGTACTCATACCGTGTCCAGGACGCAATGAAGTCTTTAAATGGATTAAAGTCCTTGAAAATCAATTCTCTCTCGAAAAAGGCCCTAAAAACTTCTGCACACAAGAGATACAGTGGATTGCCCATTGGGGGACCGTTTTTTTGGACATAAATTCTATCATCGAATTAAGTTACCACTTTATCACCTTCTATCGCTTTTAATTTTAAATTTTGGACCGAAGTAAGGTTAACTAAATCATAATGTTTTGATGCCTGCTCTCGCTACCATTACTTTTTGAACACCCCATATTTTTTACTTCTATTTTCAGGATGTTGATACAATTATTATAGCTTTAAACTATTATGGTTTATTTATATTATAAGTACATATGTATTAGAAATGCTTAATGTGGAATAAAAGGTAATAATAACATTTTTTTGTTTCAGGTGAGTCAACACATATATCAAATATAGTCTTTTATTCTTTCAAAAATGACTACGGGTAGTGAAGGGTATGATTAATTATAATTTAATTTATGTATTTTAGCAGAAATCATTACACCAATTTATCTAAGCGCTCAAAATTATGAATTTAGTTGCATTATCTTTTTTTTTTACATAACTCTATAATGTCTAAATTAATTTGTGTGATATTGATAATTTTTAAGCTGTTTAACTTGTTTTTGTTTTAATTGCTTATTTGATAAAAGCAAGTATAAATGTTGGAGTATTATTACGGATGGTCGTAAATGTAGAAAATAACGAAGAATCGCGATGGCAACGCAATCATTCAATGGAAAAAATACTCTTTTCGCTAATAAATGATTTAGCTTGAACTTGAGGAAAATGTTTATCAAGTCATACATGCAAAGTGTTATAATATATGGTGCGGAAAGCTACACTCAAATAGACACAAAAGAAAGATAATATTTTAAAATGTGGACATGAAGAACCATGACAAAACAAGGTACACCGATAGATAGACAAATCAAAGTATGCTACAAGAGGTTACAGAAGACTTGAAAGAAATTAGAAGAGGAAGGCAAAATTTGTTGGACTTATTCTGAGATATAATATATTGCTGATAATATTTTTTAAGTTATATGCTAGGAAAAAGGAAAGAGGTCGATCAAGAATAAAGCTTCTGAAAACCCGGCACAAATGATAAAACGCGCACAAGAGTGAAATGAAAAGAGCTATGAGAAAAAGAGAGTCACTGTCGCAAAGACAATGCGACATCGCCTTTAAACTGTAATGATGACTTGATAAAATTAAAGCCTACAGCCGTTAACACCGAGATATAAGGACTCGGTACTCGCACCACAGGCAGGTATCGCGCTAGCCTGTTAGACCATATGAACCGCTCCGTCTATCATGAGTTTTACGTTGCTTTAGCCTTAAAAGACACTTATTCTGTAAACTTTTGAAGGGCTTTTAGTTGAAAGTGGGTGCCAGTCGTCGACTGAGCCGTTCATCGCACCCTATTCGATTTTATTATGGAAAAACGAAGTTTCAAAAACCATTATAAAAAGAATACGGTCTATTTGGTAAAAGTCATTAATTTACGGCTTTTAGATGGCTTAGCCAACCGATCATTCGATTTTCCACAATAATTTTTAAGAACAGTATTTACTGTGCAGGTTATGACAATTTTTGCTATATGTACAATCGGATGAATATTACATTTATGATCGACAGACAGGTGCCCGTTATCTGAAAGAAATTTTATAATATAGTGGCTTAGAAATGTACGTTTATTATGAACTGTTAAGAAAGTTTCCTCAAATTCATCCAAAATTTTGTTAAATATTATATACGCATATAAAACCATTCGTACGATAGCGTCTTGGGGATAAAGCAATTTTCCCCGGCTTAAACTTTTAATCAGGGTGGAATTATCTTCAACAATGATTTTATCATTATAAATGATATTTTCCGTACATATTTCACACTGAATCCTTTTTCACGAATATAACAACAGTAACCTGCTAAATAAGTGATTACCGGAATATAATCACTGACATCGTCTACGTCGGTTTCAGCTACCACAATTTCAGGATTAAATGAATGGTTTCCTTCAATTTCGTCAGGGACATCAATATTTTCACACAACTGCTTAATTTGAATATTGCCGAAGGTATGCGATTTTAGAGTTAGTAATGATTGAATGCTGAGCCCTTTTTCTGATTCATACAACTGCCGCAAACAAATATAATATTGTCCACCCGCAAGTTGCCTATAGCGACCAAACTTATTATCTAAATCGTCTGTTTGAAATTTGCCTAATAAGACATAGTTCATTTTAAGTTCACTGAAACAATACTGTATAACTTCTGTCATTCCATACAGTATGCCTTAATGCTGTATGAGTTTAAGTACTCAATTTATTAGAAAAATGCTTAGTTTTGCAGTTTTCTAGCCAGCTTAACATTTGATTCAAAAAGAGAAATTTTTTATCGGAAAGAAAAGTTTCTGCAGCTAAAGTCTCTTGAAAATCGTCATTTAAGCGTTTCCCTTTAAGAGGGGTTTTTACATTAACGATTTTCCACCATGTAACTATTATATTAATGATGTCAGCAGTGTCTTTGTATTTATCAATTTTAGTTTCGAATTTTACTAAGTCCTGTTTTACGAAAGGATTGAAAACTTTAAGGGCCAATGAAACATTTTGCCTTTCTATATTAGTAGGAAACCGAGATTTTAAATTTAGAGAATAGCCAACCTTTAACATTTTAGCGTGTTCTAATTGGTGAAGTGTTTTGAGGGATTGAAAAGCAGCTGCCTTTTCAACGCCACTATTAATGTCAGGATAATATAGTGTTTGGTCTGGTTTTGCATTGAGCCAGTTATTTAGGATACATTGGAGTAAGTGTACAGAGTCGAATAAATAAAAAAGAGGGCGCGTTTTATCTGTAGGGTGAGGATAAATAATACTTAAGCATCTATTATCAAAAAAATTACTCATTTCTTTACTGTTTATAGCATTATTGTCAATAATAACACAAAATACCTTGTATCCAATCTCCTCCAACTTAGTTATTACTTCCTCAATTAATGAAAAAAGCAGAAGGTGGTCAATTTTGGAAGTAGGACTGATATGCACAACTACTTTTACGCTTGACATAATACTAGATATCATAAATACAAAAGCTGAATTTGCTAAACAAGCAGAGTTATAAGCAGAATCAACTATATTTCCTGCTTTATAATCCAGAAATGGTTTAATATGGATTTCGTCCATCAATAATATAATATATTTTTCACGGTCCGATAATAACTTAATAAGTATCTCGCATAGTTAAAGCACATATTTCTTTCTTCGGTTGTAGGGTCTGTCAACAAAGAACTGCAACTTGATTTTACTGTATCTGGATGAGGTAATATAAGTACGCTAAAATGTCTCAAGTACCTGTAAGCATTTCAATATTATATAACAAATCTTTGACTTCATTTATATTATTAGAAGTGAATGGGGTCCTTAAACCAGGTTTAATGTGATTTCGGGCAATTTGTATTTCGCAGCCACGCAAAAATGTTTCAACTTGTAAGTCAGTATTTATTATTACAAAATATGTTATTACAGGCCCAGGAGAATATTGTAATTTAAACAGTGTAACTCTTTGATCGTCACAAATTTCAAACCAACCCTCGGGTAGATGAAACAAGTTTAAAACTGCAAGAAACTCTTTAAAATTAGTGTACATAAATCCTTTTTGCAAAGATTAAAATTACTTTACTATTTCTAATTGCCTTGGCAAAATTCTCATTTTTCAGTTCTTGTACTTTTTCATCGCGACTTCGGCGCAATTAAACAGTTTTTGTTAAATAAGAAGGGCAATTGGGGAGTTGTGAGGGTACAGCATTACGTTTTAGTCTAGGAATTTTTAAATTTGAGGTTATGGTCAGACCGGTTTGTGAATCCGTTGCAATAGAACAATTTATTATATTTTCTTTAACAAAATGCAACTCACAGACTCTGCTGGACTTCGCTGGCGAAAATTCTCCCGGTGAATAGCTGTAGCCCATTTAGCAGACATGGCGACGTCCGTTGGAAAATGAAACAAGTGTACTTCAGGTCCATTTTTATAATTTCCGCGACATCTCGGCACACAGCACGAATACATTGTTAATATAGCGGCAACACTGCTAAAACGTACCACAACACAAGAATATCACACAAATTCTCACTATCTCCAGCCAAAAGGGAGAAAACACACGAAATATAAACAAAACACCTTGACATGGCGTACAAGCGAGAATACCTCGCTGTGCTTACGTCACGCGATCATTACGTCAGAGAGCCGGGTCCTTATATCTCGGTGTTGTTGCTACAGCCCTTTGACAACGACAACATTCAACGTTAGTGACGCATCAATAAAATAATTACTCACCATGATCCAGCATGGCAGTATATGTATAACATAATAAAATGAATACAAATTCTATTAACAATAATAATATTGAGCTTTATTTTCATCGAAAATACAAACCAACAAAACTATGCAAAAACCCGGAATTTCCCCATATCTAGGAAAAGTGACCGAGAAGGTACTGGCCAACAAATTTAGCTCTCCACATTGAGATTACTCTTACATTTTTTGGGGGGAAACGGGACTGAGAAATCTCTAATAGACACGATCAATCTCACCCCTTAGTGTGTGGGAATTTGAAGAATTGTGGGCACCCATCCACTAAACCCCCCTCCCTGGACTACGGGACCTGGGTCCATACCTCCGTTGGAATGACTTCACACATGATATTTGGATTTTGAATGTTTCCATTCTGTTTGACGCAGGGGCATTAGCGGGTCAGGATAGGGTTTGGACGCTTATGCATTAGTGAAAGTTGCTCGTCGCAGTCGGTGGCGCTACGGAGAAGAGCATCTGGATGAGAAGCGGCTTTGGCGAACTGAGTGGTGGAACTGTTGCAGGGATTCTTTGTTGGCATTTACATATTAAAAATATTGCAAACGCAGCAGTAAAAAAGCTTGGGTTCCTGTTTCGGCGTAAAATCCTGTTTTTATCACGCAGCCTCTGACGCTGTATAAAACACATACGTCCCCAGTTAGATTTTGTTGTCACGTCTGAGGATCGTGCTACTCTTATATTCGATTCAGAAACAGGCTGCTCGCTGTATAAAAGATTTATAGAGCACACCACTCTTACTTCCATAGACCACAGGAAAAAGATTGGAAAAAAAATATTCCCATATATATTGCTTCTCAGAAATTGCTTCGTTAATGCCTTTGCCTGCGACCTTTAATAAACAAACGTGTTTTAGCCAAAAGGCGCCGTTTTCACTGTTTTAGTGTTAAATTGCCCATTTGTCTAACAGTTCGCTACAAATCCATGTTATTTCCAATGCCCTCTCGATAGACATATTTCCAAAGACATATAATCTCCAGCCTTTTAAAAAGTACCCATCTTGTGGTGGGACAACAATTAAGTTCATCATCTCCTAGAGGCACATTGACGAGGAGCAGTTCAGTGTCCAACGTGGGTAACTATATTAGTTTACTCTAGTTACTATTCCTATAAAAAAACCTGGACGACTGGACGCTGTAGATTTTAATGTCGCTATTGGTGCGCAAAAATTAGGGCCTCTGGTGTTAAGGATCAAGTTGTATTTATTTCTTATTAAACAACAAATAATTCGTTAAACAAAGTTAATAGAATAAGTCACAATATTATTATCAACAAAGTAATAAAATATTGTAAAGTGGTCCACAAAAAGATCGGCAAAACCAAATTTTAACACAGTTTTGAATTCACTGTTACTTTTTTAAAGGTTGACTTTTGTTGATGTGGCTTACACTGCGCGTAAGCCCACTTACCCTAGATAATTGAGAAGAACCCAATTTTTTGGAGAAGTTGAAAATTTCATATTATATTGGGTGTAAAATAAAGCCGTGTAAAAGTTGCAGAAGTTTCGTTGTCCGCCATTTTGTTTAAAAAAAATTTATCGTCTTCCATTACGGATAATAATTATCTCCAAACGTTTTCTTCAGTGTTTTTTATTGAGACCGATTGACATTTTATACAGTGCGAAACAAAGAAATTGTGAAAATCTTGGTAGCAATATTTGAAAAGCATTGTAATGTGGAAACGCATTTAGGATTTTGATAGGCCTTGCGTGGTTTAAAAGCTTAGTTACCTTAGTTTTTTCCCGATCACACGATGCTTTGTCCAAACGAGGTTTTTATATTATACAGTCTGGCTAAAAATTTAACACTTTTATTGTTTATGCTGATGGCTATCATATCAGCAATATCTGCTAAAGTAGGCCAGCAGATTGACATTATTCACGGTTTATTATGGAATAATTTATAATAATTACAGCCTTTAGTAATAGCATTTGAGTGCCAATGTAGCTCGGACAGAGTTGGAGGCTAGTCCCCAGGATTTCCTCGCGATATTGGTAAGCAGTGTGCCAAGATGAGTAGGGGAAGTGCAGCGTGTTAATGGTGGTCCCACTTGATATTACGTTTTTTGTGTGTTTTTACCCACTAAAATGTTACTAATAAATTTTGTTATTATTATCAATTATTCCATAATAAACCGTAGATAATGTATATCTACACGACCTACTTTAGCAGATAATGCTGATATGATAGCCAACAGCATAAAAATAATAGTAGTAACAGTATAATAATAGTAGTGAATTTTTAGCCAGCCTGTAGAATGTAATAATCTTGTTTTTTTTCCCTCAGGGCTCGTCCGCGGCCTTGCCGCCCCGATAGCACCGCAACCCTTGGTTGATTGTGCATACCCTTAGTCTTACTCCAACCATTCCAAGATCACTGTGTCTTGAACTAGTCTGCACAGCGATTGGTAGGGTGAAGTTTTATATTGCTCTGTCTCCGGTCTAGAGTGACCGTAGATCAGTTGTCTTTTCCGGTCCAGAGCTATACACTCACACAAGATGTGCTGGGCTGATTCCTCCCCCTCGCCGCAGAGTCTGCATGCGAGGTCCCCTTCGAACCGCCCCATTTTATGCAGGTGTTTCTTGACGGCCATGTGTCCCGTCAAGAGACCTGTTGTGTTTCTGAGCTGTCCTCTGCTAAGGTTTAGCAGCTCCACAGCTCTCTTTGAACTGGGTCCGTCAATTATTGACTTCCCATGTCTGAGCCCTGGACAGTCCGCCCAGTACACCTTGTGTTGGTTTCTGACCCAGGACTTAATGGCTCCCCTGGCAGTGCTCTTTGACACGCCCAGAGCCGGTTCTGGTCCCATAAATGGTTCTGCTGACCCTCTCTTCGCGAGACTGTCAGCTTCTTCATTGCCTTTAACCCCCGAGTGACACGGCACCCAGATGAGGGTCACCTCATTCTGCCCAGCCAGGTCGCTCGTCTCGTCTCGGCACTCACTCACCAGCCAGGAATTTACCCGTGGGCTACTTAGTGCCTTAAGGGCTGCCTGGCTGTCTGTGGCTATGAGGATCCGCTTGTTGGTGTAGCCCCTCCTCTTGTTCTCCTGCACACAGTGCAGGATGGCGTACATCTCGGCCTGAAACACCGTTGCATGGGCTCCGAGGGAAATACTATGACTTACCCTCGGTCCTTCCGAGTAAACACCTGCCCCCGTCCCACGCTCCCCGCCAGATCCGTCCGTGAACCAGACGAGCGCGTCCCGTGGCATGCCCGGCGTCTCCTCCCGCCATGCCTCGCGATCAGGGATTTCCACTGTAAAGTTGGTTTCCCTGCACATTCGCGGGCTCGCGAAGTCTGACCTCATTTCAAGCATGGGCTCCTTCACGATCTCCTGAATTTTGCAGTGGCCCCTGAAGCCTGGGTTGATATTCAGTCTACCATTGCAGGCTAGTCTGTATAGTCCTAGCCTGGCCTCTCCCATAATAACTAAGTGTAGGGGGGGTAGATCCAGCAACACCTCCATGGCGGCTGTTGGGGTTGAAGACATGGCCCCTGTGATGCCTAGGCAAGCCATCCTTTGGATCTTGCCTAGTTTTTGTTTGGCACTGGATTGTGTCACCTTAGGCCACCAGACCAGTGCCGCATATGTTAACGATGGTCTGACCACCCTTGTATACAGCCAGTGGGCCATACTAGGTCTTAGTCCCCACGTTTTTCCATATAGCCGCCTAGTGACGGCTAAGGTCATGACTGCCTTACGCAGTATTTTTCCAATGTGACCATTCCAGGTTAGCTTAGAGTCCAATACGACCCCAAGATATTTTACCTCCCTGGCGATTGGAACGCTCCTACCGTATAGAGTGAGAGTTCTGTGGCTTTCACACTTCCTCCTCCTCGTAAACGGCACGACGGTTGCTTTCAGTGCAGTCTGCAAACGCTCCCACACTGCCTGTGTGACCTTTCCTCGGACTATGATGACAATGTCGTCCGCATAGCCCTGTACCTCATACCCCCCTCCCGAGAGCCTACCCAGCAGGCCGTCCACGACTAGACACCAGAGCAAGGGAGACAGAACGCTCCCCTGCGGACACCCCGCCGCGACCCCCGCCAGCAGAGTCCCTCCCGCGAGTGAGGTGAACACCGCCCTGTCCCTGAGCATGGAACCGATCCACCTGCAGCAGGTCTCCTCTATTCCACGCTCCCGGGCAGCTGCCAGAACCGATCCGAACGAGGTGTCGCTAAAGGCCCCCTCTATGTCTAGGAAGGCCCCCAGCGCCACCTCCTTGTTCTCCAGCGTATTCTCCAGTTTCAGCACCAGTTGGTGCAGTGCTGTTTCTGTTGAGAATCCTGCTCTGTATGCATATTGTCCGCAGTGTAGAGGATATGCTTCCAGTACACCGCCCCTAATGTGCCGGTCGAGCAGTTTTTCCACTGTTTTTAGCAAGAAGGACATGAGACTTATTGGCCTCAGGGACTTTGCCTGGTCTGTTGGACGCCCAGGTTTAGGAATAGATACAACCCTGGCCAGTCTCCATGCCCTCGGAATGTACCCCAGAGCCAGGCTGGCCCTCATAATGAGGGTAAGCACCGGCGCCAGTATATCTATCCCCTGTTGGAGCATGATGGGCATTATTCCATCAAATCCCGGCGATTTGTATGACTTAAAGCTGTTAATGGCCCATCTGATGTTGCTCCAGGTAACCACCTCTTTAGCGACTGTCCAGTCTACTCTAGATGCCTGCCTATAAGGCGCCTCTATTTCTGAGTGTTCCCAGTCCGGAGGTGATTGGTTTATTATGTTACAGCCGGAGAAGTGCGTCTGGAGTAAAATTTCCATAGTTTCCTCCCCCGAGCTTGTAAAGCCTCCCGTGGGTGTTCTAAGGGAGCCTATGTTAGTCTGAGGGCCCTTAGACAGGATCTTGTGTAGTCGAGCACTCTCAATAATCTTGTTTGGACAATAGCTAAAAAAAATAGAGTAACTATACCTTCAAACCACCCATCAAAATACGTCAACGTGTTCCCACATTACATACAACGCTTTAAAAATATATTTAGAAGAGTTCCACGACTTCTTTGTTTCACCCTGTATAGCCAAAACGTCTTACTCAAAAACTGTCGAAAATGTCTAGAGATCTTGGTATTAGCTCACTTATTTATACTTATTTTACACTTATTTATACACTTATCTTTAAACAAAATGGCGAACAACGAAACCTTTGCAACTTTTACAAGACTTGTGTGTGTGTGTGTGTGTGTGTGTTTTTATTCCTTTAACGTTTGCCTATTTCCGCGACTATGGCCAATCACCGACGCCAGGGAGCAGTCTCACCTCACTATCCTGAAAACTTTGCCGAACCATTGCCTTTCTGTAAGGAGGGTAGGGATCTTTAACGTGCCCAACATCGCATGGACACAGGACCGACGGCTTTAAGCCCCCTCCGAAGGGCGGAACGTGCAGACATTCAACATGCTTAGATACAATGCCACAACCTCGGTTGATGTTAATTGTACAGTACGTACTGAAAAAGTGAAGTGAGTACCCTGGGATCGAACCCAGTACCCCTCGGTTTAGAGGCACACGTTCTTACCACAGAACCACCGAGGCTCTATACAAGGCTTTGTTTCACAACTAGTATAATATGAAATTTTGTACTATTCAAAAAAATTGTGTTCTACATTAGTGTGATTTTTCTACGAATACTATACACGAAAATTCGGGACGCAGCAAGTGTGTTATGGTAGTGCATTTTTATTAAACGTTTCAAATTTGGATAACTCAATTTTCGATAAACTTAGAAAGTTGAATTTCGGTATGTAGTAAGGCCTTCACCAAGGCAACATGTCCGCCAAATGTCATTAACATATCTTTGTAATTTTGGAAAAAACAATTTTCGAAAAAACAATTTTTTTTCAAGAAAAAATCAAAATTTGAAGAACTAAATTTCCTATAAACTTAGACAGTTGAATTTTCTAGCATTGAAAAGGCTTTCCCAAGGCAACGTACCAACAAAATTTCAATAAAATAGCTTCGGAATCTTTGGATAAAAAAAATTCGAAAGTAAACTCAAAATTTTCCCGGAAAACCTTGTCATATTTTCCTAGCTAACGAACTCATCGAAGCCATTAATAAAAGAAAGGCACATGCCGAGTTTTATCGAAATTGGTTAATTATTTCTTGTGTTATCGGATATATATATATATATATATATATATATATATATATATATATATATATATATATATATATATATATATATATATATATATATATATATAAATAAACATATAAAAATATAAAAATTGAAACTGACCCCGGAATATCGGTTTTAGGGGTCCTAGTTTGCGCACATTTGAAAACATTTTTGCAAAGTCTCACCATCGATACCTCTCTACTTGTGAATTTTTTAAATAAAAATTCACCAAAAACCTGTCTGAATGCGTCACTTTCATGGCACCCTGCTATATATTGGTAAAAACGTCGTATTATAATCTTTGATATGTGCCAAAATGTGAAAAGTTGCAAAATATTAGAAATAACTCGAAAACGATGAACGTAATCAAATTTATTTTCCTTACAAACATGCATTACAATTCGATGAAAAATACAAAAATGCAATGGTATACGGGATGTACGAAAATGAAAAGAAAATTTCTTTCACCAACGATGCAGCTCAAGGCACCCTATAATTAATGTATACAATATTTTTCTCGTATCTTGTATAATAACGATTTTATTGAGCTTTATTGTGAAAATGCGTCACCTGTATATATGTAAACAGATAAAAACTGTGACTAACCTCGAATGCGGGTTCCCGGCGGCCTAGTTTGCACACATTTGAAGACATATTTTCAAAATTTAAAAGTCGCGGTCTCTTCAATAATGAATTTTCTCTGCAAAAATTCGCTAAAAATTATAGACAATTAAACCATAAAGTTTACTAAAATATCTACCAAAGCATCAGAGAAAGGGTCTATTTCAAATGGATTTCCTGGAAATATTTTAGTAAAATGAAGGACACGACGTTTAAAGCTGAAACTTAAGGGTTTGTAAAACAGTCTTCCTGCGACATTTTCTTTACATAACCCCTATTCGTTTCAGGTTCTTCGCCTAATTTGAAGTTTCAAATCGCGACTTTGACGTTTTAAAGATTTTCCTGGCTAACGAACTTATCCAAGCCACTGACAAAAGGAAGGTACCTGCCCATTATTTTTCGAGTTATCGGTGTGATAGAGTAGATTCAGATTCATTGTGAGTGGGCTATTACAGTCTCTCCACCGCCACCTTGTGTCGTGTCATACATACATATAGATTGAAAATATATTTTTTTCAAAATTCAAAAGTCGTGATCTCTCAATTAGTGACTTTTTTACGAGAATTTACTCAAATGAATAGCCACTGAATTAGGTACCCAAAAAGTAAGTTATCTTATGCATATATACTATACAAATGTTTTAATACTTATGGCTGAATAATATTTTATTTTAAATTAAATTTTAAATATATATCATAGATCACAACATTTATTTATAGCTGCATATATTTTACAACATAAATTTTCGTATTTGTTATTAGTCCTGTAAACAGCAACAATAACTTAAAATGTGTTGTGAAGTAATGAAAATTCTAAACATAAATTCAGGCTTTACAGCATGTAATTAGGCATATACACAAATTTATGGATTCAACACACACGGAGGTTACAACCAAGATAGATTTCAGACCGTATTTCGCAATTTCGTTATAAATTAAAATGCCACACCACAACGTGCTACCACAATTCATTTCCAAAGTGGAAGCATCTGGAATATGAACAGAGCCGTCCAAAAGTTTACATTGGACGCGGTGTACTTAATTCAAAGCAACTATTACCATTGTCTTGAAAAACACAAAGTTTGTAAGTATATAAATACAAGCAAACTCAAGTTTGTTTCGAGTTATTCGATAGCAGATATCCACAAATAAATAGAAGATAAGGGTGAATACAAATTGAAAATAATTGGGGGATTGCCTTAACCGCAAAACTTGAGCTATATACAAAAGATATGTTTCCATTATGTGTGAGGCAAAGCAGTTTGAATATAAATTGGCTTGTGGATACATTTATCCTATATTTTGTGTTTTGCATATTTAAATATATTAATGAGGAAATAAATTTGCGGCTGCAATAAATTTATTAGTCTCAGCTGATAGTCTTAAATCAAATTCCAAACTAACATTTTGGTGCCCGCCATTACGTTTATGTGCTTATGTTATGTTTGTTGCTTATTCTATGGGTTTCCAATTAATTTTTCTTATCTTCAGTTTTCTAGAGCATGTTTAGTCTTGGGCTAGGTTAGGTTTTATTACGCCATCGTTAGGCTCACACAATACAACTAATCGTGAGTCAGGCAGGCAACACTTGTTATCTGTATTTATGTCCAACTCACTTAGCGTAATTGTCCATTACATGTAATTGCAGGTTTTTTTTCACCAACTGGACAATTTTGTGTCCAGTTCGTGAAATCGTAAGGCTGTTTATAGTTTATCCACTTAATGGGAATAAGAGAAGAGAAGTAAATAACTACTGAGGGTATCATACAATATGTGCAAACAAAAAACATCTTGTATAAAAAATGTTTAAAAATCCCACTCAATGCAAGCCTTCAGGAGGGATATATAGGAGGATATAAATAAATTAAATTCTCTAATACAACAGGTGCAATAAGACTTTTTTTTTTAAATTTCAACAACACACTACGAGGGCTTACAGCCTAAATACTATCGTACCGTGGGTGCTGCCAAGGAAAGAGGCAACTTGTTAATTCTGGACTTGAAGGTTTGGAGGTTCGGAGGAAAAGGAAAAACATGTGCCGGCATAGAATTCCACAACTTGGAAGTCCTCGGGACAAAAGAGCGGGCATAACAATATGTTCTATGTCTGGTGACCTGGACAGTAAAAGGATGCATTCGCTCTGTGTCCCTGGTAGATCTGTGCGGCAGCAGGTGGGGGAACTATGGAGGAATGCTCCTCTGAGCAGTGCCCGTGCAGATATCCATAAAGGAGAGAGAGGTCACCAACGGCACGTCGGTGGGCAAGGGATGGCAGCATTTGGGTGAGGGTAGGGTCACCGATGAGACGTATAGCTCTCTTTTTTTGAATAGAGTCCAGGATAGCGAGTGTAGAAGCGGCAGCTGCACCCCAGATGTGGGAGCAGTATTCGAGGTTTGGTCTTATTTGTGAAGTATATAAGGTATAGAAATTAGCTGGTGTAAAGTATTTGCGAGCCCGGAAGAGGAAACCTATTTTCTTAGCAGCCGCTTCTGCAATTGATGTGACATGTTGGTGCCAATTAAGATTTCGATCCACAGAAATGGCAACAAGAGAAAAGGACTCATTACTTTGAATAACTTGGTTGTTGATTGTGATGGGTCTAGGGTTGGTGTATCTCTTATGAGAAAGAAAGCAAGATTGAGATTTGGTGGGGTTGAATTGTACAAGATTTCTACTTCCCCAGTCTAACATTTTTTGGAGATCCACGGAGACAGAACCCTCCATGAGTCTGCGATCCTCATCTAATTGGGCCAAAGAGACGGGTTTATAATATTGTATATTTGAGTGGAGGGTGCTGTCGTTCGCGTAACTGTGAACTCGGTTGGATGTGCTAGAGAGGAGGTCATTGATGTGGAGAAGAAACAAAGTAGGGGCTAAAGCTAAACCTTGAGGACCTCCTGCATTAATTGAATACAGTTTAGAGGAATGGCCATCCACAACAACAGAAATGCTCCTGTTGTAGAGGAAATTTTCTGTTCAGGTACAAAGTTTTGGTGGTAGGCCATAGGCCGGAAGTTTATTAAGCAGCGCTGCGTGCCAGACCTGGTCGAATGCTTTGGATATGTCTAGAGCAACAATCTGCTACTTTAAAAGGCAGAGAGAGAGAGAGAGAGAGAGACAGAGTTGGAATGAATAGAGTTAAACATACAACGATTAAACATATACAAATAAGTCTACGAGTCCAGCTCACATATAAACATTTGGTGGAAATATTGGGATAAACGACAGTTTCTTATGATGTAGTCGTAGTCAAACGTTGGGATGGGGAATTTAGATATATTAGAATTTTTTATAAAAACAAACATGCCGATGGCCCTTTTATAACAGTCACTACTCAAGGAAGCAGTGAAAAAGTCCTTGAACTTGTGCCACATAAACGACGCGTTAGAATCGGGCAGATAGCAAAAAGTCTGGACGCAGAAAGTACGCTTTCGTAGTAAATGTTATTAAAAATGTTTTTAATAACGATTACGTCTTTTTATTTTATTAAAAGGCATTAAATTTGGTAACAGTATAACTTCTATAGTACAAACAATGTACCATATTTCATCAAAATAACATTTAATTTTCCGGAAATTTTAAATGTTCCCGAAAAAACTGGTCCAACTTTCCTGGCCTGGAACCTCTTTAAGCTATTTACACACTTGTCAAGATATAATTATTTACAAAAGGCTTTTTGACAAAAATTTAAAAAGTATATTTGCATGAAAGTTTGTAAACAATTTCTTTCACGAAAATTCGCCTTTTTTTACAAAAATTGGCTTAAGTAATGTTACACGAAGATTATATTTTTTACCAAAAATCAATTTTTTTCATGAAAACTCAAAAACTTTTTTACAACTTATTAAAAATTTATTATTAATCGCCAATATTTCACAAAAATCAATAATTTCTACGGAAACACTAATAAAATGTATGCTAAAAGTGACTAAATATTTTTTTACTGGAAAATAAAAATTTTAAAAATTTATGGGTACCTAAGGTGTAATTAAAACTTAAAAAAAAAGAAATGTAAAAAAGTTAATTTTTTAACTGAAAAAAATAAAGCGGAAAAATACTCATACAGGCTGGCATAAATAAGAATGTTATTTAGTCTGTCACTTTGAAGTCTCATTTGACATTTGTGAAAACAATTTATCAACTACTTATGTATGAGGAAAATGTAAAAATAGATAATCCTATCAAATGTTTTATTTCTTACCTTTTTTGTACCAAAGTTAATTTAAATATTTTTCTTTGATCATATGAGTAAATTCTCGAGGGCAAAAAAATTAGGGGAACATATGTTTATTCAAAAATTCCTTAAATAATCACATAATCTGATCGGTTACTAGAATTGAATAAAAAAACCGAAAAACAATGTTTTAAACTGATCCCTGGATGAATCATGGTATGCGATTATAAATGTAAATATTTCCAAAATTGTCTTCAGGTATAGGAAGTTTTATACGAAAAGTAGAAGCAGAGGGCATGCCCATTACTTCTGAAACACAACACACAGGCTGTTCCATTTGAAAAAAATAGTTGCGACAGTTTGAATTTTTTCAAATTCAGCTTTTATTTGAGAGCTCTCTGTATATGGCATCTAGATTTTTTCGACGATTAATATAAACAAAAACTTCTCTAAATCCATCGTACGTCGCTATCTATTGAAAAAAAAACGTCGTTCCACAATTTTTGATATGTGCCGAAGACGTGAAAGGTTTCATAACAATAACTGAAATAACTCGAAAACGATGAGAGATATCACATTTTCTTACCTCACAAATATGCATTTTAGTTCGATGGACATGCAAAAATAAAATAATATAAGGGCTGTTCTAATAAAAAAAGAAAACATGTATCACCAAGGACTTGAGATACTAAATTTATTTCATTTGGCTGGTTTTTTCTATGTTACATAGTGTGATATTCGCCCATTTTTCCCACACCTTACATCAGCAGTATTACTTTTATTTATTTATTATTATCATTAATATTATTTTTTTAATTATCTTTGACAGATCAGTATATTTCAAAAAACTGTCTGTTTTTTCAGTCCTTTTTCTTTTTAATCCTTTTTTATTATTTTTTTCTTTTTTGGCGTAAAACCGTTCTTTGTAATATTGTCCATTGATTTTGATTCTCTTATTTATTTCTTTAAATATTTTTTTGCTGATAATACTAATATATAATTAATATCTCATAATACGGGATGACGCTTCATGCCTTAGGGGTCTATATAGGCAGCTTTAACATTTGGCTGCTTCACACCATATATTGATTTTTAGTGAATAAACTATGAAGGATCCTAATATGTTATGTAATATATTACGCTTACTCAAGGAATTCTGTATAGAAGTCGATGAACGGCCTAATATATCTATTTCAAAACGAGATATTTTTTAATTCGTAAAACTGGTAAAACTCTAGAGTTCCGTGTTTTGTTTGTTTAACATCGGCCTATCGTCCCGGCTTTCGCAAATTACAGATGCCAAAAAGTAGTCTTACTCACAAACTTGAGGATGTTGCAGAAATCCTGCCTTTTTTTAAGCAGCGTATAGTTATTTTACATACCCAACATCGCTTGGCACACGGATTCGGCGGTTTAACGTCTATTCTTGCTTAGACACAATGTCACGACTAAAGGTGATGTCGCCTTGTTGTCGCTACCTTCATTCTTTGTTTGCAGCAGCTCTCTTCGTTGTATTGTAGCCTACGCATTTCATCAATTGTGACAGGTTTTCCAAAAGTTTTTCCCTTGGTCTTTTTTTGTAC
This sequence comes from Tillus elongatus, assembly GCA_964006375.1. Classification (NCBI taxonomy): domain Eukaryota; kingdom Metazoa; phylum Arthropoda; class Insecta; order Coleoptera; family Cleridae; genus Tillus; species Tillus elongatus. The sequence continues at coordinate 39,033,269 of OZ023269.1, forward strand.
TTTTTCCAAATATGCGCCCTTCAAGTAATGTTATCAAAAAGTTATTATATCTCAGAATATGCCCAATAAATTTTGCCTACCTCTTTATAATTTCTTTTAGTGAGAAATGTTTCTTTATTACCTCTTTTAGCACATTGTTGTTCGTAATTTTTTTATTATGTCCACATTTTAAAACTTCTATTGTTTTGATGTCCAGTTAATCAAAATCCAGATTTCCGCCCCATACATTACCACATTCTATACCTACGTCTTGATGAGCCTCTTCCTCGGGTCTAAGTTAAGATGTTTATTAGTAAAAAAAGTACTGGGTATATTGAATGTTTGCTTTGCCAATGATCATTCTAGTCATTTCTTTGCTACATTTACCATTATCTGTAATGGTACTCCCAAGGTACATTAACATTTCTATTTGTACAAGTTATTGGTCGTTTAGCTTTACATCAATTTTCCTAGTTATATATTTACTTATCTTTATTACCTTTGTTTTCCTGATATTTACCGTTTCCAGAAGTTTTTCTCTCGGTCTGCTTCTTATCTTTTGTTTTTCAAATATGTCCTTCAAGTTATGTTGTCAGAAAGTTATTATGTCTCGGAATATGTCCATCAAGTTTGGCCTTCCTCTTTATAATTTCTTTCACCAAGAAATGTAATTTGCTCACATAGTTCAGCACACATTTTTTTTTCTTTATGCCCACATTTTAAGTCTTCTGTTTTCTTGATGTCCTGCTTAATCAAACTCCAGATTTCCTACTACGGTCCACACGTATCTCTTGATGAACCTCTCTCTTAGATCCAAGTTAAGATGTTAGTGAAAAGAGTCCTTTATCTATGGAATGCTTGCTTTGCTGGTGCGATCATCCTTAGTACTCCCAAGGTACATAAACATTTGTATTTGTTCAAGTTATTGGTCATTTGGGTTTACATTAATTTTACTAGTCATGTCCTTACATACCGACATTACTTCTGTTTTCTTGATGTTTCGCTTTATTTTTGTTTTAACAAACTATCCAGCACACTCGACTTTTTGTAACTCTTTTTGAGTTTCTCGTATCCGCGCTATGCTATCTGTGTACCTTATGCAATAGATCCGTTGTCCGTATTTATTATTTCTACTTCTTTTACTTTAGCCTACGTATGTTCTATAAATAAACCTAACAAATGTTGGGATATTGGAAATCCTTGCAGCTTTCCTTATACTCTCCGGTTCCTTATAAGTTAATATCTATTATGGTACTTTGATTTTTGTATAGATTGGGAAAATGTTTTATCCCTCCAATCGCATCCAATCCAATCTAAGCCAGCTTTTTTCATTATATGAAACGATGTTTCCCAATCCACCCCATCGATACTTTTGCCAGGCTTTCAGAGGCAGTTTATGAACTAATTTTTTTTGTGATTTAAATTATACATCATGTCATACAGAAAAATTACTTGCACTTGTATCGACATAATTTTATGTTTTTATCTTCTTAAAGTCAAACTGTCAAAATATTTTTATTCAATGTCACTTTCTGAACTTTGCTCTCGATATTGTTTATTTCCTGGTTCGCATATACACCAACGTGTATATAATAATTGAAATACAGTTAGGTCTTCAGGCAAATCGAAATATCATTATTATTTTTAATCAAATGTCACCAATAACTATAATTAATTATTTAGCATAAAACTTTTGAAGTTTTTACTTGACACATATAAATTGATAAATGTATTTCTTTTCTTCTCATGCTTACTTCTTCCTTGTTTTAAGTGCTAATATTTTTCTCTACTTCCTCGTCCAGGTCCAAGTCCAAACTGTCCCTCATCCAAGCAATTCTCATTTTTGGTTCTTACTCTATGTTCTATTATGATTAGTACAACATTAACTACATGTGCTGCATGCGTTTGGGTAAGTTCACTGACTTTGAAATAGTATTACTTTTACTCTTTATAAACCCAATTATTAGTTGCTGATTTATAACATTTCTCAGTCAGTTAAAAAGTTTTCCTTTTTCCCACCAATATTTTAAGGTTTCGCTGTTAATTCGTCTATATTAGCAGTTTCTCGTTGCCGGGTTTCTTAAGGGGCTTTAGAAATTTCTTCCCCTAAAATAGGCGACCTAGATTGTCTAGGATTACGTTTCCCCTTTCGTCTATATACCATTATTTACAATTGATTCCCTCTCAGTTATGCAACTCTTCCAGATAGGAAATTCAGTGCAATGACCTAATTTTTCAGTAACATATTTCTATTGTTGTCTTTTATGATCAAAATTTTTTTCACAGTTCACACTAATTAATGATTCTTAATTTTGAAAAAGTGATCGACTACAGGCAGTACGATGCGAACCCAGAATCTCTGTACACCTAGCCGACGTTGCAACCACTGCTTTAACCGAGATTGCATCTCGTATTCTAATACGGAAGTAAATAAAAATATTATTTAAATATTTTAGATATAGATGAGGTAACGTATCTCATAGTCATCAGTTCTGAGCGGAATCCAAATGCTTTTCATAAATATATAAATTTATGCAAGGACTTCCCGGATCCATATAACTTGTAACACTTGGAACATGTCCAAAATTTCAGCTCTCTAATACTCGTAATCGATAACAATATTTTTATTATCATTGTGTTTGCTTTTCCTGCTGGAATATGTAGCCTTTTATTTTATTTCACATAAGAAGTAGTTAGTGCTCATTCTATGGTAGTGAATTCAGGACAACCTTTCCACTAAATTATTGCTATATTTGCTTTTTAAATTAACAAACAAACGTAAGTAACTGATCTGTTTTTAATAATTTGTGTAGAAACATGAAAATATTTATAATCAAAGGAAGGCTGAGGTAAGGTAGAGGCATTGAACTGAATATTGTTTATTATATTTATGGGTAACATTTTAAAGAAATGAAACAAATAAATGAGAAAACTACAAGTAAGGTACACCACACTAAAAAGTTAAATTGTAGCAGGTGCTTTTGCAGATAATGTAATGATTAAAATTTTTAGAGACCTGATAATATAATATAGTATTCAAAAAGGTAAAATTAAGATAAGTAGATTGCGCATTACAAAAAGCATTTTGTAATGCCGAATACCTATGTTTTTTTTTATAAAATTCGTTATTTACAATAGAATAAGGTACGTATTTCTCAAAATAAATCAAAAAGTAAATTCCTACATTTTAAACGTATAAATAAAAATCTTTCCTACTTAATAAATTAAGCTTTTTCTTGTTATCTCAGTATCTGTTGATATTGTCTTATCCTGTCTTTCAGTAACTCAATAAACACATTTAACTTCACATGGTTGTTAGATTCAAATATTGTATAATTAATTAAGGAGGCAATCACAATAACAACAATATTATTTTGCCATGCATAAAATTTAAAATCTAAGCTTAGCAGTAAACGTAGGTCCAGTTTATCTACAAGTGTCTCTGCTCTGATAAATTCCAAACTATACTCTGTTATTTTTAACCATTCACTACCACACGTTAATCTATGCACTAAGGTGTCTGGGCACAATTTGCATCTTCTACAATTTGGCGACCTACTGAGACCAATTTTATGTAAAACAATCTGCGAGGTAAATGAGTTATGTGCAATACAGTACAGAAAGCTTTTTTCTTGATGTGACAAGTATTGATTATTGACATTTTTCCAGAGATGATTATTTCTGGTGTCTGCTTTTCTTTTCCCTCTCATGATATCCCAATACACGATTTTTGTTGTAGTGCTCTGAAAATCAGTTATCTCTAGATAGGCCATCTCCTCAAAGATTCGGCGAATATGTGGTGCTTGGTGAGAAACCTGAGTAGGAAAGGGTGGGTTTCCAGGGAACAGTACAGAGCACTTTAAATATTAAAACATGTCAGGACTGTCTTTTACCGATTTTATCGTTCTGGCTATTAGTAATGCATTGCACTTACTTAAAGGATCTATCAGTCCTAGACCACCCTTCTGTTTCGGCTCTATTAGTATTTCTCTGGATATCCTGTTGATTTTTCCGGCCCGAATGAACTTCCCACACATCCCAGCCACCCTTTTTGCTGACAACTTTGGAATAAGCAAAACTTGTGGCAAATACCAAATTTTGGACATTGCGTATGTATTAACAAAAAACACTTTTTGATACAAGCTGAAATTTCGAGATTTATTAGATGCTATCACCTGCTGCAACTTGTTCACTGCATTGTACCAATTGTTGTTAATCATTTGGTGTACATTACTGCAATAGCTTATTCCAAGGATGTTAATTGAATTTTCTATGCTAAACCAGCCTGCATTTAAGATATCCCCATTTTAATTTGCTCTACCCAACTTTACTGCTTCACATTTACTGGTGTTCAGCACTGCACCTAATATGTTTGTATACAAATCAATTACGTTTTGGATCTTACTGATTTCATCACATTTTCGTATTTGTAGTGTCACATCATCTGCATAAGCATGTACCTCTACATTTTGGGAAGTCAGATTCTGTAAAAAGGGTTCAAGACTAATTACAAACAACACCATTGAAAGTGGACACCCTTGTCTAACGCCATTATTAATCCTTATGGGGTCTGAAATACCTCCGTTTATCTGGAGAGTAGCTCCTGTATAGATGTTCTTTAAAATTGGTATTATCGACTGATCAAAGACAAACTTTTCGAGTACTTTCCACAAATACTGGTAACTGACTCTGTCAAAAGCATGATCAAAATCCAAGCTAAGTAGGATTTGAAATATTTTATCCATTGGTCTTTCTGCCACTGTTTCCCTGAGATTAATGAGCACCTGAAATATCGAACCATCTTTTTTACAGCCAGCTTGCTTGCTAGTTATTATTTCGCTTAGGTGTTCTGCTATTCGTTGATTCATGCATTTTATAAAGATTTTGTAGTCTGTGTTCAGCATGGAAATTGGCCTAAAGTCATTTTCGTGCTCTTCGTTGTCTACTTTTGGTATCAACACCATTACCCCCCTCTTAAATTCACTTGGGATTTCTACTCCCCTAATTATTTCATTCAAAACTTCAGTTAATTCGTTTTTGATTATGCCCCAGTATGATACATAAAACTCCAGAGTCAGGCCGTCTATACCTGGTGATTTGTTCTTTCTGGACTGTTGTAATGTATCGCAAACTACATCTTCCGTTATGTTTTCCATCATTTGATTGTTTGCTTTATCCGATTGATTTATCCATTCATAGTCTGTTTATTTACCTGATATTGTTGGCTTTCATAAAGTTTGGAAAAGTATTCACAAAATTGTTGCTTTATATTTTGTTTATCTTCTTCATAACTGCTTCCTTGTTTAATTTTGCTTATATTTTTCTGTTGTATTGCTTTATTTTCTTTCATTATATGAAAAATTTAAATTTGTTCATTATGGACGTATCTGGTATTTTTCGTTACACTTTTGTATCTATGTAAAGGTATATTTTGATGTTTTAGTAGCAGGGCTATGTATTTCTTGATTTCTATGTAAGTTGCCTCTTCATTGGGATCTTTACCGATGCAACATTTCAGATAGGATTGATAAAATTCTATAGTTTTCTTCTCTGCACTTCTTTTCATTTTAGTTTGCCATTTAAAAAACGATTATATTTTGATATATATATATATATATATATATATATATATATATATATATATATATATATATATATATATATATATATATATAAATTGATGTTGTATTTTCGCTACAAGTTGTTCCTTTCCTCGGTGCAATGGGATCACTTTCTTGTCTGTCACCTCTCAAGGCTCCAACGTAATTTCGACCTAGTCTTGAATTTATTTGAAAAGTACAGTCTCGCGCCTCATGTTCAAGAGAGTTACACTTTCTGCATGTTCTCTGTTGACCTACATATGTTATCCAATACTGACGTGAGCCTATAAATATATATGATGGGATAGGCCTTTTGATCTCCATTTCAACCGATTTGATCTCGTTATAGAATTTATAAGGTAGATTAGTCCATACATTATTCTTAATACTCTCTAGAGCACCATATTGCAACACTGTTTTCTTTATATCAAAATGTGACACTTCGATCGGGATTCTATGTATTCTTACAATTTGTTTGTTGCTTTCATTTAGAAGTTTTACTTTGTAAGTTTTATTTTCGTCAGTATCATTATACATAAGTTTATCTTCAAAGCTTTCAAACATCCTTTCCAATAGCTCATTCGAATCGACTTTTATCAATACTTTTTTATTTTGTATACCTATCGACATTTTCTGGTCTTAATTTTAATGAAATCATAACATATTTATGATATTCCTCAGCTGACAGTTTTTTGTTTAGTTCCGAAAAATCGAGGCTAAATATATTCACTCTCATTTTGTTACTGCACTTTATACCAACAATAAACTATTGCACTTGCCACCTGCAAATACCGCACACGTCCGATGCGTGGTACGTCCCACGCCGGACTCCTATATTTAAGGAGCTAGAAGATAGGTGGTTAAAACAGGGGAGATTATAAACACACTATATTTAAAACGTGAACGACATGCTTTTGAACACACATAACTTTAATGAATGCTAATAATCATCTTCACAACAAGAGTCTATATACACTCTCTCTGAGGTTCAATCTAATTAGACATAAATAAATACAATTGCTCTTGACAATTGCTTAGCTTCTAACCATTAAAATTATAATAATAATTCTGGTCTTGATATTGTAACGTCATAAACTATTAAGGATAACACAAAATAAAATTTTCTGCCCGCAGCAAGTGCGTTATAGTAGTAAATTTCCATAAGAATTGTACACACAAAATTAATACTTTAAACTTACACAGACCTTGAAGATCGATTTTAGATATCTTAGTGCGCACATAATTAAAGAATTATTTCAAAAGTGTTACCATCTATATCTCTCTATTATCAAAAAAATTTGGTTTTCTAACTCCTTTTACCTTTTAAGAAAAATGCACAAAATTCAATTTTCTATGAAGCTAGAAAATTACATTTTGATATATATATATATATATATATATATATATATATATATATATATATATATATATATATATATATATATATATAGATAGTGTAAGTCTCTTTAAGAGAAACTTGTATTGCAAATTTCGTTAAAGTTACAGAAGCTTTTCAGAAGGAAACTTAATAAAAAAACTCATATTTAGAAAAAGAAAGTATCTGCCAAATTATAAACGTAGCAGTTATTTTTCCTTATTAATCGCTGAATGATTTCGTTTCAATCCAATCAAACCCCACGGAAGCAGTGAAGAGGGTCAAGTGAAAAAATTGTTTTGGGTTAAATTAATTTAACCTTTCAGCAGAAACTTGAAATTATTTTCACGTTACCACATAAACTTAAAATTCATTTCACGTTGGGTGTTGAAATTAATTTCCAATTATCAGCTAAACTTGAAATTAATTTCAAATTACGAAAGTTATCTTCAATTTGCTTGTGTAACGTGAAATTATTTTCACGTTATCAAGAAAGCTGACATTAGTTTCACCTTTTTATGCGTGTGCAACTAGCATACACCCACATACCACTGAATAGGAAAATTCATAACTAAATTTTATTGGTTCCCAGTTCGGCGCGAAAATTCAGAGCCGCCGCTAACCTAACCTGACATTTGTATCTGTTTTTTACTTCTAGGTTAGAAAGTAGAATACACTAAAAATTTTGTTTCTGAAAGTGCTTAAAATTTTTTATCATACTTTTTTCCCCCAGGGCTCGTCCGCGGCCTTCCCGCCCCGATAGCACTGCAACCTTTGGTTGATTGTGCATACTCTTAGTCTTACTCCACCTATTCCAAAATCACTGTGTCTTGAACTAGTCTGTACAGCGATTGGTAGGGTGAAGTTTTATATTGCTCTGTCTCCGGTCTAGACTGACCGTAGATGAGTGGTCTTTTGCGGGCCAGAACTTTACACTTGCACAATATGTGCTGGGCTGATTCCTGCCCCTCGCCGCAGAGTCTGCATGCGAGGTCCTCTCGAACAGCCCCATTTTATGGAGGTGTTTCTTGACGGTCATGTGTCCCGTCAAGAGACTTGTTGTGTTTCTGAGCTGGCCTCTGCTAAGATTTAGCAGCTCCACAGCCCTCTTTGAATTGGGTTCGTCAATTATTGACTTCCCATGTCTGAGCCCTAAGTCATACTTACTCGATAAAATTATGACCAATGACTAAGTTATTCCCTGTAATTTAACTACTTATTTTAAAATGGCAAAACAAAAAGATGGGGTAGGTACATTGTATTAAAGGTAAGAGGAAACTAGAATCGAGATCTACATCTAAATATGGCTGTTTTACCAACTAAGTGCGACCAAATTCAATGAATTTAATTATTGATTTCTTACCTAATAGCTACCACGCCACGAGGAATATTCTTCTCTTTGTGGTGAAGAAATCAATTGTCAAATTTCTATATTAATCAACATGGCTAGAAAGTTTATTCACAGAAAGAAACAAATCAGGAATCGAGTATTATTTATTTAAAAAATTATTGACTAGAATTGGTAATAAAGGAACATATATGAAAGCTAATGTATATGTAGGTATAGTATAGTTTATATCATAATAATACTTGAATTCTGCTTTCTGCTGGTGTCCTTCCTGAAACCTTTTAAAATTTTTGTAAGCCCAAGAACACATTTTAATCAATCATATTTCGATATTAATTTTTAAATTCGTTACTGAATAATTTATTGATAACAGAAAGGCTGAAAACATAATATCCATCTGGTGCAACTTCATAATAGTTATCAGCATATGGCAACATTAAATCAGGTTTTTGTGAATGTAGCGCTGATGATGGGCTGTGGCTGTTACGAAATAGCACACGGGGCTTTTCCTTCCCTTGTGGTATAAGTTCGGTACCTTACAATTACGGCAGCACTTAATTCCTGGTTATGGTTATGCTAATGCATCTTAAATCTTATATCTTGACTTGTGGTTACACCTGTAAATACTGACAAGTTTTTACTTAAAAGATTACCTTTCGACCACAATTGTAAGCTCAGCACGATAGTTTGTATTTCTGGGCGATCGTTCACTCTTACTTCTTTTCTCAACTGAATGTTGGCGATGCAAACAAAGTTTGTATATATTTGCATTTCCAGAAGTACGAAACCTTCTTAAAACTCTCCAAGTAACTTTATATATGAAGAGAGTTTTTCTTACCATAACCGTGCGTGATATTCATTCAACTAAGAGTTTTGAGGGTTGTACAAGGTAATATGCGGTTCTACCTACCCTCGCCGAAATTTCCTAAAAGCTAACTTCCTAATCCGAAAAACAACATTTTTATTTTCTTCTGGATTGGCGTGTATGTGTAAGTTTCTTGCAGATTATTTATATTGTGTACAACACATCACTGTTTGTCATAATGGAGAATAGTGTGGCAGTATGGAAATTAATACGAAGAAATCAAGTTGCAAGCTAACAACTAACTTATTTGTGTGGACATATCACTTATTCTAACAAATATTTCTTATTCTAAATTTTAAATAATTACAAATTACAATCATCATCCACTCCCATTCAATCGCCTTCTCAATACTCAAATGCAAATGCCAACTCAACATTCAACATCAACATCCTATACCCATCGTATTTACTCGCATCCTGCGACGAAATTAGCATTTCATAAACTCTCAAAATCCAGGATATGCACTACTTAGTGTGATGTGCTAATGTGACTGAAACGAACGACGTTTTACATTCACGCCTTTCTTTACTATTACCCTTTATCAAGAAAGAGTCGAAGAGAGACATTATACTGCTACACTATTCTTTATCAGTACCTCTAGCGGAATAATATAACAATATCTTGGATTTAATGCAACAGGTTCAACAACATGAAGTCAACCCAAATTTTACCTACCAAAAAGATGTGAAGTTTCACACGTCATATATGGGGGACTTAGCCAATTATCCACAAAATCTTAGACATCACTTATTAGAGTCTGATTTAGAAAATGTAATGTCCAATGCCTACCATATTTACACTGATGGATCAAAAAAACGGAGACTCCACAGGTTACGCAATTTATGACCCCCAAAATGATTTTAACCAAAAAGTGCTATATGGGAAGGCCTTAGATATACAAACTATTAACCACAAGATTTTTATTATATTATCTGATAGTAGGAGCTGCATAGATAAATTAGAAAATATATATGTTTCAAAAAATGTGAATATCTGACCTCATTGATGAGTGAAACTTTATACGAGCTTTAAATGAATGGGAAACAGATTACTTTTTGTTGGGTAAAAGGACACGGTGGAATAAGAGGAAATGAAAAAGTAGATACTTTGGCAAAACAAGCCTTACAAAATGATTGCATCGCAAAAGAATTCTTATGCCCAGCAAACGATATTTTAAATGAAATAAAGAACCAGCAATGGGAGAATTGGATGAAACGATACCAAAATGGCAATAAAGGGTAATATTACAAAGAACTACAGGTGAGGCTTCCAAAAAAACATTGGTTTCTAGACATGAATTTAGAGAAGAACTCTGTCAAAACAATTTGCAGGCTACGATTCAACCATGCCTTATTTCCCGCATATTTATTTAAGATAAATATTAGAGAAAATCCTTTTTGTTAATGTGGAGAGTTAGGGAACGCCGAGCACTTATTGTTGGGTTGTGGAAAGAATAAAAGTGTTATTAATTAGTATTTAAATGTGTTATATAATATACAAGTGCTTGTGCCTCCCTTCAACTTACAGCATATTTTACAAACAAAAAATAAAACAGTATACCAACTTCTTGTGACAATGCTCAAAGAAATGAAAATTAAGGTGTAAGAATATTTGCACTGATATTAATATAAGGTAGATATAGTGTGAGTACATTGTAAATAGTAACATTAGATGAAAACCTAAATGTCTTTCCAAATGGGATCCTGCGCTATCCGTGGCTCTCTTGTTTGTGTAAAAGTGGCCATGACAAACTCCATGGAAAAAATTCTGGACGCAGCAAGTGCGTTATGGTAGTGAATTTTCATAAAAATGTTTTTAAAAACAAATATGTGTGTTTTTTTAAGAAAGCAGGCATCAGATTTGGTTACCAGTATAAACTATATAGTAAAAACAATGTGCCATGTTTCATCAAAATAACTTTATTGTGTGAAAATGTACAAAAATTTCCAAAAGTAAACTTAAAGTGTTCCCGAAAAAACACGTTTCTTGGTCAACCTTATAGGTTAATAGCAAATTGAGCTATTCAAATATGAAACATTTGATCAAAATTCGCTACCGTAACGCACTTACTGCGTCCAGAATTTCTTTTCTTACAAACATGCATTATATTTCAATGGAAAATGCAAAAATGCAATAACTTAAGGCGTGTTTGATTAAAAAAAAAGGAAATTTGTGTCACCAACGACTTATGGGCCATCCTGTGATTGTAGAAATATTATTTTAAGATGTAGCTCAAGACACCCTATAATTAATATATACAAATTTTTTTCATATTTTATATAATAACGGATATATTGAGTTTTATTGATTTTTTACGAAAATTCGACAAAAATTATATACCATTAAACGATACACTCTATAGCTAAGGCTACTGCCAAGCATCAGAGAGAGGGTCTATTTGAAATGAATTTTCTGCAAATATTTTAGTAAAATGAAGGACAATGACGATTGAAACTAAGACTTTAGGGTTTGTAAAACATCCTTCTTGAGACATTTTATTTCTATAGCGCGTATTAGATTCAAGTTATTTGCCTAAATGTTGCCAATTTTGACATTTTAAATCGCCACTTTGACGTTTTGAGGAAAACCCCAATTTATTTTTCTTTAAATGCCTATAACTTTTTTGTCTTTTGACCTACATAGCTAAATTTTGGTGAGTAACTTACCTATAATGATGTTAACATGTGTACCAAATTTGGTTGCCCTTACTTTGTTAATTCCGGAGATATAATTTTTTTTTGAAAGAAAACACAAAATTTTCCGGGAAAACCTAGGCAGATTTTCCTGGCTAACGAACTTATCCAAGCCATTTGCAAAAGGAATTTTTTCAACAAATTTAATCAAAATCAGCCCATTATTTTTTGAGTTATCGGTGTGATACATATATATATATATATATATATATATATATATATATATATATATATATATATATATATATATATATAAATATATATATATATATATATATATATATATATATATATATATATATATATATATAAACATATAAAAATTGAAACTGACCCCGGATATGTTTTCTGGGGGGGCTAATTAGCGCTCATTTGAAGAAATTTTTTCAAAATTCAAAAGTCGGGATCTCCTCATTAGTGAATTTTTTTAAGAAAATTCACTAAAAAGACATCACAAAATACATAAACAAAAAAAAAGAGATAAAAAACAATACAAAAAAACAACAACAAAAAAAACAGAGAAAAGACAAACAACTAATAACAAAAATTAAGGTAGAATAAGGTATAAAAGTATTTTAAAGAATGTAAGGTAAGATTTTGGCAAAAAAAATTAAGCATAATGCAAATTGATTTCTGACATGGAGTTCCAGGTAAAAAATAATAATAATGGTGATGATAAATATAAAAATATGGTAACTTGAGCGAATGGCAGTTTGACGCAGCCAAACCCCTAGAATAAAAAAAAGAAAGACTACTGAGAGACTACTATTACAAATTACGTGTTAATTAACACACCAATAGTATCTAAATTGCTATTGTTAACACTAATCGCTAACGTGAAATTAATTTCAACTTTCTGTGATAACGTGAAAATGATTTTATATTTCTGCTGGAAGGTGAAATTACGTAATTTCACCCAAAGACTTTTATTCAGTCGACCCCTCAGCGCTTTCATGAGACCGGTTTTTCCAACAGCTAAAAAGGCTTTTTAAAAACAAATTATCTATTAGTGAATTTTCTTAATAAAAATTTAATATCAACAATAACAAAATGTCTGCTGAAAATTTTAATTTCAGACTCAAAAAAGACAAGGTTATTCGGGAGTTTAAAAAAAATGAGATTTTGTTTAAAACGTATGAACTCTGTACACTATTATTGTTTCTCCAACTGTCAAAGTGAAAAAAAAAAGCGATACATTCATCGACCGGTAATTGATCTTGGAACCTTCTGAGTAAGAGACAACAACGGTTGAATCAATTTTACAAATGGCAGTTTACTACTCAGAGCCTCAGTGGTTCAGTGGTAAAAACGTGTGCCTCTGAACCGAAGGGTACTGGGCTCGATCCCAGCGTTCACTTTTTCAGTACATACTGTAACATTCACATCAAACGAGGTTGTGGTATTGTATTTGAGCAAGTTAAATATCTGCACGTTCCGCTCTTCGGACGGGGTGTAAATCCGTCGGTCCCGTGGCCATGCGATGTTGGGCACGTTAAAGTTCCCTACCCTCCTTTTTTTTTGTTCCCTCAGGGCTCGTCCGCGGCCTTGCCGCCCCGATAGCACCGCAACCCTTCCTACCCTCCTTACAGAAAGGTAGGGGTTCGGCAACATTTCCAGGATAGCGAGGTGAAACTGCTCCCTGGTTTCGGTGATTAGCCATAGTCGCAGAAATAGACCGGCGTTAATGAAACATAAACACACACACGCAGTTAACTACTCTGCCTGTTTGGAATTGGACCTCAGCCATCAAGTAGTTTTAACGCATGTCTTTCAGATCTTATTTTAAATTTGGAAAAAACTCTAAATTTTGTGAACCAAATTACTTAAAATTCATAACATAGGGTTACGTACACCATTTCTAGCCACATGCAAAGTCTCATTATAGTTACTCGTATACTTTAAAAATATAGCATTTTCAAAAATATTTGTATATTTTTGGGAAAAAAATTGTCCGTTATAGCTGATTGACGAACTCGTCCACGGTCTTAATATATATATATATATATATATATATATATATATATATATATATATATATATATATATATATATATATATATATATATATATATATATATGAGATATGCTTGGTTCTTGGGTTAAACCGCGTCCAGAATTTATGGGAACTCCATGTTTCGGCTCCTGTTTTGGAGCCATTTTCAGATCTCTCTGAGGCCTAGGGTTGAACACACTGAGACCTCACAGACGATTTCCGGCGAGATTTTGGGGAGTAGGCAGATTGAGGCCCCGTAATCGAGCGACAACAACCCAACCTACCTTTATCCACCGCTATAAGGAGTAGGCAGATTGAGGCCTTAGAGTGTCCTTACATATTTCCTTTACCTACCTTTGTCCACCACTCTAAGGAGTAGGCAGATTGAGGCCTTAGAGTGTCCTTACATATTTCCTTTACCCACCTTTGTCCACCACTCTAAGGAGTAGGCAGATTGAGGCCTTAGAGTGTCCTTACATATTTCCTTTACCTACCTTTGTCCACCACTCTAAGAAGTAGGCAGATTGAGGCCTTAGAGTGTCCTTACATATTTCCTTTACCCACCTTTGTCCATCACTCTAAGGAGTAGGCAGATTGAGGCCTTAGAGTGTCCTTACATATTTCTTTTACCTCTAGAAAATGGCTCCAAAACAGGAGCCGAAACGTCGAGTTTCCATAAATTCTGGACGCGGTTTAACCCGAGAATCAAGCATGTCTTACATCAAAGACCGCGGAAATCTTTGTGAACATATATATATATATATATATATATATATATATATATATATATATATATATATATATATATATATATATATATATATATATATATATATATATATATATATATATATATATATATATATATATATATATATATATATATATATATATATATATATATATAAATTAAAACGGACCTTGGATATGTGTTCTAAAGGCTCTAATTCGCTCTAAAATGTTCATAAAAATGGTATATTTAGCACATTTCTAACCATAAAGTATCGAAACTGCATTGTCATTGACCTTGCCTTTTAATTATTGATTATTTCTAGATCGTTTGTGTGTGTGTGTGTGTGGAAGGAATTGGCTTCGGACATTACGTCCATTGGCCACAAAACTCTGCAGTAAATTTGTACCATTGTTATATCTATACATTGTTATAAGAAGCGATTCTCCTTCAAATATATTTATAATTTGCAGCATGGATATTAATACTTACAGCAATAGGGAGGGTTTAAGCGATAGACGTACCTTTATGTGTAAGCTCTTACAGAGTATGACTATTTCTAAATGGCTATAGCATAAGCAATATTTATCTTCTAACATATCGATTTTGGCAAAATATAAATGTTTGTGTTCTTACTTATTATTAAGAATAGAAACATAGGATACTCGCTTCTCGCCCAGGTGTCCTTCAGGGCATTTTTTTTAAACAAACAACACTGGACAGCTAATGACATGGGATAAAAAACAATAGGTGAGACAGTAGGAAAACTAAATTTATATTAATACTATTATTAACTAAGGCTAATACTAAAATACACATATAGAGAAATAGCAAAACTAAATTTTGATTTTTGTATGCCGAATGAATTTTATAAGTATATTGTAGATTTTCAGGCTATTTGTACAAATAAGTGTGGCTAAGTTCACAGGAAACTCTACTCCTGCATCTTTGAGTTCTTTCCAGAGTTGTTTACGTGTAGGGTTATACAAACTGCACTGAAACATGAGGTGTTCTAAAGTTCCTAGGTAACTGTTGTCACATGTACAATAAGGATTGTTACTAATGCCTATTTTATGTAGGTGTTGTGGGAAGCAGCCGTGATTCAGCTTCATTCTGGTAATTACAGTAGTATAGTACCTTGGCATAATAAATTCGTCAATGTGTGGAATTTTTTTAGGCAACATTGGATGAATAAGTGTATATCGGTTAGTTGTTTTGTTAACAAACTCATGCCAAACACTTTCCCACGTTTCCCTTATTTCAAATTTAATTGTTTGATTTACATCGTCAGCAGTAATCCAGTTTATTATTTTGTTTGGACTTTCAATAGATTCTTTAGCTAGTTTGTCTGCTATTTCGTTGCCTGCTAGTCCCGTGTGCCCTTTTATCCACATAAATATGACTCGATTACCACCATCCTTAATCGACTGATACAGACTGATAATGTCACATATTACTGGATTTTTGCCATGTCTGGTGTAATTTTTAAGTAAAAGCAGAACTGATTTGGAATCTGATCTAGATCGTTTGTATACATACTTCAACGCTGTTTGAATTGTTATTAAAATAGCCTTTTAGGCAAACTATTGGTTCCGAACAGCTATTTGAATGTTTAAGCAATGACACTAGAACCAATATCTACAATAGGAGCAAATCGACCAGTGAAGTTTGGTATAAAAAACGCAAGTTTTTTGCCAAAACGGTACCTAAATATTTCGCCCTCTATTTCGGGCTTCGCCAGGAGCCCAAAAACTATAATTCTACCGTTAATTCAGATAACAGTTTATTGAAAAAGAAACTCTCCAACAGCTAAACAAAATGCAAGGTGAACAGAATATTAAAACAACAGGTGAAAAAACAATCCACCATCATTTGAGATGAAAAACAACACCTAAAATATGGGCTTATACAAAAAAAAACGCAAGTCGGAAATGACATGGTCACTTATTTAAAGAAATACAGTTAAAATGATTAAAGTGATGAAAAGAAGAGTGTATAATATACAGTTGCAATTGTAATAGTTGCCAGCTCAAATATGCTGATCAAACGTCGCAGACTTTAGCCAGTATCTGATATCTCCTTACATAAGAGTGATTATAAATGTGACAGTGACGTATGTGAAACATGTGAGAAACAGAGGTCATAAAATGAAATTCGAGAATGTTAACATACTCCATGTCGAAAAAGGACAGGTAAGAGAACTTGTTTAGAAATATGCTCCATGCAAGGGAACGACACAATTAACTTGATATCCTATATTAATATTATATACAGACAATAACGTAACATCCTAGTAATTGTAACTAGTTACCAGCCCTTGCCACACGTTTTCGTCCACGTGATGTCTGTTTGACTGTGGTGTTCTTTTTTTTCACTGCTTCGCTCTTATTTAAAAATTGTGGTTACAGAGATTTATCTTTCCTTGGATTTATATAAGATAGTTTAATTTTCTATGGCTTTCAGGCTATAAAAATGTCCATACGAGTATATTCTATACCCACCGATACTTAATTGAAAAAAGTCTGGACGCAGCAAGTGCGTTATGGAACTGAATTTTCTTAAAATGTTTTTAATAGAAAATATGTCTCTTTAATGCAAGCAGGAATCAATTTGGTCACCGGTATAACCTATATAGTAGGAACAACGTACCATATTTTACCAACATAACTTGTTTGAAAATGTACAAAAATGTTCCGAAAATAAACTTAAAACATTTCCGAGAAAACTCGTTTCCTAGCTGACGAACCTTAGGTTAATAGCAAATTGCGTTATTGAATTTTGAAGCGTTTAATGAAAATTCGCTACTAAAACGCACTTACTGCGTCTCGATTTTTTTTGCAAACGCATCATATTTCGATGAAAAATGCAAAAATGCAATAAGGAATGTTAAAAAAAAGTATATATCACCAACGACTCATGGGCCAGCCTGTGGTTGTCAAAATAATTTTATAAGATGCAACTCAAAACACCCTATAGGTAACGTATACAATTTTTTCTCGTATCTTGCATAATAACAATTATATTGAGCTTTACCCTAAAAATGCGTCACAATGTATATATGTAAACAGAAAGTAAACCCGAATATGGATTCTAGAGGGCCTAGTGTGCGCTCATTTGAAGAAATCTTTATAGAATTCAAAAGCATAAATAGAACTAAAACTACTTCCAAAGCATCATAGAAAGTGTCTATTTGAAATTAATTATCTGGAATTTTTTTTTAAATGAAGGGCAATGATGGTTTAAGCTGAAACTGAAGGGTTTGCAGAACACTCTTTACATAATCCGTATTTCTTTTAGGTTCTTTGCCTAAATGTTGCCCATTTTGACGTTTCAAATCGCGACTTTTTACGTTTTGAGGAAAACCCCAATTTTTTTTCTTTAAATGCCTCTAACTTTTTTCGTCTTTAAACTTACAGACCTACATTTTTGTAAATTATTCAGCATATATATAAATATATATATATATATATATATATATATATATATATATATATATATATATATATATATATATATATATATATATATATATATATATTGAAAACGAATTCTAGAGACCTAATTGGTTCTCATGTTGAGAATTTTTCTAAAAACTTTAAAACTCTTGATTTCTTTAATGGCAATTAGTTCTTGAAATACTTTCCAATAACCAATAAGCGGGGTTCTACGTGTATTTCCAATTACTTTTTTGCCCTATAACTGTTATAAGCAAGTAGAACAAAATGCATTACAATAATTACACTGAAATAGATACAGGTGAATATTGCATCAACCACAAGTGCATTTCTGATTAAGTTCATACATGGCTTCTCATAATACGGTGTGGTGATGATTTCAGTATGGCAATTAAAATGTAAATGTCAGATGACGATATAGTCTCCAATTTTGAACAACACACGATAGACTGTTATCCACCTGAGTTGTTGAGTTCGCTTATACGAGTGTAATGGACGATATAGTATAGAGGGAATGATACATACATACATATATATATATATATATATATATATATATATATATATATATATATACATATATATATATATATATATATATATATATATATATATATATATATATATATATATATATATGTATATATATATATATATATATATATATATATATATATATATATATATATATATATATATATATATATATATATATATAGGGTGGCGCATTGAAACTAAACAGACCGATTTGCGTCCAGAGAATTTTTTTTTACAGAAACGCTGAAACAGGTTAATTTTAATATTGAGGGGACATGTTCTGACATAAAACTCAACTTTGTCACATCAACCCCTTAAAGGTGGTGATAACAACCCTTATATTTTAAATAGGGAACATGGGTCGAGTGTACATCACTTGAAAGCTCTTTCTTTTCTGAATTCAGCACACTAAATTTTTTGGAAGTTTTATCAACTCGTTTAAAAATTATTCACAGTTGAAGATGCAAAAACGCATTTCACTCATTCCGATAAGAAATGTGCTGATATTCAATGTTTTGTTGGTTTGTAAACAAAAAATTGACTATCAGAACATTTCTTATCGGAATGAGAGAAATGCGGTTTATTATTTCAGTTTATCGGTCGGTTTGAACCTGATAGTACTACCGAAAATTAATTTCACAATGGTGTATTCTGTAGAAGAAAGAGTTGAAATAATTACTCTTTTTTCAAAAACGATGACTGTGCCAACCGTACGGCAAATTTCTTTAATGAACGACATCCGACCAGACATATTAACAGGACTTATATTTTGGAGTTAGTTGAAAAGTTTCGACAAAGTGGTTCAGTAGCCAACAAAAAACGGGATCCTGAACGTGAATTTCCGGTTAGAAATGAGACTACTGAGATTGAAGTTTTAGGACAAATTGCTGCACACCCAACTTTGAGCTCGAGAAAATTGGCCACTGTTTCAAACATCAAAAGAAGAACTATTCAGCGAATATTGAAGCATCATAAATTTCACCCGTATAAAATTCATCTGGTACAACTGAATGAAGAAGATTTTGATCAGCGGCTGGGGTTTTGTGAAGGTATGAGTGCACGAATAGCTGATAACGGGAATTTTCTGTTCAATATCTGTTTTTCAGACGAGTGTACGTTTTTATTAAACTCTACAGTCAATCGTCATAATTGTCGTTATTGGGCAGATAATAATCCAAGAAATTGTCACATAGTCCACACTCAAACTCCACAGAAATTGAGTGTCTGGACTGGCATTTTTGGAGACCGTTTAATCGGACCAATTTTTCTTGATGTCAATTTGAGTGGCGAAACGTATTTGGAGTTACTAGAAAATATCGTTTACCCTCTACTAATTGACATTGTTGAAAATGATGTTCGCTATCAAGAAAATCAATTAGTGTTTCAACAATATGGAGCTCCTCCGCATTTTTGACAACGTTAGGGATTTTTTGAACAGAGAGTTTCCAGAGCAATGGATTGGGCGTAGAGGTGCTATATTGAGTGGCCCCCTAGATCACCGGATTTAACTCGTTTAGACTTCTTTCTATAGGGCCATTTAAAGAGTAGAATTGTCGCAACAGAACCGGAGTCTCTGGAAGAATTACGACGACGCATAGTTCAAGAATGCCGTCTAATAACCACAAATGCTCCAGAATGTCAGAACTCGTTTTAAACAAAATTTGTACTTTTGTATGGAAGCTGGTGGTCAACAATTTGAACACTTACTTAACTGAATAAACATTTTTGAAGGTTTGGTTTTGTTTCTTAGTTTTTTTAACAATAAATTGACTAATCAGTGCATTTCTTATCACAATGAATGAAATACGTTCTTGCAACTCCAACTGTGAATAATTTTTAAACGAGTTGATAAAACTTCCAAAAAAATTAGTGTGCTGAATTCATAAAAGAAAGAGCTTTCAAATGATGTAACACCCGACCCATCTTCCCTATTTAAAATATAAGGGTTGTTATGTTTCAATTTTTTACATATTGCATTTTCACATCAGGAGATCACGGGTTTAATTCGTGAAACAAAAAAAATATTGAAAATTCAAGTTCTCATAAAAGTCAAAGTATTACTCCGTAAAAACAAGGGCACATATACAGAGTGTTCAGTTTCTCTTGTACGAAATATTTTCTTTTCTTTAAATATGAATATATTTTTCTCATGATATTCTGAAATGCTTTTATTTGTATTGAAGGCGATATTTCCTTTAAAAAATGAAAGCAAAAAGATTTTCAAAAGGCAAAGAACAGGTTTGAGGCTATAAAAAAGTACATTACACTAAAAAGGGAACAGAAAAGAGTGAAATGGTTGACGAAATCGTAATGCTGGTGATGAAAAATATTTTAGAAAGCCCTCAATCAAATCCTTGAAAAATTAGTAAGGAAACATGTGTATCTAGCATTGTGAGAAATAATGAGTTTCATCTGTATCACGTTCAACTGGTCCAGCATTTCAACGAAAATGGCTATATCAGCAAAATTAAGTACTGTCAGTGGGTTTAGAAAATCGAGGAACAAGACAGTGATCTTTAAACTTTTGTTTGATTTACTGCCACAAAACTGGTGATGGCTATTCTCCACTGCATATATATATATATATATATATATATATATATATATATATATATATATATATATATATATATATATATATATATATATATATATATACAGTGACCGACAAAAAGTGTGTACCAAATCGGAAACATTTCTTTTGATTAAGTTTTAGTTTTACGTCCTTAATTTGTGCTAGTCGCGTGAACTTTTAACCCTGATCAGATACGTAGGACTCCCTATATCCCTATATTGGGGTAGAAATGGGCCAGGGCTGACAATTTCTAAATTGTTAGTTAGCTGTATTCAGTCTCTATTTTTTAACACTTTGTGTTATTTGGAGCTGGCGTGACAGCATACTACTTGGTTCCGCAACTAGGTGGCGGCACGTCCACCACTTACTGAGTATTTTAACCTGATCAGATATACCAAGTCATTTTTCCTTAATAAAAAAATTGCATTTTTTGAAATAAGCAAAATAAATAATTCGCTATTTTCCGGAAATCAAGCGAAAGCCTTAGCTCTAGCTCACAAAACAATTTCAAGGTAAAAAAGCCACTTTTTCTGCCCAAATTTTCGTAAAAAATGGATTTCAAACCTTTCTACTTACTATTTCTACATTAATTGCTTGTAATGATCTGATCTCATTACACGCATTTTAGTGAATATTCGTAGAAAAAATTCACTAATGCGGAGATCTCGACTTTCGAATTTTGAAAGAAATTTTGCAAATGAGCGCGAACTAGGACCCCTATATATATATATATATATATATATATATATATATATATATATATATATATATATATATATATATATATATATGTATGTCTCACACCGATAACTCAAAAAACAATAAGCCGATTTTGATAAAATTTGGCATGTACCTTCCTTTTGTAAATGGCTTGGATAAGTTGTTAGTCAG
This sequence comes from Tillus elongatus, assembly GCA_964006375.1. Classification (NCBI taxonomy): domain Eukaryota; kingdom Metazoa; phylum Arthropoda; class Insecta; order Coleoptera; family Cleridae; genus Tillus; species Tillus elongatus. The sequence continues at coordinate 39,055,311 of OZ023269.1, forward strand.
AAAAACCGGACGAGGTTTTCCGGGAAAATTTTCAGTTTTCATTCGAAAAATTTTTTTTTCTCAAAAAGTAATAGGCCGATTTTGATCAAATTTGGCACGTACCTTCCTTTTGTAAATGGCTTGGACAAGTTTGTTAATCAGGAAAATCGGACGAGGTTTTTCGGGAAGTTTTCATTCGAAAAAAAATTTTATCTCAAAAAATAAAAAAGCTATGATAACCAAATTTGGCAGGTAGATTTAAGATATAAAAAGTAAACTATACACCAAAATTTAGATTTCTGTGTTACAAGAAAAAAGTTATAATAAAATATTTTTTGCAAGATCATGTCTATGAAAATTCACTACCATAACGCACTTGCTGCGTCCAGGCTTTTTTGGTTGAAAAGAAAAGTCCCTATCTTTGTCATAACTATATTAATTTAGCTACATATTGAGCTTCAGTTGCGTATTATCAGTTTTATAACTACCGCAAAAGTAGCAGAAAGCACAACAATATTTCCTTGCAAAAGAAGAATAGTTTATTAGATTCCTTAAGGTACCCAAATGAGGAACGTATGGATGTTTAGTTCCACCTGTGTGTTCCGATTTATTTTACTTTGGAATGCCATCGATCTTACTAGACTTGGATTCGATCCAAGTTATAGAAGTTTAACGATGCATGGTAATAAAACGTTGTTTTATATCAAGTTACATAATTGTGTTGTTGACTTATTTTATAAGCACTTAAACAATGTCTTGAACGTGAGATTTGTGTTGGAGATTATGTTCATTGTGATGTTTGTTTATAATTATAAAATGTTGGAATGCAGTAAATCATAGTTTGTGTTACTTTTCAGACAAAGAGTTGTGTTTTACGCCTATTAGCGAATTCTCTAATAAGTGACCTCACAATCTTAAGACTTTAATTTTTGTGTGAGTGAATCACAATTGAATGTGAGAAACCCTACATCAATTAAAATAATTGAGTGAAGATTGGAACCTGTGATGAGCACTGATAATTACACTTGGAGAACCCCAATCACCACAACGCATCTTCTTAAATACCTGACATTCGTTGCACTAACAAAGTTAGCGTCATTATAGGATCAAAAATTAAAAAAGTAAAAGCTTTGTTCATAACCAAAAAGCGTTAACATACTTAGTTCTTCGAAGCGCCTAATGTTTTCTACAGATCACGTAGGTACAAGTTGTTACAAAGTGACAGTTTAATACCGACTTTAAATGTATATCGATATAAGAATCTTATTGTATCTTAAGTCTTATGGCACATTTAGCTACCACACAAAGGGCTGGATTTTTAATTTTTATTGGATGCAGAAATAAGACTAGTACTCTGTAGGAAGTATGCGATTTGTGTAATAGAAAACATCCAGATCGCTCTATTGGATACCTTACAGGCTGCGAGACTGAGTTTAAGTTTAGGGAAACTGGTAGTGTTAAAGATATTCCAAAAGTTGGTAAAGAATATATATTGAACATCTTGTTAAGTATGGAAAACAATGATCATAATACGTTTCGATTGGTGGCATTAGAAAATAAAATTAGTTAGACAACAGTGCTGCGTGTAACCAGGAAGGAAAAATAGAATCTCTAGAAAGATCAACTCCTACAGAAACTCAGCTATGACGAATCCTACGAGCGACCACAGTTTTAAAAGACTATGATAAAATTGTACCAAGCAAATCGCGTTTGCAAATTATTTTTCCAATGGGGCAACCTTTTGTGTCCATGGCACAGGGAGCGGTTAAAACTGCAGGTATTAGAGTCGAGTAAACCCTCATTGGATGGTGAAGGCTTATACTCAACACAAGCAGAAATTGAATATGTGGGCTGGAATAGTTGATAGAAGAATAGTAGAGCTTTTTCTAAGGAGCCCTCAGGGGAGAAAGATATTTAAAGATTCAGCGTTTGTAGCAATAATTCATTAATATTATACGCTTTTAGAAAGACGGTACACCTTCGCACTATGCGTGTCCTCCTAAGTGGATATTGGAATCTGTTATGAGCACTGATAAGTTACTGTTCGCGATTTTCTACACAATTGCTTTCCGAGGAGCTACATTGGCCGGCGAGGATCGAAAGAGTGGCACATAATATGCCCAGAAATTATAGCCTTGGATTATTTTTATGGGGTTATTTAAAAGCCCAAGGTCTACGTCAACAAATATTTAAATTTAGCTGAACTAAAAAAAATGCATTACAGAAGAAATGCACAAAATTAGCCCGTAAATGATTAAAAATGCATAAGAAGAATTTTTACTTGCATATTGCAAAAAAGTCGGTGGATGGCACTTCGAATACTTAATTAAAAAATTCGCTAATAGAGAGGTAGGTGAGGCTTTGCAAAAAAATTTTCAAGTGAGCGCGAAAGTGGACACTTAGAACCCGAAATACGTCTAAATTTATATGTATATATATATATATATATATATATATATATATATATATATATATATATATATATATATATATATATATATATATATATATATATATATTTAATATGTATGTGTGTGCGTGCGTGCGTGTGTATCCGAGCGATAACTCAAAAATATTAAACTGATTTGAACGAAACTTGGCATGTATCTTCATTTTGTTAAGACCGCGGACAAGTTCGTTAGCCCCAATCGGACCAGTTTTTCTACAAAAAATTTTGATTCTTGTAAGAAAAAATTTGTATCTATAAAATAATAAGTTATTCTGACGAAATATAGTAGGCATCTTGCTTCGGTAAAGACCTTACTATATACCAAAATTCAACTTTATAGGTTAATAGGAAATTGAGTTATTCAAATTTGAAGCCTTTAATAAAAAATCGCTACAATAACGCACTTGCAGCGTCTAGAATTTTTTATTTACCTTTTGTTAACAACAAAGTTTACGATTTTTCACATTCAATTGTTATTTACCCCATTTTTTTATGTAAGATGCCAAAAATGAAAGAAATCTTCAAAATCAAGAAAAAAAGGGAGTTGTTATTAAAAAAAGTTGATACCGCCACTATTCTCAATCTCAAATAATGGTGGAAAATCAACTTTTATGTATAATTTGAAGAAATTGTTCTATGTGGCCACCACCTTGGTTAATACACATTTGAGAACGATTTTGCACTGAGTTTACTGCACTAATTAATGTGTTTCTATTCAGTGCATGCATATCGTTTTGGACTCTTTCTTTTAAAATTGCAACATTCTAGAGAGCTTAAAGTGCGCAAGTTTCGTCCTTAATGTAATAAAAAGAAGCCAAGGGGATTTATATCAGGGGATCTAGCAGGCCACAAAATATTGCTATTATTCGCAATTAATTTATTGGGAAAGTTTTCTTCTAAATAATTCTTTGCGACGACGGCTTTATGAGCTGGATTATAAACCAAGTTTGATTCAAGTTCTCCACGGCTGCCCTTACAGCTGGCATTATTTGCTCTTGCAAGAGCCGAAGATATCGTGCTGCATTCAAATTGAAATTAAGAATGAATGATCTAATTAACTGATTTCCTTAAAGTACTAATTTTAATATATACACCCACCCACTTACACCCATGCACGCACACACGCACAAACAAACACACACACACAGATATATATATATATATATATATATATATATATATATATATATATATATATATATATATATATATATATATATATATATATATATATATATTCACATTAATCGATAAGTTCTTCGATATAATGTTGCTATTATGAATTAAATGTCTGATATATTGTCGATTATACGCAAAGTAGTAGCATTTAGTGTATAGTTTATTAAACCGTGGAACGTTAGCTTTTTGTACAGGCGTTTTTTTTTTAAAGAAAACCTGTTTTCTGGTATCCCTTTCACATAACCGATTTGTAGTTTATGACGCTGATTTATTTATCACATTTTGCGGTGCTCAAATCTTCAAAGGAACACATTTATGCATCTTAATGATTTATGCTTTCACGGCCAGGTCTGATAGGAATCCTGAATGGTTTCTGGACTGCTATGTCGTGTTCGAACTCACTTTGTGAATTGCTAAACGTTTTGGCAAATATAGCTCTTGCCTTCTTCAGTAGCTGGACTGAAACTGAACAGACAGTCATTTGGTAACTCTTTTACACCTCGTAAATGACGCACTCAGCTGTCAGTGACTTCATTCTAAATGACATAGTTATTGGTTTCTTAGGTAGCGGAAATCCTTGCGTTATCTACATGACGGCGCGTGCGTCATTTACGGGGTATAAAGTAGTTACCAGATGAATGGCTGCCCAGTTTCAAGAGCTATGCAGGCGAAACGTCTAGCAACCCTCTTGTCATTTAGAATTTTTTTCAATTAATATTTGCTAAAATTACTTAGCAAGAATTGTTTATATACACGTCACTCTAAATTTTCTTATCCCATTTTATATTTAGACAGGTAGATGTTCTAGATGAATGTCTTTCCAGTTTCAGTTCAGCCACTGAAGAAGCCAACAGCTAAATTTTGTGAAACGCTTAGCAACCGACTTTTCATTTAGAATTTTTTTCAACTAATATTTGCTATAATTAGTAAGCAAGAGGTATTTCATATACGCGTGATTTAACATTTTCTTACAACATTACATATTGTATGAATGTATTGCTCTAATTTTGCAGACAAAAGAGTAAAATGTTATCGTTTTTAAGTGTTTAAGTGTGGTTCAGTTTTTTATTTGTACTTACCTCCGTGGTGAGTTGGAACGATTGTTCCGCTACTACACGGAGTATCCCGGTCAGATTACCGCTGGTGGAAATTTCTGACACTGTGTGTTGCCGATGTCTTTTCTGAGTAATCTCCGATGCACAAGCTGCTTAGAACTTCTGCATAGGAGGGTGTTATTTATTATTAATCACTGTGTTGTTTTACCTACCTCCAGTAAAAATTATTGATTTTGGCACAGGAGGATACGTAATTTTAAATTAAGGTGATTTAACATTGTCGGATAATTAAGATAGAAATTTGTTTTATTACATATTTGTTCTATATTACATTACAATTCACATAGAAAAAAATTATCTATTGAGGAGACTGCGATAAATAAGCGCACGTATACGGGGTGAAGCATTTCTATGGTATAGCTCAATATCTATATATTAATACGTGAAGAAACAACTTTGTACCTCTTTTTATGCACATTGCGCAAATGGGGGAGTGTGAGATTTGGCATAGTTAAAGTCCATATAGAAGAGTGCAGAAAAACAAAATCTATGTACAGAAAAATCTGGACGCCGCAAGTGCGTTACGATATTGACTTTTCATAAAAATATTTTTAATAGAAAATTTATATGCCCTTTTGTAATGAACGCACGCATTAAATTCGGTTACCAGTCTAATCTATATAGTAGAAATAATAATATACCATATTTCATCCAAATATCTTTATTGTTTGAAAAAGTACAAAAATTGGTCCGATTGGAACCTCTTTAAGCTATTTGCCCATCTGCCAAAATATAATTTTGCATTTCAATTTTCAAACAAAACACAAAGAAAATTTAAAAGTAATCCCTAAATGATTCATGGTATGTGATTATAAATGCAAATATATCTAAAACTAAAGTCTGTATAAAATAATTTGAAGTAGAGGGCATGCCGTTTACTTCTGAAACTCAAAATACGAGCTGTCCGATTTGAGAAAATTGCGTTATTGCGGTTTGAATTTTTATAAATTCAGTCACTATTTGAGAGCGCCCTGTATACAGCATCTCGATTTTTTCTACTGACAATATAAACGAAAACCTCTCTGAACGCGTCGTTCTCATAGGACTCTAGACTCTAGACCATTGGTAAAAGACGCCATATCATAATTTTTAATATGTGCTTGAAATTGCAAAACAATTGAAATAACTCAAAAGCTATGAATGTTTTAAATTTTTTTTCGTCACAAGCTTGTATTACAATTCGATGGAAAATGCAAAAATGGAACAGAACATAAGATGTGCTCGATATATATATATATATATATATATATATATATATATATATATATATATATATATATATATATATATATATATATAATTATGGATTAAAATTCATTATTCAGCAAAAAATAGTTTTTGTGGAAAACGCTGAGATACGTGAAGTTAAACTTGTCAAACATTGTCTTATAATCATAGTTAAAAAAATAAACACCCACACTGTACCCCCACCACTTTATCCATGAAAAAAAAAGCAACCCTACGTTTTTTCATCAGAATTCAATGGATAACATTTTTCTGAATGCGGAGTTAGCCCATATGTATGGTCTAATATTACAGTTTTCAATACAGGCTGGAAATTTAATACCGAAATATTGAACCTAAACAGGTTACCCTGAAATTCAAATTACGAAATTAAACTTAAACAAAACGTTGCTTTCTTATAATAAATGTTCAAAATATTCTCCATTCACTTGCACACAACGAAATGATCTTAGATGGGGTATCTCCGCAATCAGGAAAATGTGATCCATCGAATTGTGGTGACAAAATGTAGGGTTGCTATTTAAAAAAAAAAGATAAAGTGGTAGGGGTGAAATGGTGGGAGTTTAGTTTTTTTAACTATGATTATAAGATAATGTTCGGCAAATTAAACTTCACGTGTCTCAGCGTTTTCCACAAAAAATATTTTTTGCTGAATAATGAATATAATTCCATAAGTGTTTTCATTGTATATATATTTGCGCATTTGAAGAAATTTTTTCCAAATCCAAAGTTGCGAACTCCTCATTAGTGATTTTAAAAAAAATCACCAAAAGGTTGAACAATGCTTTCTTTTAATCAGATAGTCGGATTCCCCCGGTACGTGCTACTTCTGAGTATATCGTTAATATCCAATCTGTCAATGTCAAACACATATTACTATATGGTCGAACAGATGTATATAGATGCGTTCATACTGAATGTTAAACACATAAAGTCTGCTGTCAAACAGTGCACAAAAATCAGTAATGTTTAAACTTAAAAATCTAATGAATACGGTCGAATTTAGACCAATGCACAGGTCCACTAATATCTGTTATTATACACGATACGAGAAAAATTGTGTACGTTAATTATAGGGTGTCCTGAGTTGCATCTTAGAGGCTTGCCCACAAGTCGTTGCTGATACAAATTTTCTTTTTTTTAATGGAATACACTTTATTTTATTGCATTTTTGAATTTTCCATCGAATTATAATGCATGCTTGTAAGTAAAAAATTTATGGTGTTTGATTTTGAGTTTCAGTTACTTTTTTTTAGGACCTAAAAAATTGAATATTGGTACCGTCAATTATCACCGAACATATATATATATATATATATATATATATATATATATATATATATATATATATATATATATATATATATATAACTGTCGATTATTTAGAATCTAAAAATTGTTCTCTTTTGTGTCCATTTTTTTCGTTGCATAGAAGTTTTATTTTTCTTCAATTATAAATGACAATTTTAAGTTAACTCTTATATTTTCTGTGCCCAATGTGTTAAACATAATATGTCAACGAATGCTAAACGGGAGAAGGAAATGTCATTTAAAGTTAAAATGACGAAGAGAACTTTATTCGAGGCGTGGGCTTTGTTTTCAATTTTTTTTATATTAATAACATTTATAGGTAAATTTGCACATGAGCGTAATGGTCGTTCTTTGGAAAAAAATCAGACACATGTTTAAAGGAACCTCTTTTTGCATTAACCATTAGACAAATGATGTTATCTCAACTCCACAATACACTTAAGAGACCTAAAGCAAATTTGAGGTGCTGTGCAGGGTAAACATGCTGTAAAGTAGCTAGAAATGCAAACTGTAAAAAACTCAGCTTACAGAAGTCCATAGAAAGGAGACACTCCTTACCAACCGTTCCTGGTCACCAACCCAGCACAACGTTTCTCCATGAAAAAATGGCACTTTGTTCCATTGAAAGAAAAAAAAAACGCTAAATAATAACGTAATCTGATCCGTGATTAGAATTAAATAAATAAACTCTACAACTGAAACTACTGCCAACTACTTCCTGTAGCCTGGAAATCAAGTTGCTTATCAAAGAACAATTAATTGTGGGCTCTTGAAGTTATATATATATATATATATATATATATATATATATATATATATATATATATATATATATATATATATATATATATATATTAACATATAAAAATTGAAACTGACCCCGGATATGGGTTCTAGGGGTCCTAGTTCGCGCTCATTTGCAAAATTTTTTGCAAAGTTTCACCATCGATACCTCTCTATTAGTGAATTTTTTTTAATAAAAATTCACTAAAAGAGCAAAATTGTTGCTAGTGACGACTTTTGGGTGTTGAGTAGTGTAAAAGAGATACATTGTTTTGCTGCAAGACATTGTCCCTCAAAGTTTATTACAATATTAAAGAAATACCCTGTATTAGAATAAAGCCACGTGAAAAAATGTCTTGCAAAATATATTTGCATCTTATTCTAAGTAGTTCTATCACAGAAAAATCCATGTTTTGGGATGAGTTAAAGACAATTAAAATTATCTAGATGAACAGTAAACAAAAAATTGCTAAAAACGTACATGCTGGTTCACTAATTAGGCTCTTTTGTAATATTTCGCCCAGATCTAGTTTGCATTTTAAGCGGATGCTGCATGTTGGTTTTCTGTAAACATTGTTGTAATTTTTATAACTAGGAATTGAAACCATGTTTGTATGAAAAAGTTTTGGTTACGTAAATGTAAAGCAAAAATGCCATAGAAAATGTTTTGGTCCTTGCTATTGTTTTAAACCCACAAAAATATCAAGTGCATAAAGACAAAATAACACATAAATACTACCGTTAGTAAAATACGTATGTATGCCGTAGCTCTAGTGTGAATTTGTACATTTACTAACTTTGTTAAAGTTATATGCATCTGTTGTTTGCCCCAGAAAAAAGTTTTTAACTAAAATCCGATTATAATTGAAATCAGAACTATTGTGGTTGTTGAAAACGGCTTATCGCTGGCTATATACCTAACACCTGTTTATTGTCTCGATGTATTATTAAAACAGACCTACAGTAAAAATATTCGAAGTACTTGTGAGCGAATTAATGGATTACATTAACTAGAAATAATGCATTCCTGTTTTTTTTTATTTGATTAGCCTCGAGAATTTACTAGTTTGCCCACGGACATGATACAACATAATAGCTTCGTATATCCGGTGCAACCGTTATAGACATCACAATTCACATGTACATCATTATTACAACTATTATTATTTTCTCAAAGTAAGGATGAGACAAGAAGAGATATTTTCACGTCTAGGGGTCCTTCAAGACGACTTTTAACACTACAACTGGACCACGGAAAGAGCACTTTCAACACCAGGACAAACAGAGGAGTTTACATAACATTTAAATAATGACATATATAGAATGATGGTCTATGTTACAGGTGCACATTCAGCACAAAAAACAAGACTATTTTTTCATATAAACATGGGTCCGCAAATGCTTAGGTTTTTAAGTACAGTGTGTTAAAGTTATTTGTTTTTGTCAGTTTTTCACGAATAAGTCTGAGTCAAATTAAAATTTTGGAGTGAAAGTTGGCATGCGGGGGTTCGTGAGGGCAAGAAATTTAAATATGTTATTGTTAATAACACTGCTGGTAGAGGGCGCCACCTGTAAGACTATGCTTGTATTCAATTGGCTATAATTTTTTGACACCCAGTAATATCCACCTACCGTATAGCTACATTGCAGCCCTTATCAATTGTAAGCAAAAAATGTATATTTGATCCAAATCTCTCAGACACACCATTTTCGAGATATTTAAATTTTTGTAAGTCGATGTTTCTCAAAAATTAATTTTTCTCAAGTAATTAATTGTATTGAGTGCAAATTTTAACAACAAGAAAAACAAGAAATAAAAATTGTTTATAACATTTTATGATACCTGACTACAATAAATGTTCAAAATGGTCACCCTCCACTTCAATACACTTTCGTATTCTACGGAGCATACAACGTCGTACTCTGTGAAATATTTCTGGTGTATTTCTAATTTGTTAGCATCCAAGGACAATTCTTTGCTGCAGATTATCAACATTTTCAACATTTGCTTCATAAACAACACTTTTCAGATGCCCCCATAAATAAGAGTCCATAGGATTTAAATCAGGGGATCGCGCTGGCCATGGCTGAGGTCCACCGCGTCCGATTCATCTGCCTCCAATGCTATTGCTTAGGTAATTTATGATATTTAGGGCGAAAAGTGGGGGTCTCCGTCATGCATAAACCACAGGTTATGTCTTATGTCAAGAGGTTTCTAATACCCATTTAGTTGGTTTTGCAGCAATTCAAGATAAGTTGTAGCATTTAGTCTGTGAGGTAAAAAAATTGATCCTACCAAATTACACCTTACAATTCCAGCCCATACATTTAAGGAAAATTGCTGTTGATGATGCCTTTCAAAAACTGCGTGGGGATTTTCGTCAGCCCAAATATGGCTGTTACGAAAATTGACGATCCCGTCGCGCCTAAACCCAGATTCGTCAGTGAACAATACACAATTCAACAAGTTCTCTACATTATTATGTTGAAGAAACCATTGGCAAAATTGTAGGCGAGGTATAAAATCTCTTTCAGGCGATAGTGCCTGCACACGTTGGATGTGATATAGACGCAACTGTTGCTCGTGAAGAACTCGCCATATCGTTGCATTGGATGCTTCCAGAAAATTGACCATTTCCCTAGTACTTATTTTTGGATTTTGTTCAATTTCATCCAGAACAGCCTCTAAAATCAGGATTTCGTGCACTTCGTGGTCTGCCTCGATCAGCAGTAACTTTATTAAGGGTACTTGGTCAAAAAATATATTCGAAAGAGACAGATCAATGTATTAGATAATGTAAGTATGTACTTGTTCCTCGCAGACGGATGTCAATCCGTTGAAATATCGTTCTGTCTGGAATTATCTGATTTGGGAACGCTTCTTCATACAGTCGTTTCGCCTCATAACAGTTACCAAAAGCCTGTGAATACATAACATGCATGTCTGTTAGTTCATTGTTGGTAAAGACTTCCATATTTAATTAGAAAAATTAAGGACAATACAATAAATTACTTAAAAATAGTGAGTAGTCTCAAACGTAAAAGTCAAATGTGGTATATGTCACGACGAAAACGCAAAAGTCAAGTCCCGTAACGATGGAAACCACTTTGTTAAATGGTTTGTTCAAAGTTTGTTATCATGGCTTTTTATTTTATCGTCATGATTGTGTCTTGTCAGTTCTTTTTTCTGGTAAGGTTTTAATTTTTAACTAGAGAATAAGAAAATTAAGTTTGTACATACTGATAGCAAATAAAAGGTGAAAAATGTATTCCTATGATTTGTCGCAGAATTAATTTTTCAGCGACATCGACATAAAAAAAATTGAAATATCTCGAAAATGGTGTGCCTGAGAGATTTGGATCAAATATATATTTTTTGCTTACAATTGATAAGGGCTGCAATGTAGCTATACGGTAGGTCGATATTACTGGGTGTCAAAAAATTATAGCCAATTGAATGCCAGCCATGTCTCACAGGTGGCGCCCTCTACCAGTAGTGTTATTAACAATAACATATTTAAATTTCCTGCCCTCGAAAACCCCCACATGCCAATTTTAACGTCAAAATTGTAATTTGACTCGGACTTATTCGTGAAAAACTGACAGAAGCAAATGACTTTAACACGCTGTATTTAAAAAAACTAAGCAGTTGCGGACCCATATTTATATAAAAAAATAGTCTAATTTTTTGTGCTTAATGTGTACCTGTAACATAGACCATCATTTTTGAAACACTCTGTATGTTACTTATTGATAGTGGTAAATACAAGAATATAAGTAAAACTTAAATTTTAATAACTAAACTAGATCGGTATTGTCTTATATACTATCACATAGTTTGGCATCCTCAATTAATGCGCTTATCACGGATATAAAACCTAAGCGTTTGTTATATCTTGGGTATAGTATAGTTGTTATGTTTGTAGCTAGTGCTATACCTTCTTTTAATAGATTTATGAATAATATAGTTCGTTGTTGATTATATTTTGGGCAATTGAGAAAAATATGGTCAAGATTACAGATACTTGTCCCATCACAATCACAGAACGGGTTGTATGTTATACTCGTCTTATGAAGGTGTGCTGAAGCAGCTGTGACCAATATACGTTATTACAAGTGGGATGAAGAGGTATCTGGGGATGTCTAGTTTTCGCTCTCTGGCTTTTGGAATTATCTCAGGTAAAACCACATTAAGCCTGCTAGAAGAAGACTGTGTATTATTAGGCCAGTGGTTTCTTCATTTATATTCTACTATCTTGTTGGAAATTGTGCACTAGGCATCCCAGTTTAATAAATAAAAAACTGCAACATACATTTCCTGAATTATAATGAGCAACATTCAGTAGCCGACCTTATACAGTGTGGAACAGCCAAATAGAATAAATTTAGTAGCTCCATTTATGTGCATATTTATAAAAAATCCCAAAACACGTTAATTTTAGATTAAAAAACGATTCTCGATAACCTGAAAACTTCACCCCTAAAATTCGACCCACTTCGAGTGAGAGTTGCAACCCTTAAATTTTTAAACGGGAAGTGGGGGCTTGTGATATCTCATTTAAAAGATACATCTACTATCTCTTCAAAAATGTTATGGTTTTAAAATTTGTGACAAAAATTAACAGTAAAAGAGAAGAAATTCATCTAGTTGACGAACTTCGCTACAACACACTAAAAAATTAATAACAGATCGCGTTTCATTCTTGATAATGAGAAAAAATTTAAAAAACATCAATCCTAATGTAGGAGATGTTCAAAATGCATGCCTTGAACGTCTTGGCAGCATCCTAATCGCACATAAAAATGTCTTCTCACCGTAATCGCAATCGTTATTCTTCTAAAGTCAGTTAAATGGCGTGGATTAGTTTTATACATACACCATACTTTCATATATCATATTCACATATTTCGCATATCCCTACAAGAAGTCTAATAACGTACGATCGGGTCATTGCGTTGGACAGTCGAACGATCCTCGCCTCTTACCCAGCGGTTTGGAAAGATTAGGTCGAGGTATTGCCGGACATTGATTTGGTAATGTGTTGGTCCTCCATTATGCTGAAACCATATTGAATTCGCTTAAACCTGTAGGTTTGCTCGATCAGGATATAATTTTGCCAAAGTTCGCACAACATTATTTTATAGCAGCGCTAAATAATTATCTCCATTTAAATTGACATCAATGAAAGGGGATGAACGAAGATTGGAACCTATAATGAGCAGTGATAAGTACACTTTGGAGAACCCAATTCATCACAATACAGCTTTTAGACCCGATGATCGTTTTTCCAACAAAGTTATCGTCATCAGAGGGATGACTAAACTAAGCGAATAAAAACTAGAACTTCTATTTATATGGTAGTTGTTAAGCAGTTGCGAACAGCGTCCTTTATGAAGGTATCCAGAGAGACCCCCACTGTTCAGTCTTAAATCGCTGTAATTAAAATTGCATACCTCCTTTTTTAAACCTTATGTCGTTATCAAATATTCCTTCTAAGAAGGGTACACTGATTACTAAGATAATAACAGTTCGAGTAATGGACTACACCGAGCTGGACATAATCTATTCTACAAAAGATTTTTGTTTAAATTTCCAATTATATATATATATATATATATATATATATATATATATATATATATATATATATATATATATATATATATATATATATATATATATATATATATATATATATATATATATATATATATATAATTGGAAATTTAAAATTTATTATCGTTTGATGTGACCCCGTTGTTTCCCCAGTCTGCCCATAAAAGAAATGCTAAGATATTTAGACCATTTGTTAAAAATGAACAACATAGATGAAGAGGTCTGCAAACAATATATAAATTTAACAAATCTTTGCATGATTATTTTTCAATTTAATAATAATTATTCTTTGAACAAACCCATGACACAGCAATGATCAGCCTCCTTTCTCCATTAATTGCAGACCTTGTTATGATTAGATTTGAAACAGACCTAGCAAATGAAAATGACTATTTTCCGAGTGAATGGTTTCGTTATGTGGACTACGTTTTTGCAGTATTCATTACAAGTCTTTAAACGTAGATCATTTTTCTGCCAAATTAAACAGTAACTTTGACTCTATTAAATTAATCCATGAAATAGAAATTAATAACAAATTACCTTTTCTGTCATCAAAAATAGAGTTGCTTTAAAATTTGACATTTACACAGAAAGGAAACCACTACTGTGACATATTTCGATTGACCCACACCCTAGTTTTCCACAAGAAACAGCTAGTCTGAATTGTCTGGTTCACAGATTAATACAGTTTCCCTTAAATAAAGAAAGATACAACAGAGAACTTGAATATATTAAAAATATAGCTAAGTATAATGGCTACTTTGTCTGCTTAGTGGAAAAATTGGTTAATAAACACTAAGTGAAGATTTGAACCTGTGATGAACACTCATAAGTACACGATCGTTTCACTAACAAGGTTAGGTGTCAGTAAAACGACACTCAAGTCTTTAAAAAGATGTGTTGTGCTGATTTGGGTTCTCCAAAGTGTACTTAATACTGGTTAATAAAAATAAAATAAAGAAAATTTTAGCGGAATCTACGACTTTCAGAAAATATAAAGCAGACAAAACCGTTGCCTGCTTACCATTTGAACAGCAAATCAAGAGAGCTTTTAATAGACTTTTTAAGAAAACCAATTTACAACTAACATTTTCTACAAAAAATACCTTAATTTTTTTTCTAAGTAACCGAAAGGATAAAGATAAAAACCACAGAAGTGTCGGGAATCTATGAAAGAGGTTGTAAGGATTGTGAACTTAAATATGTTGGGCACAATAAAATAACTATTGAAACTAGATTTAAAGAATATTTAAGATATGGCACTATTGATAAATCATGTATTGCTAAGCATATTTGGGATAATTCGATAATTCTCATCATGAAAATAAAGAAAATCTCAAGTGAATCAAAAATGCCAAACTGTCGCGGCAGTTAGATGCTACCAAAGTCTATATATATATATATATATATATATATATATATATATATATATATATATATATATATATATATATATATATATATATATAATTTGAATAAAAATGTTTCGATGAATAGAGTAGGTTCTGTTTTGTGTAGTCCATTGTTCGAACTGTTATCTTAATAATCAGTGTGTCCTTCTTAGCAGTAATATTTGATAACGACACACAGTTTTACAAAAGTAGATATGCGATTTTAATTAGAGGGATTTAAGACTCAGCAGTGGAGGTCTACCTGTATACCTTCGTAGAGGTCGCTGCTTGGCAGCTAACATAGTAGTTCTAGTTTTTATTCGCTTAGTTTATTCATCTCTCTGATGACGCGAACTTTGTTGGCGAAATTATCGTCCGGTCTAAAAGCTGTATAGTGATAACTGGTTTCTCCAGATTGTACTTATAAATGGCACATGATCCACGACATGGTTTGCAACTATTCCTGCCCAAACATTAATCTTTTCAGGGTATTCCATATGCTCTCTCATTCGGTGCGGATTTTTTTTTAGACCAGTAACGACAATTTTAACGATTAGTATGCCCATGAAGTGGAAGATTGCACTTATCAGAAAGCAAAACATGTTCCAGTTGGATAACATTGTTGCCAATATTTCTATCATTTGTTCACAAAAAGATGTGTTTCTATCCAAATCGCCTTCCATGAATTTCTGAGGTTGTATCAATTTGTAGGGATGCATTTTCTTTTATTTTGAATAAGCGATGAATGCCTAAGATCCAATGTTGAGGCTGCTTGTCGACTCAAAGTATGTAGGTTTTCCTCAAACTTAACGTTACATCTAATTTGGTATCAGTACTCAGTTTAATTAAATGGTTTTTTATCTCCCTCACATGTCCAAACTTGCAAAATTTCTTTTCAGTTTTACTAATTGCCCCTTGGAATATAGGCGGCAAACGGGAAACGTTTTCTTGAAATAGGCAAGCAAGTTCAATCCGTGATCGTGTTTTATCTCGGTAACCAATCATCTGTAGAATGTATGTCTGTTAAATATACCATGTTGCTAAATTACAAATATCAACTGGTAACTACTGGCATGCGGTTACAATTATACAGCAAGTCGCTTAGGCGTCTTAAACAAAAGTAACATTGCCTACTACGAAAAATATTGATAACTTTCCATGTCTTATTTTTATATGATATGTTTTTGAATATGGATGTGCAATTTTTACTGTGCGGGATGTCATTTTTTAATAAAAAATTATTATGTTTGGGGCATTGTTTATATAGGTATATGCACAAAAATTGATATACTGAATTAATTCCATTTCGATGGACATTATTTTTTAAATAAAGAATCCAGCAGCTATTAGCAAATATTGCAGTCAAGTAGTTATGGCTTAGGAGTGGTCAAAGTCCAAAATCATAGCTTCTGCAACATCCTTAGAACCTAAATAATCTGCGAAACCATCGAGATCGAGAAATGTCGTTATTGTTTAAACAAGAGGAATGGCAGTCTCTGACTTTACTCACATGAAAACCTCTGTTATAAAGGTTATAGAAATGTCCTTGTGCCATTGAGGTTGACGCAATCAGTGACATAGCGGTATCGACAAAGCACAACACTATGAATAACGCTGACGCAACAAACGACTCATTGACTGCATACAACACTACACTAGCAGCTGAGGTAATAAGCGATTCATTGATTCTCTAACCTTATGAACCAATCATATGACACCCCCACCTTTCAGCGGCAGTAATAATACATTTACATCCTTTTTAGTGAATTTTCTTAAAACAAATTGAAGAGGAGATCCCGACTTTTGAATGTTGAAAAAATTTCTTCAAATGAGAGCTAATTAGGCCCCCTTAAACACATATCCGGGGTGAGTTTCGATATATATATATATATATATATATATATATATATATATATATATATATATATATATATATATATATATATATATATATATATATATATAGGGTGGCGCATTGAAAACGAAACAGACCGAAATTTTTTTAGGAAACGCTGAAACACGTCAATTTTAATATTGAGGGGACATGGTTTGACATAAAATTCAACTTTGTCACATCAACCCCTTAACGGTGGTGATAACAACCCTTATATTTGAAATAAGGAACATGGGTCGAGTGTTACATCATTTGAAAGCTCTTTCTTTCCTGAATTCAGCACACAAATTTTTTTGGAAGTTTTATCAACTCGTTTAAAAATTATTCACAGTTGAAGATGCAAAAACGCATTTCACTCATTCCGATAAGAAATGTGCTGATACTCAATGTTTTGTTGGTTTGTAAACAAAAAATTGACTATCAGAACATTTCTTGTCGGAATGAGAGAAATGCGGTTTATTATTTTAGTTTATCGGTCGGTTTCATACTTGATAGTACTACCGAAAATTAATTTCACAATGGTGTATTCTGTAGAAGAAAAAGTTGAAATAATTACTCTTTTTTTCAAAAACGATGATTGTGCCAACCGTACTGCAAATTTGTTTAATGAACGACATCCGAACAGACATGTTAACAGAAAATACATTTTGGAGTTAGTTGCAAAGTTTCGACAAAGTGGTTCAGTAGCCAAAAAAAAAAACGGGATCCTGAATGTGAATTGCCGGTTAGAAATAAGACTACTGAGATTGAAGTTTTAGGACAAATTGCTGCAGACCCAGCTTTGAGCACGAGAAAATTGGCCACTGTTTCAAACATCAAAAGAAGAACTATTCAGCGAATATTGAAGCATCATAAATTTCACCCGTATAAAATTCATCTTGCACAACAACTGAATAAAAATGATTTTGATCGGCGGCTGGAGTTTTGTGAAGTTATGACTGCACGAATAGCTGATATCGGGAACTTTCCGTTCCATATCTGTTTTTCAGACGAGTGTACGTTTTTATTAAACTCTACAGTCAATCGTCACAATTGTCGTTATTGGGCAGATAATAATGCAAGAAATTTTCACGAAGTCCACACACAAACTTCAGAGAAATTGAATGTCTGCACTGGCATTTTTGGAGACCGTTTAATCGGACCAATTTTTCTTGATGGCAATTTGCATGGCAAAACGTATTTGGAGTTACTAAAAGATATCGTTTACCCTATACTAATTGACATTGTTGAAAATGATGATCGCTATCAAGAAAATCGATTAGTGTTTCAACAAGATGGAGCTCCTCCGCATTTTTCACAACGTGTTAGGGAGTTTTTGAACAGAGAGTTTCCAGAGCAATGGATTGGGTGTAGAGGTACTATTAAGTGGCCCCCTAGATCACCGCATTTAACTCCTTTAGACTTATTTCTATGGGGCCATTTAAAGAGTAGAATTTTTGCAACAGAACCGGATTCTCTGGAAGAATTACGACGAAGCATTGTTGAAGAATGCCGTCTAATAACTCCACAAATGCTCCAGAATGTCAGAGCTCGATTTGAACAAAATTTGTACTTTTGTATGGAAGCTGGTGGTCAACAATTTGAACACTTACTTAACTCAATAAACATTTTTTAACGTTTGATTTTGTTTTTAAGTTTTTTCTAACGAAAATTGACTAATTAGTGCATTTCTTATCAAAATGAATGAAATACATTTTTACAACTCCAACTGTGAATAATTTGTAAACGAGTTGATAAAACTTCCAAAAAAATTAATGTGCTCAATTCAGAAAAGAAAGAGCTTTCAAATGATGTAACGCTCGACCTATGTTCCCTATTTAAAATATAAGGATTGTTATCACCACCCTTAAGGGGTTAATGTGACAAAGTTGAGTTTTATGTCGAAACATGTCCCCCTCAATATTAAAATTGACGTGTTTCAGCGTTTCTTAAAAAACATAATTTCTCTGGACTCAAATCGATCTGTTTAGTTTTCAATGCGTCACCTGTATATATATATATATATATATATATATATATATATATATATATATATATATATATATATATATATATATATATATATATATAATTTATATCTTCGGAAATAACAAAGCAAGGGAAACCAAATTTGGTACACGGGTTTATATCGTTATACCAAAATTTAGCTCTGTAGGTCAAAAGATAAAAAAGTTATAGGTATTCAAAGAAATATAAATTGGGGTTTTCCTCAAAACGTCAAAGTAGCGTTTTAAAGCGTCAAAATTGACAATATTCAGCCAAAGAATTTGAATCTAATACGGGCTATCTAAAGAAAATGTCTCAAGAAGAATGTTTTATAAACCTGAAGTCTTAGTTTCAACCGTCCTTTTCCTTCATTAAACTATAATGTTTCCAGAAAATACATTTCAAATAGACCCTTTCTCTGATGCTTGGCACTAGCTTTAGCTATAGAGTTTATCGTTTAATGGTATATAATTTTTGTCGAATTTTCGTAAAAAAATCAATAAAGGGCAATATATCCGTTATTATACAAGATATGAAAAAAAAATGTATACATTAATTATAGGGTTTGAGCTACATCTGAAACAATCACAGGGTGGCCCATAAGTCGTTGGTGATACAATTTTTTTTTGTTTATATTTTTTTTTAGTCGAACACGCCTTATGTTATTGCATTTTTGCATTTTCCATCGAAATATAATGCATGTTTGTAAGAAAAGAAATTCTGAACGCAGCAAGTGCGTTATGGTAGCGAATTCTAAACAAATGCTTCATATTTGAATAGCTCAATTTGCTATTAACCTATACGGTTGACCAACAAATGAGTTTTTTCGGGAACACTTTTCATTTACTTGCGGAAATTTTTGTACATTTTCAAACAATACAGTTATTTTGATGAAACATGGCACATTGGTTTTACTATATAGGTTATACTGGTAACCAAATTTGATGCCTGCTTTCTTAAAAAAAAACACATATTTGCTATTAAAAACATTTTAAGAAAATTCACTACCATAACGCACTTGCTGCGTCCAGATTTTTTTTGGTCTAGGTTTATTTTTAACATGTTTAAAATTGACGGTTTCTATGGTATTCAGGTTTGCTATCATTTTGTTGTTTGAAATAGAAATAAATTATCATATTTCACACTAAACTGCATACAATGGATAACCGGCCTAAATTTCGCAGCTCAGAAGTATCCTAACTTTTTTCTATTGCTTTGTAAGTCAATATTTCGGCTACTTGAGAAACAATACCGGCAGGCTTAGAAAAAATGTATTATAATTGAATAACAACAACGGTGTTATAAGTACACTTTGGAAAACCCAGTTCACCATAGCACATTTTAAGACCTGACGATCGTTTTGTTAACAACGTTACCATCATTAGAAGATAGAATAATCTAAGTAAATTAAAGACTAGAAATGGTATGTATATTTATATAATAGCTAACAAGCAATCGAGAGCAGGCCCTTTAACGAAAGTATACAAATAAGCAAAGTGCAAACTCTTTTATTTCCTCTTTACTTGTACTTTAAGCTTATGTATATTTCATTTGCTCCTTCAATTTCCTCTATTCTTGGCGTTTCTCATGCGATTTATTTGTTTTTCTAACCACTGTACTGATAGTTTAAGTAGTACTAAAATTTCACTAGATACTATATAAATCTTACTTATGGGAACCAAGTAGAATGTAGGTCATAACTGTATTGAGCAAACGCAAATCAGTAGATAGAGGTTGTTATCGAGAAGTTCATGGAAAAAGTCCGCGGCCGTATGAGTAATTATTGAGGTCAAAAATGAGAAAGAATATATAAATATGAAGAAAATTTACTGCTTCAACACACTTACTGCGTCCCCAATTTTTTTTTTACTAAAAGTAATCCATATTTAAATTATTGTAACTTCTATAAGTATATAGCTTATTGGGTAGCAGCCTCGATGGCCCAGTGCTGAAAAAGTGTGTCTCTGAACACAAAGGTTTTGGATTCATGTCGCAGTAGAAGCACTAAACTATGCATTTTCATAAAAGACCAAGACTTCTGTAAATACATAACTTATTGGGCAGCACCCTTGATGATGCAGTGATAAAAAAGTGTGCCTCCGGACCCAAGGGCTTTGCGTTCAAGTCGTAGTAGATGGGTTGAATTATGTATTTTTATAAATGATCGATGTTGGACACTGTGATTGGAAACTGAAACAAAAAGCGGAATCACCTTCAAAAAAACACAATATAATAACAAAAACCTACGCATAACTCTTTGTTATTATTTTGTTGTTTTCGGAGCGATTCTGATTTTTAGTTGAATTTTGAAAAACATTTTGCAAATGAGCACGAACTAGGACTCCTAGTACCCATATCCGGGGACAGTTTAATTTTTTTGTTTATATATATATATATATATATATATATATATATATATATATATATATATATATATATATATATATATATATATATATATATATATCAATCACACCGATAACTCAAAAAATAATGGGCCGATTTTGATAAAATTTGGCACGTACCTTCCTTTTGTAAATTGATTGGACAAGTTCGTTAGTCAAGAAAATCGGACGAGGTTTTCCGGTAAAATTTTGAGTTTTCGTTCGAAACATTTTTTATCTCAAAAAGTAAAAAGCTATGATAACCAAATTCGGTTGGTAAGTTTACGATATAAAAAGTAAACTATACACCAAAATTTAGATTTCTATGCTACAAGAAAAAAATGGTATAATAAAATATTTTGTGCCAGATCATTTCTATGAAAACTCACTACCATAACGCACTTACTGCGTCCAGGCTTTTTTTGTTTATGTACTTTTAGCAGATTCCGTCAACCGGAGTGAGTTTGTATCACCTTTATTTTATTTTCGTCTTCAAAACTTTTGAAAATCGCTATATAAAACAGTCTAACTTTTTTTATATCTTGATGGTATAAAAACCAATTTGATTTACAACCCTGCTTTTTTTTTAATAGTAAAACACCATTTTTTTAACTGCGTCATCTCGACCATGTGTGATTTTTCGTCTCACATTTCAAAATATTCTAACATACAGTGTGGCCCTTTTTTATTATAGACAAGTCCAAAATACATAAATTCAAAGTTAGAGGAAGCATTAGAAGCTGAAAACAATAATGAGATTTCATCCCAAAATGCATTTAATCTTTAATTTATTAACATAGTGTGAACTGAGTATCTCATACTTAAATTAATTTGCAAGGTAAGTAGCTGTCAACACAATATATTTCTGAGATTCTGTGGCCAAGAAAATATTGTACCTTTTAGAAGAGTTATGTTTTGGACGATCCATTTTTTTCCAAACACAATCCTATTAATGGTGTGTGTGTGTATCTGCGTGTTTGGTTCTTTAACGTCGGTCTATTTTCACGACTATGGCCAATCGCCGACGCCAGGGAGCAGTTACACCTCACTGTCCTGAAAATTTTGCCTATCCTTTGCCTTTCTGTAAGGAGGATAGGGTTATTTAACGTGCCCAACGTCGTATAAACGCGGGACTGACGGTGTACGCCCCCTCCGATGGGCGGAACGTGCAGACATTCAACTTGCTCATATACAATGCCACAACCTTGGTTGATATTAATGTTACAGTATGTACTGAAAAAGTGGAAGGACCACCCTTGGATCGAACCCAGTATCATTTGGTTCAGAGACACCTATTCTTCCCACTGAACCACCGAGGCTCCCTATTAGTAGTGCATCTGGTCTTTCTTCTAAGGCCAATGGCAATATTATTACTCAACTCTATACAGTCAGCAATTTAACCATCTTTGCTAACTTAAATAATCAAATCATGGTATTTTGAATAATCGAAAATGACAATTAAAAAAATTTCAACAGAGCATAGGTCTTTGAGACAGCAACTGCCATTAGTTAGGATCTCTCAGTTTCCAGAATTGGAATTTTTTTCGAAAATGGTATCTGTTTGCAGGATCATTCATAGCTTACTAATCTGCAGGATCATTCGAACCCTTTTTGCCCTTGTCGTTTCTTCTCCCATAATAGCTTTCCCCGCCAACAGGCTCTATTTAGGAATTCAAGAACTCCGTGAAAAACTTAACCAGCAACAGGATAAATTTTATTGTTTGGAAGATGCGGCAGTATTATATCCTCAGCAATTTGTACAAATTCATATTTTTTAAACCTGCAATTATTTTCCTTCTTCATTTTATTCAATTCCAGTCAACAACTTCTGTTACAGGCCGAAAGGTTTTTCTTCTAGAATTATTGGATATTAAAGCCCATTATAGAGTCTCTTCATGTGGACAACGCTAACCACCAAGCTTGCTTTATAGGTCCAAAAAAAACTCAGATCTAGGTAGTAAATGGCTTGCAGTTGATGAGCAAATATACTTGCTATTTTTCTCTGCGCATATTTTTAAAACATTCATTATAACATGGGAAGTTATTGCCAATTATCATCTTTTGAATGGCGGAAAATCAGGAATAAATTGACTTCTGAACCAAGCTTCAAAAACAACTGCATCGAATCAGCCGCTTTCTAGGCAATTATATCCAACACCTTCTTGATCGTTGACAACTTCGAAAGACTAATAATAAGCAGCCTTAAATACTGTATGGTGTGGTAAGAAAGTTCTTGTTGCATCGCCACAAAACAATATGTTACTTTGCGTCTATGATTACTCTATATATATATATATATATATATATATATATATATATATATATATATATATATATATATATATATATATATATATATATATATATATATATGTATCACACCGATAACTCAAAAAATAATGGGCCGATTTTATTATTATATTTTATTTTATTTTATATATATATATATATATATATATATATATATATATATATATATATATATATATATATATATATTATTCCAAGCATAAAAATTCCCTGCTTATTTCTCAGATTATCATTTGCATTCGTCTTATCATAATTATTATGTTCTTCGGAGGAATAATGTGTTAACTCTGATTTAAGATTTTTAATGTACGAAGTAATGGTTTTAATTGAGATACCGACCGTTATTCCCTCAAAATTTGTTGGAAAACCTAACAAACCAAACCGGCTGATCACGAAGCAAAGTGTTGATCTAATCAGTGCCTGGAACATTGTCTTCAAACTTATTTACTGTGACATCCTTACGTTGCAGATAATATTTTAGAATAATTTTTATGCCAGTTTCATCCACAGAAAACCTAAAAATGACATCTTGATAAGGTGGCGAACAAATGCGTGCTCCTAATGTTTATTAAAAACTTTCTGTCCACCAAGATTCCTAGAATTCTTCCTTTTAGGTTTGTTTCTAAGGTATTGATAGAAAATTGATATATTTAAATAGTTTGCCTTTGGCTTTATCGCTTTTGTAGAACGTCATCTATTGTGCAGAATTTCATTAGGATAATTATTATCTCCACTAGGGACATATATTTTTGGGGCAAAATTGATTATCACAGAATTTAAAAGAAACCAAAGGAGATACTAGTTAATTGCGAGAAATATTCGGAGGTGGGTTAAAATAATAACCTGAATCTGGATGTGATTTTATTGGGGTGATTTTGTCGCACTACAAAATCAGAGACAATGTCACCCCAGTTTGAGATTAATTGTGATTTGTTTTGGTTTAGTTTATTTTTTTTTGGTGTGCAAATCTTACATTGCATCTTAAAAAAGGTTTAAAACTTGTGTCTGCAGCTGATGCAGTTTTGGATTGAATAGAGTGCGAAATTGAAAACTCTAATTTTCAAAATTGTGAGTGAACTATATTGCCCATAAATGTTTCCTTTAACCAAGCTTTTCTTCACATACCAGAAACTATGTTCATATGCTTGCTACAAAATTGTCCTCTTTTGACTTAGCTTTCTAAACATTTAAAATTTTTAAACGCCAAATTCCCAAATTGTCATTATGACTTACTTTACTAAAATTGACAAAAATTAGAAATCGGTAGCTAGATTTTTTTTGTCTTCTATTATCTCATTAAGTCAATATATAAGTAATAATAATTTATACTTACCAGGATTTTGAATCAAGTAGCACTGCTTTTATCATCAGAAACTTTGAAAGAGACAAATTCCGCCAAAGAAGTAATAATACAATCATTCACTACAACCCCAATTACTCTACCTACAGAACATTCAAACCAGTGCGTTAATCCATCGAAATCATCTATTACCAACGTTGAATCTATTACCTTGGCAGAAGTCGTTATGTGTGTATTTTACTTCTTTAACGTCGGCCTATTTCCGCGACTATGGCCAATCACCGACGCCGGGGAGCAGTTTCACCTCACAATCCTGGAAAATTTGCCGAACTCCTGCCTTTCTGTAAGGAGGGTAGGGATCTTTAACGTGCCCAACATCGCATGGATACGGGACCGACGGCTTTACGCCACCTCCGAAGGGCGGAACGTGCAGACATTCAACTTGCTCAAATACAATGCCAGAACCTCGGTTGATATTACAGTTTGTTACAGTTTGTACTGAAAAAGTGAAAGGAGAACCCTGGGATCGAACCCCAGTACCCTTCGGTTCAGAGGCACACGTTCTTACCTCTGAACCACCGAGGCTCTCAGAAGTCGTTATATTTGCTTTAGTCATGTGGGACAAAGTAACCCCACGGCCGACAAAGCAACTCCAGTTGACGATTCTATAAATTAAAATCGACCGAGGGCGTGGTATTATGTTTACGCAAGTAGAATGTATAAACATTTCGGCCTTCGGAGGAGGCGTAAAGCCGTCGGTGCCATGAATAATAAAATGTTGGGCACGTAAATGATCTGTACCGTCCCCATAAAAAGGGAGTGAATCGGCAGAATTTCCAAGATATTGAGGTGAAATTGCTTCCAGGCATCGGTGATTGTACATAGTAGCGGAAACATACCGATATGATAAAGATTCATCAAGTCTAGCTGCCTTTATTTAGCGAAACAGTTACATACTAAATACGGATGCAGCGACCCTTTCTCTGCCTTAATAAGAGCTTGTTTTCTTCTGTGCAACCGGTTTTGCATTTTGCAATATCGTCAGGCAAGATACAGTTTTTTCCCGCCTGAGGCTTCCATAAATGGCGAGACTCGTTGCAGAGAAAAAAAAGCACTTGCGAAGTCAGACAAAAAGTCTTTTTACCTGTATTTACGATGTTAAAGAAGCAAAGTACAAAACAATACAGTACAACTTATTGGATAATAGATAACAGGAGTTAAAACAATGGATAAATATTTTAATTAACACAGCTGCAGTTGCCTATAGTGCGGTCAAAACAGTTAAAGTAAACAAAAGCTAATGTATTCAACATCCATGGGAATGAACTTGTGCGTAAAGTTAGTTAGCGAAATAAATCCACAATTCGCAACGTGAGACGAAACAAAACTTTATGACCAAACTATTTTTAGCTCGTATATGAGCAGCAGCAGACAGAATGAATGGTGTATTCCAGCGCTCCATTTGCATCACGTAAAATTAGTAGGTGAATACATGATATTCAAATGTTATGAGAACAAACGTGCGTGTTTAACTAAAGCTGCATAGTGTAATGTAGGTCAGTAATAGCTTATTGAATTTGATTAGCTTGATGAAGCCTAGACGATAATGTATACTAAAGTTCAAATTAAGGAATACGTAACAAATATACGGTCTATTTATTTTGTGTAAAAATGTACGAGTATAGTTTTGATGGAAAAACGGTAACTTCAAATTGTTATAGGTAATTAGAGAGAGCAATCGAAAAACTGACCCTTTATAGATTCTGGAAAAAAGTAATTTTCTTCGTTAAATAATTACAATCGGTAAATAAGTCTTGTAGTACTTCTCATTTCGGTCACAATCCACGCAGTTTTAAAGATAATCACACCTATTCTCTTATTTAGATCATACAATGTAATACATATTCGGTTTGGTTTAAACTTATTGTTGCAACATAGTAAGGGACGTAACGCAGAGAAATGCGGTAGGGCATTGGGACTGTTATTACTTCAACGAATTTTTCACATAATCAAGATCGAACATAACTTAAGGTAAGTTTCTTTGATCCTATGATTATGTTTTAGCTTCGTTACGTAAATAAGTTTTGTAGATGTTTAAATAATTATTGCAACAGCTATATATTATGCGTAAAAGGAAAAGAGCAAAAAACAGAAAAAAGTGGAAAAAGCATACAAACCAGATCTAACTGAAATAGGATAAAGGCATTATTAGGAAATACCGAGGTAAATGCTTTCGAACCTGTACGTCAAGAAACAAACTAAGAATAATCCCTACTTAAATAATTTGCAAACACGTATAAAATGAGGCAGTTGCATATAATTTACTTTTGATGAAAAACGTATTTAAAGTACAGAAAAATACTCTAAAAATATATGTCTACAAGTAAACCCCCCCTAAAGTGAACCACTAATTAATAATTGAAATATTGAATATAATTCAAAAAGACAGGGTGGGCGAAAACGCAATCTGATTGGTGATGAGGTTTGTGACGTCACGATTCGGTACATCTGCGTGATACGAGGGCATCGCCATTTAACCTTGTCTTGTTTTCGTTTGTGTTTGCATCGAATTCTGAGCAGTTTTATCATAATTTTAAGGAGTTTTGGTGTTTAGTGTATAATATAGGTACAAAGGTAGTAAGTTGTGTTTAATCTAGTTTAATGCGTGACTGTGTGATGGCTTCAGCAGATTCAGAATCACAATACGAGAATGCTAAAGACATAAGAGTGCCTGGACATAAATAATATAAGTGCTGTATAGTGCTTACATGTACTTCCACAACAATAATTACCCCTAACAAATTATTCTTTAATGTACCTAAGGATGAGAAAATCAGGAAGAAATGGTGTTTAGCTATGAAGAGGGACCTGAAAAGTCCACTTAGTGTAAAATCTACTTTGCACATCTGCGAAGATGATCATACAATACAAACATCACCGTCTCGTTTTACCTGCACCCAGCAGACAGCTTAATCTCCATAACTTTCACGAACAGATCTACAACAAATATATATTTTTCTTATATATTATTTGAATGAAGAACATTTTGAGGTTATGCTTTTATTTATATTATATTTTATAAGAAATTACTACATAAAATCCAACAAAGATATTTACGGGATAAAATACGATTCATATTAGACACACACCTCCCAGCTTTCACTCCTTTTAACTCAGCACCCATGACATTCGGATTGTTTCCTAAAAACGCAAACATTGCTAGTAAATTATCAGATTGTCCTTGGACAAATCCAACTTCTGTAGCCATACTATAAGACTACACAGTTTTTAAAATAATTAATACGAGTATATAGATATTAACAATAATATAAGTTGATAACAATAAATATCCGGCACACGTAACTCGCATAAACGCTAATGGTGAGATGAGGATCTCTGTGTGAGTAAGCGAGACTCGTTTTCCCGACACCGGATCGTGACGTAACAGTAGGCCGTCTTTGTTTACGGCTGAGTTTTGGCGCGGAGACAATTATTTTGATTTTCTATATTTTTTACAGGAAAACTATTAGTTAAAAATTTAATTTTTTTATGGCAATTGATTTTATACAATGTGGGGAATTGAATAAGAGGAGAATAAAAAAATGTGAAAATTCTTCATTGAAAGGCCGACTGCTACTGCAGTTTAGTTGTGTATGTGTAGAAACAAATCGGGAAAAAACTCTATACCATTTTTCTTTTTCATTTTTTTTCAAAGTATTGGTTGCTGTTTTTTTGCAATAACTATTCTTTATCCTACTTTGTATAATTTCCATTAGTCGATTGCTAGTCGGAAGGAAACTACAACTCTACTGATAAATGATGCTAATTGGAGACGTCATAACTGTTCCATCGTATTTGAATACATAAACAAGTTGCCAAACACTCAAAATAAAAAAAAAGTTTTTCGGTGATGTGGCCTTGCTAACCAGCAACCATGTGGATGTAAATACAAATAGACAGCGCTATACAACAAATCTATTGCAAAATACTACGAAGAAGGTACAGTTTCTATAGCAGTGTCTAGGTTTTTAGTAAGTGGGCTTGTGCATGCAAAAAAATTATACAGGAAAAAAGAAGGAGTTAGAGCGGCGAAACAAGAACGCCAAAAATGTTTGTGTAAAGACAAAAGTATTGCAACGAGTTCAAGTTGGTGATAACACCCACAAATACTCGGCAAGTTTAACAAGCAGGAAAATCGCTAGGTGGTTCTGTGGTAAGAACGTGTCCCCTGAACCGAAGGTTACTGGGTTCTACCGCAGGGTTCTCCTTTCAATTTTTCAGTACATACTGTAATATTATCATCAACCGAGGTCGTGGCATTGTATTTGAGCAGGTTGAATGTCTGCACGTTCCGCCCTTCGTAGGGGACGTAAATCCGCCGGTCCCGTGTCCATGCGATGTTGGGTACGTTAAAGATCCCTACCCTATTTACTAAAAGGCAAAAGGGTTCGGCAAAACTTTCAGGATAGTGAGATAAAACTGCTCCCTGGCGCCGGGATTGGCGATAGTCGTGGAAATAGAACGACATTAAAGAAACAAAAAACACAACACACGCACGAAGAAGGAAAACATACTCGCTAGCATAATTTTTGCACAGTATTGTTTTCTTTGGCAATGTTAAATGTGCAAACAACTTTTTTTCGTTATTGTTGAAAAAATAATATAGTGCGACTTGCAAGAGCTAGTAAGTACGCATTGTGTAAATACTCGCTGGTGCAAACATAACTGTAAGAATTCCGAACTATGACCTTCCTGGTAGGTCTTTCAAGTAAAGGATCAATATCGGTGTTCCTATAAATGTTATAGTTAATTTACGCCTCCTTATCCAAAAACTTTCATACTGTTGATGCAGTATGAAAATCATGGATTGCGTTCAGCATAAACTGCTGGTAGGTGTTGTAAAGTTAAAAAAAGGTCTGTCTTGTGTTTGGTCATAGAGATAGAAACGAAAGAAGTTTTGCTACATGCGCTTTTTAGAAACTTGCTTGTGGTTTTGTGCTCATACACAACAATATTCGAATTCTTCAAAGCTATAACTTTGGTCGAGGATTTGTAAAGCTTTTCACAAATGTAGAAGGATTTTAGTGGTTTTTGATTCACGAATTGTAGTAAGAAGGTTCTCCTCTAATATTCAAGGGACCCACTTTTTGTTAGTCTCCTCCTCCTTTTTAGTAGCTTGATAAGCCAAAAACACCGCTAATGGGACATATTATGCTGCTCAAATAAATCAGATGATGAACAGTGGGATGGAAAGCGATAAGCTAAAACGTGATGAATACTTTAAGGAGGTTGACCCAAAATCTTAACTACATTCGAAGATACATGCACATGCACAATTTTTGGTTTGGTTTGAAAGCAACCACACTATAAAAAAGTAAGTGTAGTGAGCAGGTTTTTGACAACAATCACTTAAAAGGAGATTGCACTTATCCTAAATAGTGGCACACAAAATATAACGAACCGGCTCAATAAAACACAAATTCTGCATACATTGAGAGTAAACAGTAGTCATACTAAAGAAGAAATTTGGACACTGTTCAGCAGAGAAAACAAACAATAACCTCATGCGGTAAAGATGATTGGGCCACCCGGGCAGCTGCTGTTCTCTGTGATAAGAACGTGAAGAGGACGAGTTTTAAACAGCAGCAGGAAGGCATGCGACAATGTCAACACAACATTTGGTAAAGTTTGATCCTCTGACAAAGGGATGCTGGAGAAACGCGTACCTAAATGTCGTAGCAGAAGAACATAGTTCGACAGAATAGGCCACTACCGTATTCCGTGACAGTGAATATTCGGCAATCACAAATAACATCATCTCAACTAGATAATAATCGTGCAATGCTAAGCACTTATAATAAATCGTATTGTTCTACACCAGGGAAAGACTAGGGAAAAAGATTGCCTCCCTAGGAAAGAAAAAAAGACAAATGTGCTAGGAAATGCAAAGAATTATTTACAAATAATTTCTTAGAATTAGTAAAGAATAAGCAGAAAAAAGAACCATACTAGATAAACACCAGGTACAGAATCTTGTCCTAGTTGAAAAATACTATCGAAATAAGTGGTGTGACACAGTAGGCACTGCTGCCTGCCTTTAATAAAAAATTAGGTAGCAAACTTGCAACATTATGCCAGAACTGCACTCATTAACTGCAGAACCATCCTATGAGTAAAAGACAGGCTAGGCATGCGCTTTACCCAGACAACAATAATAATTCCAAGCAAAAAAATGTTGTTATTCACAAGGCTTTTTTTCATTCGAGATCCTTAGAAAATGCCCTCGTAAGGCGAAAAACGGTTTCCATAGTAGGCAGCTACTATAATACAGGAACAATATTCCAGTAGATAAAAATCTGTGGCCTCTTAGGCAAGTACTGTATTCACAAACAGGAGGTAACACCCTCTTCAAGAAAAAATAACCTTACGGTACTGGCAAAAACTGCACCTATCAGTGTCCATCACAGGTTCCAAGGTTCACTTAAAAATACAAACTATAAAATACATAACCAACAGGCTAGGAAAATATTGTACTGCTTTTCGGATGAGTTCACAGAGGAATAGATGGGAGACAGCAATGTTACCTGGAATGAGGTTAGAAGTTTTATTGCCGTAACCGGTAAACCTATTTTGAAGCAGGTTGAATGATCCCGACAACAAAGTAGTCAGCTACCACTTATTTGGTAGGAGACACTTGGCAGGTATCAGTTCATTACTTATTGGATCGCCAAAGAGTATTAAAAGTTCTGTCCATGTGCGACACAAAAGGGTAACTTAGAGCTACAAAAATATGTGCAAAAAAAATAAAAATCAATTTGCAGCAGAGAATAAGTGCCAATGAATATGAAACGGAATTCATGCATCTAAGCTGGTAAAATTTGTTACCAAGACGCCAGTGCAAAAAAAAAGAAACACATAAGTTACTTACAAGGAAACCATTGGCCGAGGAGTTTCAGTGTTAACGACCAAACCTAGGGCCATACGCAAGTCCTTAAGACCTTAAATGATCAAGTCGGTACCACAGAACAGTCACTTCACTACGCTGCTTGTAAGATAAAGTGGGTCCCTATTAAAAAGGACAACGCATAATATAAAGAACGTAGCTTGAAATATGTGAAGAGCGCAACGGGCGTGTGGCCCGTACAACACAGAAAAAGAAACTGATATGTATTATATTGTGTAAATATAATGTATAAATAAGATGACAAGTTTGTTTATCTTTAAAACTGTGTGAATTGTGACCGGAATGAAAAGTACTACAAAACTCATCTACGAAACGAAGCTAACGCATAATGACCAAATATACAGCGTTTTTAAGTTTGCGTGAACATTAAATAATATATTCTGGAAAGGAAAAAATACAATTATATTGTACCAAAGGTACAAAAGGCTCGACTCAGCAAGTGCTTTATGGTAGCGAATTTATAATTCCAGCTGGATTACAATTTTGCCATTCCTTCATAAACAAACCGGTAGCAGATCCACTGTTTGTGAATCAAATACCATCTACGGATGAATCTTCGTTTATTCACTGGGTATATTCAACTTTAGTTGACCTGATCTGTGAGCCTGCACATGCGCGGAAGTGTGTATAGATTATGTATGTTGTGGCTCAAAACGCTTAGAAGTAAAAATTGTGTCTATAGTCGAAAAAGGATAATTATATATTTTTTATACTATCCGCGAATCGCTGAATTTCGTCTACATTTTTGGTTTTTATTGGATTGCTTTACAATTTGAGAGTATGTGCACTAGCTTTCTTTTGGAGAGAATAATGCTACTAGTATCACCAACAAGTGTTTGACTTAGGTGAAATTTAATGTTATTGAACAACCAGGCTCTTAACTAATTTTGTAAGTTGTTTTGTAAAAATGTTATATTGTTCAAACAAAAAATTGTTCTAGCTAGAAAGTGCCACAAAGAAGGTGGTATGCACTACAGATATTTGTTATATTCGACAGTTCTTTTACACTTGTCTGTCAAGCGGCAGTCAGATGTCTGTTTCCCCTAGTGTGAAACTAAAACCTTAGAGACGATTTCCATTGAATATGCAGATTGACCCCTTGTAATTAAACTATGACAATCCAAGCTATCCTTATACATTATTTTAAGTAGTAGTCAGATTTGGATTTGGAAAATAGTAAATAAAATCTCTTGAGGACATGCGGTGACAAGGAGGAAACAATGTCCGAGTTATTTTGGCCACATTCTCCTGGATCCAATATAATAGTAGAACAATCCTTACACTGGCACCAGGCAGGGGTTGGAATGCAACTCAAAAAATCCCCAAGAAGAGAAATTACGTGCCAGGTAAGTAGTAAGAGTTTTAAAAAATATGTTTGAGTCTGAGTCTCCGGATGACATAATACTAGTCATGCTACTAGGAACACTGGACCGTTCACTAGCACGTATGTGTAAGATACTTGGGGCCAATTTGACTTTGGGTGTTTTGCCAAGGTAATTGACGCTGACTAGGGTGGTGCTTATACATGTGGCTGATCGAAATAACTATACGCGGGAAAATCGTCCATATCAACATATCAATCAGTATTATGTCTTTTGTACTAAAGACTTTAGAAAAGCTGAACTGAACATCAGAACTGGGACATTCAGGGATAACCTGTTATATCTCTCCCAGTTTGCTTCTAGAGCAACAGAAACAACAGTTCATCCTTCATTGTTTCATATGTAAGTAGGATAGTGCTCTGGAGTATAAAGGGGTTGCTTTAGCGGCATTTATAGACGTAGAGGGCGCTTTCGGCAACATTTTCTGTTGGAAATAGATAGATTTTATGCTAAGTGGTGTCTCAAATTGCGGGAGGCTGACTTCAAGGGGGTGTTTTCTCTTTTTTGTTGTGGAGCTTTGTATTAGACGAGCTGCTAAGGCGACCTAATAGCGAGGCCTTTTGCTCCTTGAGGTATGCAAATGATTTAGTATTTATAGTCAGAAAAAATTTAGAAGGGCAATCAAAGAGCGGATTCAACGTGCGCTAAACCTGGTAGAAGGGTGAACTACAGATTAAGGTCTTCGATACAGTCCTAAAATTTCCAAATTAACTTCGTTTATTATCTGTTTCAACAAGATAAAGAAATTACAGTGCTGGGGCAGGTAAAAACACCTGGAAGTCAACTTAGAGTCGGAACTTACTGGAATCAGCACATTGAAAAACTTCACAGACAATCGGTGTTCACATTTGCGGAGGTCAAACTACAAAAACTGAGACGTAAAACTTTACATGGTAAGTACATTGGTTATACACTGGGGTGGTGAGACCTGCAATAGCCTAATCTGGTGCTGTCACCGATAGTTAAATAGGAAACCACAAAACTCAAGCAAAGCAAGTTTCAGATAACTGGTTGTGTGGTAATTACAGGGACAGTCTCTTCACTTTGTGACTTAGAGCGATGCGAAAATAGGGCTCCTTAGACTAAAACTGACTCTTTGACTCTCATAGGTTATAAATGGGCATACACGTTTAGCGAGTGAGATAGGCAGGCCTATATTTGCTATGAATACGAATAGTTGCCGATTGTTCTTGAAAACCCCTTTTGAGGTTGTTATAGGCGATTTAAGGAAGGCTGCAAACAACAGTTAAAGTTTTCTCCTGGAGACCTGGTCAGAAACTGAAGCGGGAATTTATGGCGTACCACGGGGAATAAACCTGTTCGGTTCTCTGGACAGCAACGCCACCGCGTTTCAGATGGAAGTCATTGTATTCTTAGAGTGGCCAAAATAAAACAAGATGTGGGCTTACTCGTCGAAGTGGGTCTGTATTATTCCAGACAGTAAAGCGGTCCTCAAGACGATCAAAAGATATGATATATCAGCGGGACTAGTTGAGCAATGCTGCGAAGAGATCCGAGCACTGGCAAAGCAGGACATCGTAAAGCTATATGGGTGCCGGGTCACTGACGAATTGATAAAAATAAAAAAGCTGGTAATATCAATACGTGGATCTGGAGCCTGCTTCGCCTGTACCATAATGTTAAATCTGTAAGGAAATTAACATATTTCCCACTGGAGAAGTAGACTAGAGTTTAACCATATCAGGGAGCTTATTAAAAGCCACTGCAGCAAAACAAGCTCAGAACTACCATAATTTAGTAAAGAAAAGCTTATAATTATTGTTGTTGTAGCCAATAGGACATACTACTGCTGGGATACACCTCAACAAAATCAAGAATCACTAAGAAGACCTGACTTTCAGGTTATGAAAAAGGAACCTGAAACAGCTACGTGCATCCTACATACATGCAAAACACTAGACGATAGGCGTCGGTGATTGGCCATAGTCGCGGAAATAGGCCGAGGTTAAAAAAACGAAACACACACACTAGGCGATAGACTAAAGTGCTTCTTTGAGAAACCATTAATGGTACTGGATGATTTTCTTTTACATCCTTGGATAAAACTGTATAAACTCGTACTGCGGACTACATTTCACACTGCGTTTTGGGAAAGATTTTAAACGATGAAAAAAACAATAACCATTTAACGTTGAAGTGCACCGGTTACAAAATTTTTTGATGGGCCTATGAAAGAAAGACATATAATGCGCATTAGATAAAAATCTAACAACCAATTCAAATTTTTTTAAACTTACACACTTTTAACCTTTTGAGGACAACTGGTTAGTGACAGAAACCACCTTCTATGAAATCGGTTGTAGCAATGCCAACTGGTTTCCGATGACTGCCATGGGTTGCCTATGTCCACTAGTAACTGTTAGTGGCATTTATTCAATTGTTCAATCTCAATTCGTCTGGAATTAGTCATTATCTCCCGCGCGTTTTTCATGTGTGCAGGCTAAGTTTGTGTTATACCAGTGTTTGTGATTTTTATTGGAAAATGTTCTGAAAAATGTCTGGTAAGTTATGAATTATTATCATACAAACACATTATTAGTGTAATTGCTTCAGTGTCTGATTATAATTTCTTCGCATGACATGTAATATGTGTGGTCACTGCTGATAACCACCGGGTTAACGTGCTATTATTTTGTAGGTTGTAAAGATAAGTGGACGTTTGAAGACTTAGAGGCAATGTCTCAAAGAGAAATTTGGGCAATTTTAGACGATATTTCCAGCAATATTGAATCTATTACATCTGATGTAGATGACGAAGAAGCTGAACTTTCAAATCAAGCAGAGCTGCCAGACCAGAGCCAAGAACTGTTTGATATAGTATCAATGGAAATCCGGTACGAATCAGACGAACATGTACAAGATAGTGACTATGACCCTGATGATGACATCCCATTGTCCGCACTACGTACTAAACTATGTAGAGTTCAATTTCCTGGACAAACGATCATCAGTTCACTACTATAGTACAAACATTTTCGAAGCAACTCTGTGCAGCTTCAGCAAGATCTGCTTCAAAATAGAATTTACTCTTGTGGGACAGTTCGTCGCGGTAGAACAAATCTACTTGATTTCAAAGCATACAAAACTCTGAAACGAGAAGAGTCAGACTGGCATGTTTCCAGGGACGGTATAGCCGCTTTGAAGTGGATGGACACACGCAGTGTTCTGTTGTTGAGCAATTACCAAAATCCTTCCATAGTAGAAACAGCCTCAAGAAAAAGGAAGAATGGTTTGGTAGAGGAAATAAACTGCCCTCTGCTTGTGAAAGAATACAATCTACATATGGGATATGTCGATAAATTTGATATGTACAAATCATTATATGAAATGGACCGAAAATCGCACAAATGGTGGCACAGAATTTTTTAGTATTTTCTGGACGCATGTATAGTAAACCCCTTCATTTTGTACCAACAGAGAACACCAGCAAAAACTATGAGTCTTAAGCAATTTCGTTTGTCAGTTGCTGTTGGTTTGATTGGTGTCTCACCTGAAAATGACAAACGTGGCCGCAAATCGTCCAGCACATCTTCAAATAAATTCAAAAAATTGTGC